>OZ024917.1:35019521-35182021 GCA_964017125.1 Flabesymbios commensalis | reverse complement strand
CTCGTTTACGGTTGAGAATTGTAATAAATTGTTGTTTCATATGGGTACATAGTATTACGTGGCGTATTGATTTGTCATAGTAGTCATAGTTTTCCGACATTTCCCAAATATGACTCAAAAAACTATGCATCGCTATAACGTTTTACGCCTTCATTATCCCGCAGTGCCGTAGCCAGGGTTGGAAAACCGACGAGACGAGGCCGGAGGCTGGGCAAAAATATCAGAGAATCGCAAAATTCCGAAAATATTTAGTGTTAAAAAAATGAAAATGCGAAAAAGTCTCTTTTGTCTCATGCTGGCTACGGGTCTGTCCTGCAGGCACACGACTGGTTATAAAGTAACATTTAGACAACATTAAATGTAACTGCAGTTTCATTCTGTGCAATTACGTACCCTACCACTCAAAGGGTGAGTTACGCGATCCTCTTGATAGCTAATAGCACCCCGCTGTTTCCATCCTGCGACTGGGGCTGTTCACGGGTAATAAACTAATTAAACTTCCCTTTGTCACTACCAGCCAATCCAACTTTATAATAAAATACACATTCTGCATTAGTCCTTATTATCTTTTAATATTGTGTAAACTGACAAATATTGTACTTCGTACTTGTTTGCTCAATATCCATTTAAATACGTTATCAACGCCTTATAATAATTATATTGATAAAAAGTTTATCATATGGGTACAAAACAATTTTATATTAAATATTATTACCCTTTTTTTAAAGCCAGGTGAATGAAGTGTAGTTTTAAAGACTTGTGTTTAAAAACGCTTTACTGTCTAATCGATCAAGATAGGCTCTTACAACATTTTCATGAGCAGGCTGACAATGGAGGCTAAACAATGGGGCATATTGATATCGCTGCACAAGATACAGATTGCAATCAATCCATAAAATTATTAATATGTTATTCAATGATTTATAGACTGAGATATGTTTCCTTTTTGACAGATGAAATGCAGCTCTCATAATAATATTTTTTATTCTATCTTGCGTAATCTTGCAAATATACTATATATAATATAATATACATGGGAGCTGTGTTTGTATTTTAGTGTAAGTTCCTATCAAATGTTTTGTCTTTACTGGGTATACTATTTCTTTCGTGTGTGCTCTATTTAAAAATGTAAAATAATTTTGTTTAACAATAGAGAGTCAAAACGGTTCAGGTATTCTACGGGGAGTAACTTAGATTACTTAGGCAGGATATGCTATGTTGGATTTGATTTTTTCTGATCTATAACCGATATTCGTCGATTACTTTTTTAAAATTTATTTACTATTATAAGAGCAAAATAATTTGATGATTGCGCACGCTGACGTCTAGCTACGACCGTGGTGTCCTTGCCTTATGGCCTTACTCTTTACGGGGTGAATGGTACGAGTTGTCTTTTCTAGTGGTACGAGCCGTCTCGTCAGCTCGAGACAGCTCGTACCATGGCACGAGTTGTCTGCTTACGAGATGTCCGTGGTACGAGTTGTCCAGATACCGATAGTACTAGTTGAAGTCAGAAAAAGTGCTCAAATCTGAACATACTGTAAGGAGAATGTACAGGTCCTCGCCCTTCGGACTCTTAACTGAACATTCTCTTTACAGAATGTTCAGATTTTTGCGCTTTCTCCCTGACATAGTAGGACTATATATATTTTTTGTCAATTTTCAGTTTAATCATGTTGATGTTGTTGCAGTTCATTGCATGAATTTGGAATACACTGGATAGCATCTGGTGACAAAGCTCATCGCGAAATAAGGGATGGCCTTCCTGATCCAAGGACAGATTATTTTAAATTTATTCAAGTCCGTCATCCCCTTGAAAGGCTTGCGTCTGCATACTATGATAAAATGCAAGGAAAAAAAGCTAAGAAAATTGGGCGCTACATAAAGGTTTGTTATTAACAGGACTGGGTTATAGTCTATTAAAATTCAACCAAAAATATTTATGTTATCTTGAAAATATTTTGGTCAATTAGAGTCGATAATAAAAAGTATGTACTTATATCTGCAGGAGAAGTTGGCAAGTATGGGACTAAATGTGAAAAAAACAGATGAAGTGACAATCGAGGAATATCTCACATATGTCGTAAGATAACAAACTATATTGTCTACATCAGTTTTAGTTACTATCATTTAGTTACTTCGGATCAGGGCCCGTATTCTCGTACAAGTTACGATATATCGTAGGCTTCTGATTGGTCGAGATGGTCATCTAGACCAATCAGAAGCCTATCTGCCACTTTAATGTGTGCAGATAAGACCCTTTAGCTCAGAATAATTCACTTGTGATAATCTAAACCTCAGCGTCTGTGGGCCTTCCCTGTAAACACTTAACATTTGTATAGCATTTATACAATGTTGGACCAACCTCGAAACGTTGGGCCGCGTTGTATAGATGTTATACAATGTTTTGTGTTTACCAGTGTTTACTGAGTGGAGCGGCTTCCAAACCACGTCCTGAGCTTTAGCCTGCCTCCCAATATTTTCTTAAATACTCCCCTGATTGTAAGAACAATATTGTAAAAGTGAGTGCTGTATAAATATATAATAATAGTGATTATAATGATAATTATTATCCATTCATCCATTTATTAATTCCGATATTTTATCAAATTATTGTCCAGGCGTGTTATAGCGTGGTAGGAAGCAGTATGTCTGCGACATTATTTGGGCTACCTACCAAACAACCTCTACTGTCTCTCTGAATGGGATTTTTTTTTATAAAATATTTTTAAATTCATTGCTCCATTAACACGAATAAAGACAATCTTCAAAATTGGAACAGCGGAGATTTATTACATAACGAATACATATCACATGGCGAAATTGGTACATTCTTCATAACCAATGGACATACAGATGGCTCTGGTCTAATGTCGGCCTCACGCTGAGCAGTTATTCTCCGATGCAAAATTTGCATAGGACATAATCACATAAGACATAATTTATTACATAACTAGAACAGGAGTTCCCGAACTCCGAGGCTCGGTTATAGTCTGTTTGATTGCTATAGTAAAAAAATAAGCGTATATGTCTTCCTCATGGGCCAGAATCCTAAATGTTAGAGATATAATCAGAGCTTGTTCATTAGTATAATAATTATATAATTAACGAAAGAACCAAGAGACAAGTTAAAATATATCCTCAACGTGTATTTCTTCCACCACCATCGCCGGTGCTGGCCAACATTCATTCAATACTTGTCTACAATGTACCTCGTACAGAGTATGAAGGCCTAACCACCTAATTCCAGTCTAATGTTGGGCCAGCGTTGCATCCCATTGCTGGTTCAATGCCGTTCAATCGTCTACGACGCTTGCCTAACACTAATCCATCACTGGGTCTGCTGCATACTTTGTACAAACACGTGGCATTCAACCGATGCTGCTTCAATGTTGACGCACAGTCTTCGACGTTGGCCCGACATTGAAACAGCATTGGGTGATTGTACCGTGTTTTCTGACTGCTGCATGGGGGTGACTCATTCTCATTCAGCAGATCCACTATCCTTCTTTGTATCTGGCCAATAAGACAATTCCTGACAAAAATGGTGTCCTTGACATTCTAACCCACATGGTCAATGTTGATTTTATGTTGGGCCAGCGTCGGAGACAATTGGCATACATCAATCCAGCATTGTCAATCATACAGCATAAGCAGGATAGGTCTACACCGGCCCAATGTTTTCTTAATGTTGGGCCTGCGTCGCACACGATGGTCCAACATTAAAACAATATTGGTTCAGTGTGTCGTACTGACTGAGACTGCACACCAGTAAGAACGATGACCCAGCGCTGGGTTCATGTTAATTCACAATCTTAGATGCTGTCCCAACATTAGACAAAGAGTGGTTGTTAACATCTATTTTACACAAAAGCAAGTCTACAACAACAGCAGAAAAATACGCACATCCAATGTTGCTTTTATGCTGGGCCGTCATTGTATAGGATGGACTAACTATAATACAACACAGGTTGATCGCATGTACTAGTCATAATAATACTAGGCATATAATGACAACCTTAGCCCAGTATAGGGTGGACATAATCATATAAACTTGTCTCTCATAGGTGCAAGGAATCTCCGAACTTGACACAATTTCAGGGTCAGGTGTGGGTCACGGTACACCAGATTTTGATGCCCTATAGAAACTCAGCAATTACAGAAGAGAATCTCAAAGCACTGTAGCAGGGCCACCTAGCTCATTCATTTTCTATATATTCACTGTGCAGATAATTTGTGTGGGGGGCAGTGTTTCAGCCCATAGAATCCGCCTAGCAGACACAAAACGTTGAATTAACGTTAGTGTAACGTTGGTGCACTGCCTACGACGCTGGACCAACGTTAAACCAACATAGATTGAACGTCTTGAGTCTGCAGAGCGCTCAGTGTGAGGCCGTCATAAGGTGAACTTATGAGCCTTTATCAAATTATCATGTGGATCATTATTATGTTTTCATCATTTAAAGCGTTTGTTATTTTATTTCAGGCATTACCGGATAATGAGTTGACGCACAAAAAAGATGTTCACTGGAAAACGTTTACTGTTAGTACGTTTTTATCACGTTGTCTTAAATATATCACATCATACCGTCTTTCTTTGAGCATAATATATTCGCTCTTATAAAGGTATGAATAATTATGTCCTTATATGGGGTGATTGGCCATCATGTGACCCTCTCAGAGGGTCATGTCGAGGGTCACATGATAGCCAATCACCCCATATATGTGGTGATTGGCTATCATGTGACCCTCTCCGAGGGGCACATGATAGCCAACCACCCCATATAAGGAAACACTTGTGCCCCATCTTGTGGCAACTTTGATTTATTTGTCACAATTTTTTTATACTATATAAGGGGTGATAGATCACCTTTAACGAGTAGCCTATCTAGCTGTACAAAATTTTTCACATGGTCGTTGGTGTCAATACCCAGCAAACACAAAACATTTGTAGTTATAACATTCATACAACGTCGGCTCAACGTCTTCGACGTTGGATCAGCATTGGCAGTCGACGAACCACAATGTCCGACTTTTATTAGTATGTATATATTGTGTTACGGTAGTAGTACTGTTATTACGTTGTTAAGTTTACACCACTAGTCATTATCAGGGAATCTCCGAGTTCATAGCGACTGTGCTTGCATGGTCACATGGCTCGGAGCTACCTGTTTCGCGGATTGCCACATTAATTGTACTGCGTTATATTATATATACATATATATATATTTTAAATACCATATAATTTTTACCATTGTCTTATTTCATACTCCAGTTACTGTAGCATAATTATGCACCTGAATATATTTTTGGTTTCTACGCTTTCCAGAGTGTCTTTTTTGCTACTATATATAATTAGTATATTAAACATAGTAGCTATTTTATCTCTGGTTTTGGTGCGGGAAGCAAAATGATAGACCCCCATGTTATCTTGGCTATGCCTTTTAATTTTATTTTAAGAAGTAGTCATTTGTATCACCGAAATACCCAGTTTTTATTATGGCAATGCCACCTAACATGATTTTAGTTGTTTATCATACTATGTATATTGACTCATATGATTTTAACAAACTAACATTCTTGTATATACATGTACATATGTCTCTCTTATTACTATGACAAATAAGTCTGTAATGACTTTTATTTCTGTCAATAAAATATCTGTCTGTCTGTCTGTCTGTCTGTATAAATGTTAAACACATGTTTTGTGTGTGCTGGCCGTAGGTACTAGCCTCCATCTTATTCTTGTTTAAATGTTTAAATATACCACCCTGTAAAACATGTATGCTTATTATGTCGTCCTATGGCAGTATTTCAGTTAAACATGAACAAATTATCTAAGAATAGGCCGATAATAAAAACATTTAAGATGTAATAGTGGTTGTCATGAAAACGAAAATATTTCAATTTTCCTTGACCCTTAAAAAGGTCAATATGCTTAACGCGTCTATATCCGTTTTCTGCCCTTTTAGCCGCTTTAACCTTTCTCTTTGTCCTTTGAAAAGGAAAATTTGCATAAAAAACCCTTAAAGCGCTGAATATTTCTATATAAACCATGGAGACTACAGGGTTTTATTCAATTTGAAATCATCATAGCTATCCTAGTTAACTCTTTCTGATTCATTTGAATACCTATGTTATGGGTCTACGGCCATTAGAAATATTTTTACTCTTACAGTGCGGGGATCGACTTTAGTCGTCAGAATCACACGTCTACAGACGTCAGATTCTGTCGATTAAAGTCGGTCCCCGCGCTGTAAGGGCTAAAGTTGTAGGTCGCTGTAGCGAAATACAACTTAAATAAAAATAAAAGTGTTGCAAAAAATAACTTCTATAATGGAGCGCTTTAACCCTTACAGCGCGGGGATCGACTTTAGTCGTCAGAATCTGACGTCTGCAGACGTCAGATTCTGACGACTAAAATCGATCCCCGCACTATCAGAGTAAACATATTTCTAATTGTCGTAGACCCATAACATAAAATAGGTATTAAAATGAACCAGAAAGAGCTAACTAGGACATTTATGATGATATCAAGTTGAACAAGCCCTTTGGTTTCGAAGTTATTTTTTACAATTAATTCAGCGCTTTAGCAAACATCCCCAACCGACACAATATGTTGAATCAATGTTGTTTTACCGTTGGTCCACCGTCTACGACGTTGTACCAACGTTAAACCAATATTAATTCAACGTCTTGTGTCTGCTGGGTCGGGATTGATAATAGGCCATGTGCTACTACCACCCACCCCACTTGGTAAGTTCAAAGCATGAAATGAGATGTTAAAGGTGATCTATCACCCCTTATATAGTATGAAAAAATGGGTGACAAAGAAATCAAAGTTGCCACAAGATGGGGCACAAGTGTTTCCTTATATGGGGTGGTTGGCTATAATGTGACCCTCTCAGAGGGTCACATGATGGCCAATCACCCCTTTAAGGACATAATTATTCATACCATATAAGGGGTGATAGATCACTTTAACAGCAAAAAACTACGGACAAACTTTATTGACCGCTTATATGGGGTACCCCAAAATCTGCCTAAAATTGGGTGGGGGGGGGGTGTGGCAGTGGTTACGTGAACGTTTGTCGTTGCCGTTTTATTTTAGCAATCTAGGTAATTTTAACATAATTTTTTATACAAAATAATTTAAATCAACGACAAAATAAATTAGTTGATGAAAACCACTTTATAAAACATAATTATTGGCCATGTCTATTTTGCAATTAAAACCGAGTGGTATTGTGATTTATAAAATTAATGCAATATTTTTTCAATGGAAGAATATTGCCGCCTTTTCTGAATATGTGTGTATTTTACCTGAGTTGAAATCTGAAACATTGAACATTGCTCGACATTTAGGCCTAAGTGTAAATCTTTTCATCCACTTGTTTTCACGTAATTTGGGTGTGTGGAATTTGAATCTGTCGGATAACATTCTTTCAGTCAGGGTCCGTATTCTCGTATGACCATCTCGACCAATCAGAAGCCTACGATATATCGTAGCTTTTTTTATGCTGGCAGCCTCTAGTATACTATATACGATGAGATCAACAATTTTAATACAAATATGAAAGTAACCCTATTCAAATGATAAATTCACTCATAAAACTGTTGTTTAAATCCATAAGTTAAGGCATTATTCCAATCAGATATAAATCTGTCACTATAAATACAATATAAATCTGTGCATTTATACAACGTCGGCACAACGTCTTCCACGTTGGACCAGCATTGTATAAATGTTATACAAATATTTTGTGTTTACTGGAAAAAAACAAAATAATTTATTACGCAATCGATCGTCCGCGCATCGGATTTTTGGGGCACAATTTTACGAATGGCAATGATTGCAGACCATATGTTTACTACAGATAGAGGGTACTAGTATATCACACACGGTCACACAGTCACAGGGATAGCAAAGAGTCTAGAACGGTTCTAGACTCTTTGGATTATAACTTCTTCGTATTGTATTTTGCTTCACTAGAGGTTGGAGCAGCCACATTAAAAAAATATTTTGATTTTTTTTAATTGAATTGTGATGATTTCATCATTTGTAGACACCTTTCCTGGATTTCGGTTTATTTGGGGTGGTGAAACCACAATGCCTTTAATATTGATCAGCACACTGTGTGCGACATCCGCACAACAATAATTCAACTTTGGCTTAATGTAAATGTAAATCTTACTGGGTGTAGGGGGTAATACGTCAAGATATGATACATTGACACACTGATGGTTCATCATGTTTATTGTTAAGCCAAAGCGTAATACCATTATTGGATCAACATATTATGGCATGGCATTTCGTGGCCCACAACAACATTTTTATGTTTGTCTCGATCATCTGTAAGCTGATAACATATTTTGTTTATCTCTAATGAGATGTATTTATGCCATAACCTATAAGTTAGTTCCCTTAACAATTACTCATATTTGTTTAATTTTATACCAAACATTTGCAAATATTGATAGTTAACATGTTTCAACACACGATTCGTTTCTAATCACTGGGCTTTAACATTCTAGTAAAACAAATTAAACATGAATGTTAAAAACAACTATTTTTTTGTCACTGAAACAATTGACAGGTAGAGTAGGCCTGAGTCATAGCTCCGAGAAGGCGACGATTCATGTAATGACGTTTGTATTATTTTAAAAGTATTATTGTATAACACCATTGAATAAATCTAAATACGATCTTAATATGAAATACGTCCTGCTATGTACGGCACAGTTACCTAGGCCTATTGCGCGTTTATCATTAAATGTTTATATTTTGAAATATTGTCTTTTTTCTAATAACTTTTTCATGTTTATTTACAGTGTCATTGTGATCTTTGCTCGATCAATTACGACTTTGTGGCTCACCTAGAAAATCTTGATAGTGACTTGAATGTAATTTTACCACACTTTAATGCGGAAGATTTAAAACGCAAGTTCCCTAAATTGAACAGCAATAAAGGACGAAGCAGCTCATATCAGACATTTTACCATGGTCTTCCATCTTCTGTTTTGAAGCCTGTACTTGATAAATACAGGGCAGATGCCGATATGTTTGGTTATACGTTTGACGAATATTTAGAAGAACGTGATAAATACATGCTGACGTCAATCTGACATCATTTTTAAAATTATTTATTGAGTCTTTCATTATTTATTAGGCCAGTCCTATATCATTCACATTAGAACATATCATTCACCACATTAATTATGTTGACTGAGGTAACAATGATCTCATATTATCTTGTACTATCCTCATGATCTATACTGTATTTATTCGTTAAATTATTTCTCACATGTCACGTGAATGCGTTATTTGACAGGGCCCGTATTCTCGTACAAGTTACGATATATCGTAGGCTTCTGATTGGTCGAGATTGCCATCTCGACCAATCAGAAGCCTACGATATATCGTAACTTGTACGAGAATACGGGCCCAGTAGGCCTATAGTCCTTCTATATGTTTTTCATTTCCAGGATAAAACCATGTGAAATTATTTCACGTATTTCACAAATTCTATATGTTTTTCATTTCCAGGATAAAACCATGTGAAATTATTTCACTTATTTCACAAATTCTGTTTTTTTTGTGATTAGTATGTCATTTCTCTGAATATCTCTCTATTTATATTTCCATGTGTGATATTTACCATGATCTAGCTCGCTTTGACAATATTCTGTATAATCGCGATAATATAGCCTACCTTGTGTACCTTCGTGTCGTCACATTATATAAGCCTATCAGAATCAAAGAGCTACCGTATAATTGCTCATGCAATACATTGTGTGTTAGCTAAGTTCTTTCTCCTTAAAAGCCCAATAAACATATATTTTCCGTACTCGTGTGAATTCCAAAATAATAGAAAATGTATGTTATGTGGACTGACATATTTTTGGTAATCCCAATAATGAGAGCACACGCGGCATTATATAACGTATAGACTGTAATTCTTGCTGCCAGATCATGGTGAACTTGAGAGTGCAAATATTAAATTAGCAATGGCACTATTAACAAGGTTACAGGCGGGGGCCCTAGGGTAGTGGTTAGCACCGCTGCCTTTTACGCCAGAGCTCGGGGTTCGGTTCCCAGTCTCGGCGGTTTGAAAGAAACAGAAAATGCTACTTCCTCATCCACGTGTGAAAGTCAGTATTGTGGGGAGCCTCCGTGACCGAGAGGTAGCGTGCTCGGCCTCAGACCGCCAGGGCTCGAATTTTGAATCCTGTGTCTGGAGGACAGTGTCATCTCAATCATCTCAACATCCTCAGGAGGTTCTCATGGCCCAGTTTAGCCTATTTGAGCAAAAAGGTGGCCTAAAGCCTGATTAATTTCATTTCATTAACAAGGCTACGGGTTCGTACGCGCACAGCTTGTTGGAATACCAGAATGGTCAGTGACATGCACGCAATATTATCTTGCACTTTTAGTTTGTGCTATGTGCGCATGCGCATAGCTATAACCTGTATTGTACCCAGAGGTACCTCAGGGGTCCTCTTTGAAAAAGAAGTCGGTTTCTGGGGGTAGTTTTATCAGGGGGGTGTCGGTAAAGGAAGAGTTAAGCGTATGCATAATTGGTTTAAAACGCTCTCATATTAACATGAAGTATATCGTTGCCTCGGAGCTAAAGGATCCTATCTGCCACTCTGACGAGTGTCAGATAGGATCCTTTAGCTCCGAGGCAACGGTATGCATAATTGGTTTAAAACGCTCTCATATTAGCATGAAGTATATAATATATGATGACAAATTTAATTTTTGTATGATTCAAACTTGCAAAATCGCGAATATTTCAAGTATTTAAGCTATATTGCGCGCTTGACACTGTCCAGAAATGGATTCAGCGTATGTCAAAATGGTTAAAAGCGCTCTCAAGACGTTTTTTCAACATGAAGCACATATATGAGAAATTAACTTTCACAATATGCAAACTAGCAAATTCGCGAACATTCTTATTTCGCGAATTGCAAGCATTTTAATTATTTTACCCGCTTAGCACTATACAGAAATGGTTTCAGCGTGGAGCGTATGCCAAAATGACACTAAAATATATAAATAGAAATAACAAAAAAAAATCATTGTATAAGATATAAATATATTTAGTCCAGGAATAATGTAGCCCGACCTTAAACAAACTGCAATACAAGGTTTTGTTTTCTGTTTTGGTTTCACAGACATAGAAGTCAATGAGGAATCCTCCCAAGCGAGCTTTGTGAAATCGTCATAGTTTCACCATACCCAAAACCCACAATTTTTCAAAGCTCTGTTATTTTCAAGGCTGTGTGATAAGCAAAATGACATTTCAAATGTTGATATAAGCACCAACGTTGGCAAGAACTCGCCTTATCGATCAGCAACCTACAAATTCAAAATGGCTTTAATTTTTTAAGATGGCCGCCATAAAAAAGTGTATGTTTCCATAACATTTGATCCACAGGTCGAATTTGAATAGTTTTGGTATTTGTCTTGTATGTTTTCGACTGTGATGACCCCGAATTGTGAACTTTCAACATCTCTAGAGGCTTTCTTTGTGGCCATATTTAAGATGGCGGCCATTTCCGATGCACAAATAATATACCATGCTTCAATCTGGATGAATGATAATTTGTTATCAATTTATTTATTGTTTTCACAATGAAAAAGCACCCTTTGGACTCAGACAAACCTAAAACTTCTTTGGAAAGGCTTCTTTGCTTACCATAACACTAGACCCACTGGACCGATTAAAATGGTCCTGTCATATATTTATGAGTAAAATAATTTGGTGTTGTTTTGTTTTTGTCCTAGACTGCTGATATGATATGTCATGTACATGACTGTACTGTGTTCAATAAAGTATCTTACACTATCTTTATTTGTATCTTATATAGCTATGTGGTACAGTACTGTAATACGATAAAAACAGTGCGGTCCATCGATGTGATGAATGATGTACAGATGATGACGTGAGGGCATGGTGGGTTGTGGAGAATTTTTTCCTTCACTCGCCCGATGAGGGGTTTTAGACATGTTTAGGGGATTTAATACCCCCAGACGTCAAGAGGCTCGGTTTTTTTCTTTCAAAAACACGGTATCGCTATACTCGGGTCGGATAGTCCCCATAGTGACAGTAGCTAAGGGTAATGTCATTCATCCCACGCGAGAGACCTAATGTCAAAAACTCTATTGCAGGCTACCACGGCCAACACCAGTGCCTGCACTGGCAATGCCTGCACGCGGGAGTTGCATTTCCATCCCTGTTGTTGGGAGCCAGGGTATACCGCTGACAATCCGACCGAAGATTATGAGCAAACACACCCGTAGATGGGGACGAAAAGTACTACTAATAGCAATCATCCCAGTATCCCATCGCCTGTGCAGGTTGGTGCACTATTAAGCTGGTAGTAGTAGGCCTAAATCGGTTTGGGTGGGTGTTCGATTGTGTAGGAATTAGTTGATTCTCATTATATTGAAATATAGATTACTGTTCTGGGTATCCAGGTGCAGGCTTCCTGGACTAATATGTTCCAGATTTATGTGCAACCTACTGGACTTCAGCTACCGATCTGAAACGGCGGCCATCACACTAAATGATTGCATTTAAATTAAAAAAACAGAAAGTTTAGTCACCTAAATGGTACTAAATCGTAAAAAATCGGTCCCTAAATAATTATTAGTCTGGACTTTGTAGAACAACGACCCAACCTATATCCACTGGTCTAATTTTCTTGGCTGCAACACAAATTACTATCATTAGGCACAACAGAGAAATATTGTATATCAATCTTTTCATATCACATACGTCGTTTATACTTATGCATTACATTAACACTTACCCTGACAGGAAGCCTCTCTGTGAATCAATGTGCTATGCAGGAATCTTTTTTTTTTTTTCTGCATATAGTGGCTGCATATCACAGCCGTCTTTGTGGTCAACTTTCAGGACATAGTCAAGAAATTTGAGGACCGAGACAGAATGTATCAGAATCCTATTCCTTAACCTTTTCACTACCATACATGACGGAAATTTCCGTCGTCATTCGTCAATGAACGTAACCATAAAATGACACAAATTTTCGTCAAATATATACTACATTTATGTATTTTTCGTCATTTGAAGCTGGAAATTGCGTTAGCAATTCCAGCTTCAAATGACAAAAAATAGAACTCGTACACCAGTATATCTGGATCCTGGCATGCACCCCGGCCTGGAAGTCAAAGGGTTAATATCACGGATCAAGATATTGTGAATACAATATACTTTTGTAATTATATAAAAAGAGATATAATGTGAGGGGTGAAATAGGTGTAATGTTAGGCATATTTTGGTAACAGAAAGAAATGATGATCCGGCTAGACTGAGGGCAAATAATTATTAAGAAAGTAGACCTAATTGAAGTTGGTAACATTGCTAGACATTTGGTTTTTGATCCGCTGAATCATTACTATGATGTCATATATGCCTCCAGATTAAAATTCAAAATGGCCAGCGTGCTGAAATTGTCATAGTTCAAACTCCAATTCATTCAAATTATAGAGATTTTGTCTTGTCTTGTAGAATTTCTAAAATCACTTATCTTCCTGAAAGTGATCTTGTCCTGATTTTAAACCACAAATGACTGGGCTGGGCGTGGTATGGTTGGTAGGCCTACCAGTTCTCATGAACCCATGGTGTCCGAAAAGGATATCTACATGCAGAAAAATACACTAGATGGATGGATAGATAAATATATGTGACCCATCGGCACAAAATCAGTCGCATGATCACACATTTTTCCGAAAATGGGATAATGCAACAATGTAAACGAGAACAATTGTAGCCTACTATTTATTTATTATCTTTATTCAAGCGAAAGTTATGCATTTTCAAACATCTTAAAACGCGATTGTTCAGAAAAGAGTAAGCATTTGAAACTATTTTTTAAACCCCACTTTTTAATATATTTATCATACGAAATAATTTTCAAAAAAGCTTAATTATAGCTCACAAAAGTTAGATTTTATAAAAAAAAGTGTATTTTTAAACATGTCAAAATGTTTTATCAAAATTATATATCAACTTACTTATTTAATAAAACAAAAATGAAAAAACTGATCATTTAAAAAAATATATTTTGAGCTTATAGGGGTTGACGCACACGATAAATGAATAGCGTTCATCCAGCGTTCTCCACAAATCTTCAACGCATTCTAACGCACGTCCAACGAATGACAAAGTACAGTGACAAATGGTTCATTATTTAATACTGTAGACGTGTGTGATTGTATGTGTGATCGGGCCTTTCCCAACGTTGAATCAAAAGCTGGATTACCGTTGGTTCACCTCCAAGACGCTGGTCCAACGCTAATCCGACATTGATTCGATGTCGGGGTTACAATTTGGTCATGCGTTTCGTTGTTGTGGTTAAAGCCTAATTTACAAAAAGAGCCCCCTGGTGAATACTGCGAGTGTCTAAAATGTTGGCACTGTTTCATTAGTGGATATCGTCTCCTACTGAATTTTCACCCACTTGAAGTTGTGTCTCGCTGACGCGATCCACAACTTCAAGTGAGTGAAAATTTGCACAGTGTTGTATAATGTATCACTAGAATGGGTGACACATGAACTTTTCGGCAGATAGGAAGCAATTTTGTGGTACATTTTGATGATGTTAGTAGACTTAGACCCTTTTATTCACTTATTTATGTATTTATTTATTTTTGTGCTCCTAATTTAAGTTCAGATATACTGATGAATATTATATTCAGAACATAAAATATGTAACATGTATATGATACAAATTGATTACCTGGTAAATGGAGTGCGAGATCAGCACTAAGACAAAGACATCGCCATCGTGCTGACCACCCTGTTGACATAGTAATAAAAATAACGTAAATAAATGGTATAGCCTACACATGAGAGCCATGAAATTGAATTGAATACATATTATTAATGATTACACACAAAACAATCAGCAAAGAGGCAATGACTTTCATAGTTTAAAAAACATACGTTTTTAATATAATCAGATATACGCGAAAGTGAATAAGTATATCATTTATCGACAATTGACAAATACAAAACGTTGATAGTCGATAGGCATACAATAATGACCTGTATGCAAATGTGTGCTGAACTTTTGTCAATTTCAATGCGGATGAACGGTGTTAGGTTAAAACTATGCAAATTTGGTGTGGAACACAAGCTTTCGAGTTGTTCAAATAATAATTCAGTAGGCTATGTGCAGGAAAGTGTTATGATGCGAATAACTTTTTTCTGCAACATAACATATTAAAATGAAGCTCAGTAGCGGATCCAACAGAAACATATTTTAGCTCTTTCAAGCCTGAATTTATCATTGTCATCTTCATCCAATACAAGCCGCGAATTGCTGTCGCAATTCTCGACTTGTAGTGGATGAAGATGGCTTGATGTGGGTGAAAAAGTGAAGAAAAATGCCATGTATTGGTAAACCAGTTTCATGGAAATTTTCTTTCTAAAACCCTTTGTTGTAGGAAAATCAAGTCTGTTTTCAGCGATGTAAAATGATGCTTTAATGCATCGTGAGGACTTAAAAGGTTAAAGTGCAAAGAAACACAGAACAACATCTGGCAGACGGCTCACGATAAGCTGGTGAAATTATGTCATATCGTCACCTTGGCATTAAAGGGTCGTCTCTGACACTTTACAAAGTGGCTGATACGACCCTTTGATACCAAGGTGACTATAATGTTTATGTTTACGCTTATTGTTTATTTGACTTCCAGTTAAAACATGCAAAAATGGTACAATATCATTATTAATAAAAAAAATTCGAACATGTTAATAACTTTGATCGGCAGGAACAGGTCGAGACGACCTCTACAAGACCTGTCAGCCATATTAGTGAATTAAAAATATATAATAAAATAATATATGACAGTATCATATAAAACCAACTGGACACTGGCCATAGGTGTTGGCATACTTATCATGCAATGCGACGTCATATCCAGTGCTTACAATAGCAATGTTTTTGTGCACATGCTATTTTAAAAATGTTCATAGTATAGATTATAAATTTTGCGATAGGTACACATAAAATAACCGACAACTGTCTGTCATCTGTTTCTCGCACTAAAACCAGAGATAAAATAGTTACACTGTGCTCAACACCGTGTAGCAAATAACGACACTCTGGAAAGCGTAGAAACCTAAATTCAAACCTCTAAACGCTTTAGTTGTTTATTACATGTATATAAAATGACATATAGCCCAGGAGCATTGGGTTTCAACCTGGAAAAAAAATGCAGAAAGTTTATTTTTTAAGGAAAGATACCTTGATGTATCCCGAGTCCAAAAATTCAAGATGGCCGCCAATATTATTAGAGCACGTGTATCTGTGCTGCTAGTTATCATAAATTGACGTGTAATACCTCTTTTTGTAGGTTTTGAAGCATGGATGGGGAGCTCATCTAAGGCATTATTTTTGTGATTGTGGGCCTCTGTAAAAAGATATTGTGATGTTCTGCTTTTCTATATGAAATTATTCTTTCAAATGTTTCAGACAAAAGGGCGAATTCGTCGAATATTGTATATTTTGAGAAACCTCTTTGAAAAGTACAGAAAACCCACCAGTTGCAGGTCTTAAGCATGTGGTAATAAAATCTATTGATCAAATGAACCCCATTCTACCAAGCCTTACTACTGCAAAATCCTTAGATAACATATGTATGGCAAGTTATTATGTGTCAGATCCTAGTAAATGTCCTTCGTGAAGTGGTTTTAACCAAACAGTCGCTAGCCAGGAACAATTTGATATTAGCCGTATAGAAATTCTACCTTTTGTTAATCATGATCCTAATCAGCATGATACAATATTTTCAGCTCTAATGTATTTTCAGAAACTGGCAGAAAAACATAAAATTGGTATTTGTCCAGTTACTTTTGACCAGCCTGAGCCCTCTCTATATTGAAGTAGCAGAGCTTGTACAGTCATCCGAAAATAACAATAAAGTAGTTGTGAGACTTGGGGGGTTTCACTTAGTAATGTCATACATGGGAGCATTTGGTTATTTCATGAGTGACTGGTTTGCAAGATCTATGGGAAACTGTTTATGCGCAAAACTCAATCAAAGACATGCTTTAAAGAGGACATGCCTATGCTCGTGTATTACGAGCTCACATTTGTTTTTTGCTGCATCTCTCGTTTCACATATGATTGATGCATCAGATAACTTAATTGAAACTGACTTGAAGAGACTAGAAACCATTCGTGATATCCTCTTGAATAAAGATTTCCTAATGAGAATATAGTCCATGAACAGGCTGATATGTAGACCAGCTTACAAAACAATTAGATGATCTAGGAGAAGTAACCCTAAAAAGTAGAACTCGTAAATTGTGGATGGAATACCTAAAACGTCTGCTTTTGTTATTTATCCGTGCTGATGGCACTGGCGATTGGACCTTCCACCTCTTTTGTATTTTAAAGATGATTCCAATTCTTCATGCTGGAGGTCACACTGCATATGCCAAGTCAAATCGACTTTATCTCCAGCAAATGCACTATCTGAACAATCTGATGGACCAGGAACAATACATGCGTTATGCATCATGTGGCTACTGGACTATTCGGAGAAATCACAGATTCTGTCAGAAAGTTCAACAGACCAGACATGCAATAGAGCAAGTGTTGATGCGCATGTTGAAGTCACGTGGAGGCCTTGCTCATGGCCGTGGTATTAATCCAGGTACACAAGCCAAACTCGTGTATTGGTTTGCAACAATCACTTCCTATTTGCCAAGCACTTGAGGATTTCTGTGGTTTACGGTCTCAGATAAGTGACCAACATTGTGATCTGCGGGCAGCCACAACTGTACGTGATGGAAAACACGAGTTCAGTAAACATCTTCTTTCCCTCTTTGACAGGGGAGCGATGAGAAAAACCGATAAAAGTGTTCTAGCTCACAACTTAAAAGCTGCTGTTGTCCCCATATCAACGGATAATTAGGGCAAAAATATTATGTAGAGTGGATGAAGGTCATCTGTTACATATTGTAGCATAGCCAGTAAATTGTACATATGGTGATGTGATTGTGAATTATGTAAATTTCGTTATTGCTAATTACGGCACACAATGCTCTGTATGCTTTGATGGATACAGTAACCCATCCTCACCCACCAAGGTATCTGAACAAAACCGCCAGAGCGATAAAAATATCTCTCCAGCTGTTGTATTTGATGACAGTACTCCTGTCATAAATTCTCAACGATATGTTTTGGCGAATCTTAGCAACAAGGCAAGATTAATCAGTACAATTATAGACTCATTGACTCTAAAGGGTGTTCCTTCTTGTCAAAGTCAGGGAGATGCTGATTACTTGATAAGTAGTATTGCATTAGCACATGCCGAAAATATGACATGCCCTGTTGTTCTTGTAGCAAAATATACGGATCTTTTAGTTATGTTATTACACGATTCAAAGACAGAAAATGTTTTTATGCAATATGATAAAGACCATAATATTATAATATACATAGCATTAAAATTAAAATGAATCCTGTGGTCCTCCACCATATACTGCTGATTCATACCATATCAGGCTGTGACACAGGGTAAGCAGTATATGGTGTAGGAAAGAAAAAAACACTTGCTGTGTTGGAAAGTGGTCACTGGGATGTGCTGAATGTATTTCTGAAAACTAATTCTAACCATGATGAAGTAGCTAGAGCTGGAGAAATGTTTATCATAAAATCATATGGAACAAAGCATACATGTAAAACACTTGATAAACTAAGATATGTACTTTGTATGCAGAAAATGATGTAGAACTCACTGAATGGGGATGGGAATTGCTAGACGGAATTTTAAACCCGGTTATGTCCAGTAAAGCTGTTGCACCAGAAACTGTTTTGTTAATAATATAATGAGGGTTTAAAATGGCTTGTGGGTTATATTGCATAGCAATGTGGTTTCATGCATAGTACAAATGCGTAGTAACACGTGTGAATCTGACGAGGAAGATATGTAGTTATAGTCAGGTGCTTTCAGTAGTAGTATTGTACTCAAATACAGCTGGTATAATAAATTGCTTTATTACTGAACCAAAGTTTACCATAAAGGTAGCTGTATAAAAACACAAGTCGATTATTCTCGACGGAAGCACAAAGGCAGGATAAATAACGCTGTACATCTTTCGTGATAGGGTGAAACATAATCGTTGATAATGAATTTTGAAGCTAGACGTTGCACCCGTTCTAATTTGATTATGTCTTCAACTGTTTAACGAGAGAGTGACTCCACATCAGACTCAAGAAGACTTCTGACATGAGCCAAATATAATTTGCGTTCAACATCAAAGGGGCTGTTAAAGCCAACAGAACGCTTTATCATTCCTATCATAGAATGGGCTTTTAAATACTTCAACATGTTCAAAAAATGTATATGCCTATTTTGAATAATCATACTGGGGTCAAACCTAATGTGATCATTTTCAATTAAAAAAACAGACAAAGTTGTTCACTATAAAGAGAAATCGAAGAAGGTGGTTTCAAGTTTTTCAATGCCCAGTCAGGCCCCTACAAGTTTTACATCGTTAGATGTTACAAAATTGAAAGATTTCTCTTTTCCCCATGATACACACATCGACTGGAGTATATAAATATTAAAAAGAAAGCTTTGTTTTTAGCTGATTAACCTTAGTTTTATTTCGAAAGTTGTTGAAAAGGTAGTTACATTCCGCTTGCCTACTCATTTAGAGCTAAATGATCTATCTAATCCAAATCAGTCTGCTTACAAAGGGAATCATTCAACTGAAACTTCTTTATTTAAGATTACCAATGACGTATCTACCAATATGGAAGAGGGTTACTGCATTGACTTTATTGGATCTGTCGGCTGCATTTGATACAATCGACCATAATGCACTCCTCAAGCTTTTTTCATCCTGGTTTTATTTGGCATTTCTGGTATAGCGTTGGACTGGATCCAGTCATATTTATATGATAGAGGACTGGCGCGTCAAGATAGCTCAAAATCTATCTGATAGTTACACTATAAAGCTCGGTGTTCCTTGGGGGTCAGTACATGGACCAATTCTATTCACGCTGTATACTACACCTCTATCCTCAATAATTAAAAAAAACATTCATCAGTGAACCATCAACTGTACGCTGATGAAACTCAGGTGTACATGGGATATCGTCACAGGATGCGACTTGCTTCGATGGAGAAATTAAAGTTATGCCTAAATGATATCAAGGCCTGGATGACCCTGAGTTAAAAACTAAATCCATCAAAAACTAAATTATAGTTGATTGGAACTAAGCAACAGCGAAAACATTTTCTGTCTCTTTTTCCTACCTCTATTTTAGACCGTTATACATCTCCAGCTTCCTCGGCACGTAACATCGGAGTCACCTTTGATAGTGAATTAAAATCTCATCATCATTATTAGATAAATCTGTAAATCCTGTTTTTATCATATTCGTGATTTGAGACGAATCCGAAGACACCTTTCTATGAACACCGCTGAAATGATTGAAAATTCCTTAATCACTAGCCGACTAGACTACTGCAATTCTTTCCTTTTTAATGTTCATGACAAATACATGAAGCAGTTACTCATTAGCTCGAGTCGTACGTAAGACATTTAAGTTCTGCCATATAACACCTGTTCTCCATTCGTTGCATAAGGCTCAAAATTAAGTACAGAATTGATTTCAAAATTAACACTTTGATTTATACTAATCAGCCTGTCTACCCTCGAGAATTATTGTCATTATAAAAAAAACAAAGAACCCGTGCCTCAGGAAATAGAGGGCTTATTCGCCCTCGCTTTCCTAAAACCAAGGCTTGTTCTCGTGCTCCATATCTCTGGAATTCCCTTCCTGCAGAAGTACGAATAGCTGAGACGTATTCTATCTATCAAAAAATTAAAGACACACTTTTTTCCATCTTGTTTTACATCCTAGTAGTCTGATGTCATGTTGCTATTACTTTGATGACTCTGACTGACCTTGGACACGATTCTTGACTACACCTATTAGCTTGTCATACAGGGATTTAGGCGCATTAGAAGTTTTGTTCATACATTCATTCATTTAAATTCATAAATGGATGTAATTTACTCTTAGACTATCAAAATTAATACTTTACTCACTGGCATCAAGTAACACAGCAAAAACATCTGAACCCCTCTGGTTGTAGTAGTTTGTTACTTCATCTAAAACATATTATATATGTAATTGTTGATGACTTAAAGCCGAACTGCAGGTCAGAGGTATTAAAACTATTATGGTACAATTCTAATAAAACCCGATCAAACACCTTCCCCATTATACTACTGAGAGCTATAGCACGATCATTATTACTATCGTGTAACGATTTACGCTTGTTTTTAACAATGGGGATTGACTTTAAAAAACGAAATTGACTGGCTGATAAAACATGGTGTAACATTGATTTAAAAGACGTGACATCTGCACATTTAACCCTTTACCCGCAAAATTATTCAATTTGAATTTTCACCCACTTGAAGTTGTGTCTCGCTGACGCGATCCACAACTTCAAGTGATTGAAAATTATTTAGATTTTACAAAATGGAGGTCAACTATTTTCAAATATTGCTGATTGATGTCACATTTTATCTTTAACATGTTTAAAAGATGGTACTTAAAGTGCTAATAAAAAATGAAAACCCGAATGTATGCGGCACCGGCGGTTAAAGGGTTAAAACAGGTGAGACATGTATAAGATGACTGGTGCTTATAATATACGTCGTCAAACCCATCTTTTTTATTGCTTTTTATATGTTTCATAGCCGACTCAATATTAGTAACTGATATGTATGCTGGCTATTAAAACCACCCTCTATACATCTATATTCAATATCTGAGCTAACATTTTGCATTAGTTCATCCATTTCAATTCAAAACAATACCGTTTTATATAATTCTTCATATTTACAAGCACAATTATTAGCTATTTTATTTCTATCTGAGTTTCACCATCAGCACTGTTTGGCGAATTTTTTTTTACCAATACATTCATGTATAGCTTGACAGAATTTACTGGGGTCATTTTCAGCAAACGTTTGAGCTATTGAATTTGATTTCAATATATCACTTTTTATTTTTGCTTGTCGTACAGTATAGTGATACTGGGCACGTCTTTTTGTCGTATATATGCCAGTATGTTCTGATGTGGGCAACCATTCAGTCTGCTTCCACAGCTTATGTCAGAATAGTATTTTGTCTTTGGAGGAGGACACCAGTCACGAATACAATGTCTGGGAAAAGAACTACCTTTTAATACATGCAGTTATAATATTGTCATAATACACTTGGATCGACTCATTGCGATGAGTACAAAAACAATCTGTGCAAAGCATAGCTTCATATGGCATTTTAGTATCAGCTAATCTAATATTTAAGATAACTGTCTAATACCTGGATATAATATCATGATCAGGGTCCGTATTCTCGTACAAGTTATGATATATCGTAGGTTTCTGATTGGTCGAGATGGCCATCTCGACCAACCTACGATATATTGTAACTTCTACAAGGATACGGACCCAGTAGCTTTATCACATCCTATATAAATCATTGCAGCATGCTTAGTACATATAGAATCACCATAAGAATAATCGTGATATTATTGAGCTTTGTAGTTCTATCTTTTAAAAGTCTGGTCACAATGATTCGTACGAATGTCGTACCAATGATTTCAAGAACATTTTTTGTGGCCGCATTAAGACGGTCGTAAGAAAAAAGTATTTTTTTTTTCAGCTCGTAGCCAGGTCTTTAAGATGTCTAAGAATTCTACGAATGTCCCCAAAAACCCTCGATGTACAGATGTAGGATAGACCTACGATCGAAGTTGTTCTTACGGAGCTCTTACAGCGTTTGTACGAATGCCTAAACATTTTCAGCTCCTACATTTATTTGTCGTTTTTAACCCTTTAGCCGCCAAATTATTCAATTGGAATTTTTACCCACTTGAAGTTCTGTCTCGCTGACGCGATCCACAACTTCAAGTGAGTAAAAATTATTCACATTTGACAAAATGGAGGTCAACAAATTTCAAATCTGGCTGACTTATGCCACTCTTTATCTTTAACAGGTTTAAAAGCTGAAATGTAATTTGCTAATAAAAAATGTAAGAAACGAATATAGACGGCACCGGCGGTTAAAGGGTTAAACATTCTTGCCGCATCCATACAAAAAAACATAGGATCTCTACAGCCACCGTACGAATAAAATCACATAATATTATCAGAGGTGTCTTTATGATCTCTTGTGAATTAGGCGGCAACGTTACCAACTTCGTAAAAAGGTTATAAGAGACAAAAACGAAAATTCTTTTAATTTCTTAAAGACAATCTTGCTATTGATGTAATCCAAATTATATCGAATCTAAATTCAGGATAGCCACTAGTGTTCGAATGAATGTCATACGTCTGTCCATCATTTTGTAATTATTATTATAATATAATTAGTGGGGCAGATAACTGTGCAATTTTAGAAGGCTTGTCATTTTCGCTATAATTTGTTCGACATTGTGAAATTTCGAAATTGCCCAACCAAACATCGGGCGATAGCAGATCACCATTAAACGCTGCTGGACAACTTTTCTGTGCATTGAACCAGCCATTGTACCAGGCAAATGAATTATTCTTGATCAAGACACTCCTCCATTCGGTCATTTTGTCAGGGATTTGGGTTTCCATAGCAACCAATCAATAGTTTTCCACTAGAAATTGGTGCATACTGTTATAGTTTCATTTAATCATAAACTATATGTGACTGTGATAAGAAAGTCAATTAGATAACTCATTTTCAAAAAATCATTAATATTATCATTATAGAATTTGGGTAAAATTGATGCCAAAATTGAAGTTAAATTTGGTGTAGGTTTTATCGCGTAAAATGATTACATTTGTTTTTTAATTGAACCAACTTTATGGTAATTTTTCATCATTCTGAGTTTCCTCGGTGATTTATTCTGTCGTCAGGTGGTCTGCTTTTTAGATAGGCCTACATATTTATATTTCTAACCAAACCTGACCATATTTTGTGTGCCATGTTGAATTTGTAATTCCTGAACTAATTGCAACTATTATAACATAAACATCATTTTCACGTGATTTTTATTGTTGAATCCATTTATGAGGCTATTTATTAACATTTAGGCTTTCGTTAAAGAGTCAATCAAAGATGGCCGCCATTAGAGGTTTTATTGTGAGCTCTATTATTGTATGTTTTGAGATACGCATAAGTTATTTAATTTGTTACAACCGATTATTACACATTTCAAATAATTTATTTCCTAATCCATAACAAAATCACGTCCAGTTAAAAAAACAATTTTGAAAAAAAAGCATTGCTCACAATATTAAAACATAATTTTAAAGTTACGAAAACCAGGGACGCCTGAATGACTGGCGAGGCAATCTGGCACTCCATCAATGCGCCACTTGGATGTCACAAAATATGAAAAATTTATTATAAACGTGCTCATTCAGGCATTTAAGGTAATTTAAAAAAAAATGTATTTCAAATAGGAGCGAAATAACGAAGACGTGGGGTTTATTTATAAAATTCAGATAGAAGTATTTCGCTACTGTAGGACACCGTATATTCCTGAAAAAAGTTCGATTTTGAATTCATGCAAGATGTACACAATTGAATCTGCTGATGCTATGATCAGCTTGTATAAGGTTTTTAAATTTTGTGTTGCGCATTTACCAGTTAAGCGAGAAATAAGGGCGAAATTTAATTTCGGACATGTATGTCCAAAATAAGAAATACGGGAATAAGTGATAAATGGGGCTTTCGGCACACTTATCACGTTTCCACAGCAACCAACAATTTAAACGATTTCCGCAATTCTAGGCTATGGACATGTTCACATCATATTGAGAAGCCAAATTAAAAATGCTAATTTGTTTTATGATTTTAGCCTGATTGTGTCGCTTTAAGAAATTAAATCTTCGTAGAGAGCGTTAATTAGAAGTTATTTTAATATATCAAGCTATTATTAGTTATGCCTTATACACTTTTACTTATATAATTGATCGAAATATTTCCTATGGCTCTTAAAGTAACGTGTAACGTGTACGTCCATTGTTGAGCTTCAATAGTCTGGACCTCTCATTATAGCTAGCTCAATAGTCCACACCCCTTATTAAAATCAGCTCAATAGTCTGCACCTCTCATTATAACTAGCTCAATGGTCTACACCCCTTATTAAAATCAGCTAAATAATCTGCACCTCTCATTATGACTAGCTCAATGGTCTACACCCCTTATTAAAATCAGCTCAATAGTCTGCACCTCTCATTATGACTAGCTCAATGGTCTACACCCCTTATTAAAATCAGCTCAATAGTTTGCACCTCTCATTATAACTAGCTCAATGGTCTACACCCCTTATTAAAATCAGCTCAATGGTCTGAACCTCTCATTAGAACTAGCTCAATGGTCCACACCCTTATCATAATTAGCTCAGTGGTCTGTACCTCTCTTTATAATTAGCTCAATGATCTACACCCTTATTATAATAAGCTCAATGGTCTGCACCCATTATTATAGATATCTAGATGGTCTTCACACCTTATTATAAGAATTTATTAGCTCACTTAATTATTGCCGATAACTTACTCACGTTGCCAAGATTAGGCGTATGACGCAACACTTCTGCACAGCTGCACATTTTCTTGAAATCAACCAAATAAATATTTATAAATTATTTATTACTAATATTCCCACCGAAAATGAATTAAAGAAAAACGGAACACAAATTTTAAAGCTGGAGAAAACAGCACACCATATATGGACCTAACATTGAGCTGTGAATATGTTATATAATATTATTAGTGTTTAAGACCAGAAAAATGTATGTGATCTATCACATTATCACACTGCGTAATAATATTATCTGCATTAAATATATACAGGAAAATATGGATCTAACACTGAGCTGTGAATATGTAGTGAGCTTTTATAAGTTATGTGTTTAAAACCAGACAAATGTATGATCTGTCATATGATGTAACAATATTATATGATCTGCATTATGTATATATTACAAATTAATAAAATGTCAAAAAAATATTTATTTGATCGTTGTAAGATGTCAAATATAGGCCCGCTTTCATACGCAACACACATAACAATGATATAACTGAACAAAATCTATAACTTATAATAATTATGTGACCCTTCATGCGAGAAGGTAGATCCCAGTGGCTTTGGTACAATTATTTATGACGTCACTTAAAATTTAACTTTAACTTACATAAAAAATATCAAAAATAAAACATTTTTCAAAAATTCTTTCAGGTAATGAGACGGCAAGGACATGGCTATCAAATCAACTAAAAAAAAATTTGACTTCACTGCCCTTTTCGTGTGACGAGTCACATATATTGTCGGCTGAAAAAAATCTCTAATATGCATTATTAACTACATAATTATGATTGATAAGTGTGGCAAGTTCCTAAGAAAAGTGGGACCAGTTGGTGAAAGTAGTTATTGGCCCAGCCTACCTGGTCCGAGAAGTGAGGTGAGTCAGTAAAAGAGAAGTGGAGCGAGTTGATATGGGCCAGTGTGTAATGGGGCGAGTTGGTAGGGTGGACAAACTGGTTTGGGGGCGAATTTACTGTAATCCGTGTCAGATATGCCCTCTGGAAGTGACTTTTTTTAATAAATAAAGTAATACAAATCAAAAGGAGGGTTATCAAATTCGAACAATATTTGGATAGTATAATTTGTGTATACATGTCATCTGGAACTAATTGTCCTTGGAAGCAGCCACTTCTCTCACCTCCCGTCTGACAACATCACACTGCAAATGCAAACAACAGTAACTGCTTACTTTTCACTTCAGCAGTTACTGCTGTTTGCCTTTGCGCGTTGAAAAACGTCTGCTAAACGTTGCAAAAACGTACAAGAAACGTGTCGTGTGTGGGTGAAGGGATGTAAGTGAATCCGAGATCAGAGATAAATTCCAGTGAGGTCATCTAGCCGGCCCAGGGGACACACAACGTTATTACGACGTTGAATCACCGTCAGTGACGTTGATTCAACGTCGCGACAACGTCGCGTGTCTGGGGGGCTTGAGCTAGCTACTTGCCACACGCGACCAACCCGATTAGTCGTGCGGTCTCCAGACTCAGTCATGTCGTATCTGCCTAATAAGTGACCATATCTTCAGATCTGACAGATACTGGGGATGCCATGGCGATCCTGCTGTGATCCCTGGTGTGGTCTGTGGTCAGCACCACCGCCTGTCACGACTGAGCTCCGCCCACTGGGCAGACGACGTTGCTACGACGTTGATTGACGTTGATTCAACGTCGCAACAACGTCGTGTGCCCAGTTGGCGGTGTTCGTCCCACGCGTTAGGCATTCAGGTGGCAAAAAACACAATATGTCCTCCTCGCTTCCTCGTCGTGTAAATTTAAAATTGTGGGAGACTTATGTGACCAAGAAGTAGCTTGCTCGGCCTCAAAAACCAGGGTTACATATGCTAATCCTACGTCTGGAAGGAATTTTTTCGTGCTCATCCATGTGTGCCTCTAGCGGGTTCATTTCCGGCTCTGGCATTGGGGTTTCAAAGAAACACAGGTTTCAAAGAAACAAAGGTTTTTTTCAAAGCTCACTAGTAGGCCCTATAAATTTAGTATTGTGAGGAGCTTGCTCGGCCTCAGATTGTCAGGGCTCGAATTTCAATCCCTGTGTCTTGAGGGCAGCACCATTTAAATGTAAGGTATCCATAAAAAATACAGCATGTTAAAAGATCTATAGATGTACATACATATACACATGCATACGTGTGTATACATTATACATACAAACTATTATATTAATTTCCAATATCCACTTAAGTTAGTACATGTACAGGCACATATTTGGCATATAATTTGCATATACTCGTCCAAGTACATTAGGTTGCTGCAGGAGAAATCGCTACCAAATAAATCATTGTAAAACTGTTTTAGCTGTGTGGTAAAAGTATAAAATGACTCCGTTATTTTAATATCAGAAGGTAAAGTGTTCCACAAATAAACAATTATATTGGTGAAATAATGTTTGAAGGTTTCAGCTCTGAAATTTTGGGCCTGCATGCGTATAACTGTAGTCAAATCAGTACCACAGCTTGTAACTGATGGTGAGAGTACCTCCAGTGATTTACATGATAACGTAAACATGTTAAGTAAATAGTTTCAGTGAGTATTTGTAAGTGCAGATGATGTAGCCTACTAGTCTAAGAGCTTCCATTATAATTATGTCAAGTACTACTCCTAGTGAACTTAATTTGTCTACATAACATTTTACAATGATGTTGTTAAAGTTATTTCTGCCTTAAAAGCAGGTAAGGCGTGTGGACAAGTTAAGTTATCTTTCCGTGCTCTTAAAGAGTATGCAACAGAGTTGGCACCATAATTAGCTTGTATTTTCATTCATTTCACTATCCGGTGGATGTTCTCCTGGCCCTGTTTAGCCTATATGTGCACAAAAGAGCCTGAAGTTGTGTCTCGTTACCGCGACACACAACTTCATGTTGGTGAAAATGTCTCCAAGGTAGATTGATTCTAGAAGGAAAAGCTGAAAAGTGGGCTATTTCAGCAGTCACTAACATAACGGGGACACGTACCCAGCGAGCACAAAACATTTACGTAACTTTTATACAATGTCGGACCAATGTCGAAGACGTTGGACCGATGTTGTAGGAATGTTATACAAATGTTTTGTGTTTGCTGGGACACATCATAGCATGTACAGGTAATGCATGGGACACGGTAAAAAATGAAATGAATCGGGCTTTAGGCCACTTTTGTGCACATATAGGCTAAACTGGGCCCGGAGAACCTCCTGAGGATGGTGAGATGATTGAGATGACACTGTCCTCCAGACACAGGATTCGAAATTCGAGCCTTGGCGGTCTGAGGCCGAGCACGCTACCTCTCGGTCACGGAGGCTCCCCACAATACTGACTTTCACACGTGGATGGGGAAGAAACATTTTTTGTTTCTTTGAAACCGCCGAGACCGGGAATCGAACCCCGAACTCTGGCGTGCAAGGCAGCGGTGCTAACCACTACCCTAGGGCCCCCGCCCGCATGGGACATGGTAGCGCTCTAGTCCCCAGATTGCCTGGGCTTGAATTTCAAATCCTCTGTCTTGAGGGTAGTTTTATGTGATTCGTCTCACCATCCTCAGGATGTTTTCCTGGCATTATGTGCTCAAAGGTGGGCCCTATTTATTCGTTAAACACTAGGTGGTTACGTTATACAATTTTAATTTTCACCCACTACCGCGAAACACAACTTCAAGTGGGTGAAAATTGCACATACTTGTTTAATTTGGGACCAAACATTTGCAAATAATGATGTCTAAACACTAATGTCATTTCCGATATATGTGATTTAACCTGCCAAAGAAACAGACTAAAAACTAGTACAGTCGAGATTAGTGCCTAAAGGGTTTAACGCTTTAAACACCGGACCCGAAAATATATCTTTTTTTCATTTTTTATCAGCACCACCATTAGTACCACCTTTTAAACATGTTTGAACTATCAAACGTGGCCTCAGTCAGCAAGATTTGAAGAACGTTGACCTCCATTTTGTCCAATCTCAATAATTTTCAGTCACTTGAAGTTGTGGATCGCGACGCTGGGCCAACGTTGAAATGACATTGTGTTTATATCTCCTGACAAATACCTACATGTAACGTTTTTTTATTACACCATACTTCATAGCCTATAGTGGACATGATCATAATGGCAGACGCATAACATAAAATTCAACAGAATAACGGTTTTCAATTATTTATTAATAATTTGTTGTCGTAAAAATTAAACTGAATAGCATGAATAGCACGATCAATGTGGATAATTGTTTTAGAAAAATGTTATTGTTTATGTTGAAATATACATCATTTTTATTCTAACTATTATTTTGTATTATTTTTTTTTAACATTTTAACTGACGATATTTTGTACCTCTTGAAGAGTAAAAATTATTCATAATTTGCTATATATTTATTAGGATTTCTATTTTTTAACGCCATGAGCTGGCCAACTTCAATCAGTTTTCCCATCGCAGATAACGTCTTTGCTGGGTTCTTCTGAACCAGAGGAGAAAGTCCCATGCGATGCGGGACGGGTATCTCGGGTTTCTCTCCCTCTTGCAGGGCTAGTCACTTTCTCCTGAAAAATCGCTTGAATTTATCCATAAGCATCTGCTCCTGAGGAGAAGAACAAAAACACAGTGAATCAATTGTAGTAGAATCACGTCACATTGAATAAATGCTGCCCGGCAAAGCCTAAATGCAGTAACTGTTTACCTAAAAGTAAACAGTTGCTGCATTTTGGCTTTGCAGAATAGTAGGATCACATTACGAGTCCTGCAATACAAATGCAGAGAGTAGTAGGCCGGCTACCCTCTTTTCAAGGGACAAATTGCTGTGGTTTGCACAGAGAGTAGTTTTGGTAACATATTTCTGGGATCAATTCTACATCACCAACCAGCAAAAGCGTGGCGTTGGGCTGACGTTGGCTCAGCGTCTACGACGCTGGCCCAGCATCAGCCCAACGCCTAGTGTTTGCTGGGCAGAATCGGAAACTGTTCGTCAGATAATTGGCGAGAGAACCCTTTAAGCGCTAAGCACGCATATATGAGAACTGTTCATTAAAAACGATGTCCTTCATGAAAACTCAGAATAATAATTAAAGAATACCATAAAACAGGAAGCCATCAATTGTGTCTGTTGCTACATAGCGGGTGTAGTATGTTGCGTTTGTGATCTATTTTATTGTTAAAGCGAATATTGTTAGAGCGTCAGGTCAAAAATCATCAATAATTATCATTTTTATTTTAGCTTCTTAATAGGACCATAATTATGTGAGCATGTCTATAGACTATAATCGCAGAAATCTTTTGAATTTTGGTTGCTGTGGCAACGTAGCAAGTGTATGGAAAGCCCCGTTTATCAATATTATTCCTGCATTTCTTATTTTGGACATGTATGTCTGAAATTAAATCCCGTCCTTATTTATCTTTTAACTGATAAATGCGCCACACACAGTTCAAAAAACTGCTTTTTTGACAACCACCCGCTTGAATACATATGTTATGCGTCTATTGCTACTAAAAATATTTATTTCTCTTACAGTGCGGGGATCGACTTCATACGTCAGAATCTGACATCTGCAGTGCCGTCTAAAGTCGATCCCCGCGCTGTAAGGGTTAATGATGCGAGTTTATCACATCCATTTTATTATACATTATACTTAACTAGCTTAACCCTTTAGCCGCCATATTATTCAATTAGAATTTTCACTCACTTGAAGTTGTGTCTCGCTGACGCGATCCAGAACTTCAAGTGAGTGAAAATTATTCAGATTTGACAAAATAGAGGTCAACAAATTTCAAATCTTGCTTATTAAAGCCACTTTTTATCTTTAACAGGTTTAAAAGCTGAAATGTAGAGTGCTAATAAAAAGCACACCGACACCGGCGGGTAAAGGGTTAACAGGTTAACTAATTGAGTGACATTTTAACCCGTTAAGCGCTAAGCAGGACTATGATCGTTTTTAATTCGTTGTATTTGCAAGTTACGTCATAGTTATTGTAATTAAATTATTGTTTAAACATCAAGAATTGTCAAATGTTCGGTCTCAAATTAAAGGGATTGGCCCAGGCTGCGCATTCACCAGTTAGGCTAGATATAGAGACGAAATCCCTGATTTCTAATTTTGGACAACCATGTCAAAAAATAAGAAATACGAGAATTTCGTTTCTATATCTAGCCTAACTGGTAAATGCGCAGCAGAAAAAATAAAAAAACTTTTGCAGTTCTAGTCTATGGACATGTTTACATCATATGGTCATACTAAGAAACCAAAATAAAATCACCGATTTTTTTATGATTTTAGCCTGGGCCAGTCCCTTTAAGCAACTTCAAGTGGGTCAAAATTACTTATGTTTGTTTAATTTGAGACGACACATTTGTAAATCTTGATGATTAAGCACTCATTTCACTCCCATTAACAGTGACTTCGTATGTTTAGAAAATATATTCAAAACGTCTATTATATAGTCGTGTCTCGCGCTTGAAGGGTAAATTGATAAAACTCACATGGGGGTATATCTAAATATAGATGGCAATACGGCGTCTACTCCGAGCAGGCAAGATATATACAATACATGTGAAACATATGCATGCACACTGGGTTACGTTATACTGCTCTGCAAAGCTGAAATGCAGTATCCTTTACAAGTAAGCCCCGGGAAGTAAGCAGGACAAAACAGGACAGAAACACAATGGGCGGAACATATGATACAAGGATTCACGTAGATGATCATGACGATAAATAGAATAATAATAATATTTATGTATAGGTCCGTGAAGTTAGTTAGTTATTCCTTAATATGCAATTCAATAATGGATCATCATAATTAAGGTACCCAACCAAGGTCATTCCCATCGTGACCTTGACCCTGACATATTAAAGTCATACATGAAAAAGAGTGCAAATATGATTGTTAGCCTGAAATTAAAACTAAACGTCGTGGATTATCTAAAAAATGACCTCTTTTTTATGTATGCTCTTGAGATGTCTAGAGGCAAGGTCACGGTGGGAATAACATTGAATTGGTGGGCACCAGATGTTATTCTGTACCTTTATTTTAATGATCCACGACCTGTATTTTTAATTTCAGGCTAACTTTTACATTTTTAAAACTTAAATAAGGGATCGGGAATACGGAATATTAGTAAGTAACTTCATGGACGTTATACATAATTATATATGTTCACGAGACTTGCCAATAAAATTATTATTAACACAATGCGAGCAAATATGACACAAGGAATCGTGTAGATGATGCTAGAGTAATAATAATATTTATATAGATATAGATATATATGATCATAAAGCCTTGCAATAAATTTATTTTCAACAGAATTAATTGTAGTTATTATGTTTAGCTTTAATATGTGATATGGGAAAGAAATACATTAAGTGTGTGGAATTAAACTAAAGCTGCCGGTGTAAGAATACGTTTATATTTGTAATCTATGTATTGACGCTGAGGTGAGATGTTAATTGCGAGAATAGATATTTAGGAAATAATTTGATTCTGTAGGATGTATCCGATGCTTTTCTGAAAGGTCTAAAGTATTTATTTTAACAGAAGGTATTCGCCGAACAGAGCTTCAAATCAAAAGGTAATGTTAACTTCCACTCATCCGATAAAGGTTTTCTTATAACACCTGAGCTAATAATCCCGTGATAGATAACATACCAGCAAACATGAGACGTTGGCCCAACGTTGGTTTGCTGTTGGCCCATCGTCTATCACAGTGGCCCAACAGTGAACCAACGCTGGGCCAACGTCTCCTGTTTGCTGGGATGCATCCCCAACCACAAGCAATAAGTGCGTTCCTTTCACAAAGGGGATAATGATAGCATTTCGTCTCAATGTCTCTGTCACTAAAACAAAAATTACTGCAGCACCGACAAACAATATGTTAAACTTATGCTGAATGGTGATTCCGAGAGGAACTTATATCTCTCTTAGATGGTTGTGTAACATTTTCCTTCCTTAAAACAAAAAGTGAGCTCTATTGACCAACAATAAAAGACACATTATTGCATTTTAAAAATAACTCTCCCGGTTATATGAACACAAATTTTGTATCAAAATATATTTTTTACACTGTTGAATGTATAATAATAGGCCTAATTTAATGTATGGCCTCTTTGTCTTTTCAGAGGATTATACCAAAATAAGGCGGTTTGAAACACCGAACATGGGGGAATGTGGGTGAGACGAGAAACCAATCAAACTGCTGTGTTGTTGCAGTGGTTGGCTGGGTGTAAAGGCACTTATTAGAGTATTAGACAATGCAAAATCCATTCATCAGTTTCATTGAGCGAAAACATTTATCTTGTCCTTGAAACAGCGTTATCATTTTTATTTTCTTATACCATGTTATTCAATAATCTTGCCCCATTGTGGTCCTTAAACAAAGTTGAAAGGGAACAAAATATAATACGGCAACAAGTATGTAATAAGACTCACTCTAGAGTGCACCTAATGTTTGAAAACATCATTTCTTTCTTTGTCAAGGACGCTTCAAGGTGGCTGTTAACAGGTTAAGTCTGGCACAACATTTTTATCGACATTGCTGGCTACGAACTGAATGCCTCATAGATCTGGTGATCGTAAATCAATGAATGTTTTTGAATCTCGTTAATGGTGTTTCCAAATTCATGTAGAAATTTTAGCAAAACTATAATTGTGACATTTCTAGCTGCTGGTAGTCCAGTCACGATAACATATGTAGAGTCTGACTTGAGGGTCTGTGCGTGGTGCTTTTTGGGGGACAGGAGTAACAATACTGCCAATTAGCTTTCTTTAATCACCTCATACAAATGATAAATTTGATAAAAATCGTGTTTGATATAACGTTACACGTTAAAAAAATTATATTTGTATTGTCCTCTAAAAAACTGCTTCGGATGAACAGATGACCTCAGATGTCGTCTGCTAATATGAAATTCGTGTATTGCTGATTATGAACTAAAAATGATGAACTGTAGATCATTGTTATTTATATCTAGGTGTATTCTTAGTTTATTTGCTTGTCTGAAAGACTTTTTTTTAAATTGCAAACAAATATCATATATGTCTCACAATGTGACTGATTATAAATTATCACAATGTCATATCAATAGGATTGTGATAAATATTTCATCTATAGGCCTATACACTTATTATCGCTCAACACTGGCAACAGTTGGACTTCTTATTGTATCAACAGACAAGAGCGGGGGTGGATCTAATAGAAGACTGAGTGTGAGGAGCGCGCAGCGCGTTGACCTGCGCGAAAATAACGTCGACTCACTGGTCTCAACCGTAACTCGACGAGGCCGCCATTAACGTGATCGCCTAGTCACATTGAGAAGGGAGAAACAATTCTGCTTCTCCGAAAACCTCACACGGGAACAGCGGGATTCGAAGCCGGGACGCATGCATGACTGGCGAGGCAGTCAATAGACTTAGTAATAAATGTGTTCTGTTTTGTGACCGTGGCAAACAGGAGGCAGCAAGGGGATCAAGGAGGCACGAGCTCAGATGCGTCAGGCCCTAGGGTTTGGTATAATGCACCTGCACTCTGGTCCTATTTGTTGTTTTGTTTAATTAAGAATAGATTGAAGCTGAAGTAAAGTCAAATGTATACACTTAGAAGATGGGAGGGGGTGGGGAGGGGAATTTAGTGGATGCTCACTTGTTCTGCCCAGCGGGGGGCACTGAGTTTCCGAGGGGCTTGTAGCCCTGCATAGATAAGGTCTTCGCGGCACAGACGGCTTACGTCGCTTAGCTCAATACAACTCATTATTATATTAGGTATTCAAATGAATCAGAAATAGCTTAACTAAGACATATATGATGATTAGAAATTGAAAAAAAACCTTTGGTATCCATGGTCGAGCTCTCGCACAACTAATCACGACAATTATCACTTTTAATCTGTTTTTTTATCAGATTAAAATCATGGTTATTTGGAATTAAATATGTGTTTAAACATCAATATTTACCAATGATAGGTTTGAAATTTAACATATTTGGGTAATTGTTACCCAATTTAAGTTCTGGGTCGCGTTAAGTTGGTAAATTTTTAAATTCTATAACTTTGTCCTTAAATGATTAATGTGTTGCAGAGTAATGTTGCTAATTGCTTAATAATTAATTATTAGGGTTAATAATACATAATGATTGTAAGTGAGGAATTTGATGTTTCAAATTTTTGAGCTAAGAAATGTCTTTATGGAAATTTGAAACAAATCTAGGCATGAAAAGTTTGATATGCAGTAGTTTATTCAGGGCACGGTTTGCCAGTAAGCACAAAACATTTGTCTTCGACATTGGTCCAGCATTGTATAAATGTTATCCAAATGTTTTGTGTTTACTGGGTTAGTTTGGTAGTGGAAACTATTTTCCCGAACAGTGCCGTTTGTACAGCATTTTGCCTCTAATTGAGGGTGATTCAAACCGACACTGAACACAAACACGTAGTCTTTTACTTTGGTGTGTGATATGATTATTCAGATAAAGCTGACACGATGCCGAGCATCTTGCCAAGTCAAGGCCAGACCCGTGCAGACCGTTGGTCTGGCTTGACAAAATGTGTACACTGGAGCCATAAACGGGGAGAGGGGTGATGGTAACATTAATATGAATCAGCAGCAGTGAATGACGTCAGCGGTCCAGTAGCTGCAATGTAAAAGGTCACATTCGGGTCAGCACACAGATTTGTCTGAAGTTCATGTGATTGGTCAGAGAGAAGCTTGTAGTGTACGCATATCATATAATCTCTGGTTCAAGAAGTTTGCTTCCGGGATGCAACTTGATAGTTGAAGGTTTACGCTATGTTACATTATGTTCTATCTTTGTCATTATTATGCACACAATCAGCCTAGTTGGAATGTGTTTTTCTATAAATTTGGAATAATGCTAATAAAAATACTGCATTTTTAGCGTTTCTAAAGTTATTATAAACAACTTGTGTGTGTGTATGAAATTGACCCCACCTGAACAACACTTTACAGAATGTAGCTATGTAATGCTGCTAGAAAGGAGAAATCGCAGAGATAGAGACAGAGTGACTACCTTTTCACAATAAATTATTGTTCCTAAGTACCGCTGGTAGGACATATGTTCTGTGTGACCAGGGCAGCAGGGGGCCTCACATATGCTCACGTGACCAAGTCTCTTCCATCCCCTCATGCAACAATTTATCTACCACCAGCAACAAAACAAAACAAAACAAACAGGGGAGTCAGGGCTACGCTACTACTAGTACGTAAACAATACACAACAGACACTTTGTCACACTTAATACTACCACTCGGATGACAAGTCTGAAGCGAAGAAAAGTTTTCGGCCCACTGAACCAATCTCCGCACCATGTACGTACATCCCAGCAAACACAAAACATTTGTATAACGATTATACAATGTTGGACCAACGTCGTTTGGCCGACGTTATATAACTGTTATACAAATGTTTTGTTTTTGCTCGGTTTTTTTTTCTCTGCAAAAAGTCCAACCCCCACATTTTGCATACAGTCAGTTTGGTTACAGCAATTCACGGACTGCCTTCGCTTCAGCTTTAAGTAAATGGCGGGCACAATAACTAGAAAGGCATATACCTGTATACCAGATAACACGAAACTTTGACCCAATGTTGGACTACTGTTGCTGACTGGCTGTAACAGTACCCGAACATTGGATCAACAGCTCATGTTTGTAAGGCATGTTCTCCAAAAAGGAAAAGTTTCAAATTTCAAAATCATCGGACAGAAAGGTTATTAATTTGTGAGGTGATCAGGTGACCACGGTGACAAAATCAATGCTTTATCTACTGACCCTTGTCCTGCTAGGCCTGTATATCTGTGATACGGTTTCAAGCAGATTTCAAATCATATAATATGTTACTGAGAAGCATAACACAGTTTGTGGTAGATGTGATTAATAATTCCATTTAGAAGATGTATATTTTCAATAAATATACATATTTTTTGTCATTTGAAGCTGGAAATTGCGTTAGCAATTCCAGCTTCAAATGATGAAAAATACGAAAGAAACAATTCAGCAGGACAAGGGTTAAAATCTAAATAAGTCTTATGTATTCGTCTCTTCTTTTGCTAACCCTTTGCTTACTAATCGTCGCTTATTTCTTTTTTCATCAGGAAGCCTTTAATTAAAGGGCCTTGCCCACTACCTAGTTTTAGTCAGGGTTGTAAAAATGGCTCAACTTGTCCGGTACATTAACGATTGATTACTTATGATTTCTAATGATGTTTAAACAATAAAATGCAAAAATTAAATCACTGTTCATGGCCTTGACAAGGTTTGAATTTATGACAGAAAATCTAGGTGATCAAAACTGGGTCGTGGGCAACTCCACTTACCATGCGTGAGAGGCTACGTTTCAAAGGTTTTCAACGAGCGAGAATTGAACGTGTTTCATTGCTGGTCCACCGTCTGCAACGCTGGCCCAGCATCAAAGCAGCATTGGGTCAGCGACTCGAGTTTGCTAAGTCATAACAACCGTTTCGTCTCATCAGTCCAATTTCACAGATAGTGAAAATTTAAAAATATGAAACGATTATGAAACATAGCCATATAGATATCAAAGTCAAGATACGTCTTAGATCACTGAGCACCTCGCTTAATAATATCTTTTTCATTTTCTTCAAATATGTATTATGTTAGATGACATATTTATACGAAATATTAAATATGGTATATATAATCTAAGTTAAATTGAATTTGACGATATGGGTAATACATCACCTGGGTGTAAAGGTGTCATCACCGCGTTAATCGTTAAATGACATTTTGAATCCCGTAGCTAATTAACAGGCTGTTCTCTCATAGATTGTTATATTTATTGTACGTCTGTTAAAGAAATGAACCACCTTACGATTACTTGCAGAGAATAACTATACTGTTGGTCGGGCAATATTCGCCTGTTAAAATCTTTTTCGGGACTATTCGTTAAGTTTTAAACTCGCAAATTTTAAAAGTTAGAAGTAAATTTATTTCTGCCTTGACGAAAATTAGTCTCTAAACAGTATAGTATCACAGGGTCAGTACTGCTTAGCTGTGGAATCACAGTCGCCCCTTGATCTATTTTGTTATCACAACCATCAGCTCGCCCACTGTCTCCACACATCGTTAACTCTTCAAGCGCTAAGTTATCTAATCTAAATTTTAACTAGCTTGAAGTTGTGTCTCGCTACAGCGACCCACAACTCCAAATGGGTGACACTTTTTCATAATATTTCAAGTTTACACCAACTATTTGTATGTATGTTCAAACATTCATTTAATACCCGATATTTGTGATTTACCCACTGATAAAACACGTCACAAACACACTATTTACTATTGCGACCCTCCTAACTAACCCAGACCGTAGCACCAACGCTGAATCAATGCCGAGTCGACATCAGAAATCATGGTAATGTTGAACAAACATTGAGCCAGCGTGAAGGAGCTGTAAAGTGACAGGCGTGAATAGATCCAATTTGTGCTTAATTTTCACGAAAATTCAAAGGCATCACTATATAATTGTATATTATGAACAATATAAATACGCAAAATATTGTACTGCAATACTACTATAGGCCTACTTACGTTGTTTCGATTTACGTTCAAGCACAGTTGTGGCGGGTCCAGTTAAATATTGAGCATTTATTGAAACAAGGAAACCTATATAATTGACTCATAATCAATTTCCTATGATTTCTGATAGAAATAATAGTAAGATTATTAAATTCGCAAGTCTGTCCTCCACGTGAAAATTAAAACTGCTCGAATATTATCAGATCTACAGTATTACAATACGAAACTATATATGCATGCGATTAAACAAAGTTGATCCTACAGAGGACATTTTCAAAGAAATTGTATTTGTATTTGTATTTGAAAGACTGTATTTGTATTTGTATTTGATATTTTTGAAGGCTTCGTATTTGTATTTGTATTTGAAAAATTATATGACATCGTATTTGTATTTGTATTTCTATTTGATCAAGTGTATTTGACCCCATCCCTGGCTATAGGCCTATACACTTATTATCGCCCAACACTGGCGACAGTCGGACTTCTTATTGTATCAACATATAAGAAATAGATAAGGTCTCCGCTGCACAGACGGCTTACGTCGCTTAGCTCACTACAACTCATTATTATATTAGGTATTCAAATGAATCAGAAAAAGCTTAACTAAGACAAATATGATGATTTCAAATTGAAAAAAAACCTTTGGTATCCATGGTCGAGCTCTCGCACAACTAGTCACGACAATTATCACTTTAATCTGTTTAATTATCAGATTAAAATCATGGTTATTTGGAATTAAATATGTGTTTAAACATCAATATTTATCAATGGTGGGTTTGAAATTGAACATATTTGAGTAATTTTTACCCAATTTAAGTCCTGGGTCGCGTTAGGTTGGTAAATTTTTAAATTCTATAACTTTGTCCTTAAATGATTAATGTGTTGCAGAGTAATGTTGCTAATTGCTTAATAATTAATTATTAGGGTTAATAATACATAATGATTGTAAGTGAGGAATTTGATGTTTCAAATTTTTGAGCTAAGAAATGTCTTTATGGAAATTTGAAACAAATCTAGGCATGAAAAGTTTGATATGCAGTAGTTTATTCAGGGCACGGTTTGCCAGTAAGCACAAAACATTTGTCTTCGACATTGGTCCAGCATTGTATAAATGTTATCCAAATGTTTTGTGTTTACTGGGTTAGTTTGGTAGTGGAAACTATTTTCCCGAACAGTGCCGTTTGTACAGCATTTTGCCTCTAATTGAGGGTGATTCAAACCGACACTGAACACAAACACGTAGTCTTTTACTTTGGTGTGTGATATGATTATTCAGATAAAGCTGACACGATGCCGTGCATCTTGCCAAGTCAAGGCCAGACCCGTGCAGACTGTTGGTCTGGCTTGACAAAATGTGTACACTGGAGCCATAAACGGGGAGAGGGGTGATGGTAACATTAATATGAATCAGCAGCAGTGAATGACGTCAGCGGTCCAGTAGCTGCAATGTCAGCACACAGATTTGTCTGAAGTTCATGTGATTGGTCAGAGAGAAGCTTGTAGTGTACGCATATCATATAATCTCTGGTTCAAGAAGTTTGCTTCCGGGATGCAACTTGATAGTTGAAGGTTTACGCTATGTTACATTATGTTCTATCTTTGTCATTATTATGCACACAATCAGCCTAGTTGGAATGTGTTTTTCTATAAATTTGGAATAATGCTAATAAAAATACTGCATTTTTAGCGTTTCTAAAGTTATTATAAACAACTTGTGTGTGTGTATGAAATTGACCCCACCTGAACAACACTTTACAGAATGTAGCTATGTAATGCTGCTAGAAAGGAGAAATCGCAGAGATAGAGACAGAGTGACTACCTTTTCACAATAAATTATTGTTCCTAAGTACCGCTGGTAGGACATATGTTCTGTGTGACCAGGGCAGCAGGGGGCCTCACATATGCTCACGTGACCAAGTCTCTTCCATCCCCTCATGCAACAATTTATCTACCACCAGCAACAAAACAAAACAAAACAAACAGGGGAGTCAGGGCTACGCTACTACTAGTACTTAAACAATACACAACAGACACTTTGTCACACTTAATACTACCACTCGGATGACAAGTCTGAAGCAAAGAAAAGTTTTCGGCCCACTGAACCAATCTCCGCACCATGTACGTACATCCCAGCAAACACAAAACATTTGTATAACGATTATACAATGTTGGACCAACGTCGTTTGGCCGACGTTATATAACTGTTATACAAATGTTTTGTTTTTGCTCGGTTTTTTTTTCTCTGCAAAAAGTCCAACCCCCACATTTTGTATACAGTCAGTTTGGTTACAGCAATTCACGGACTGCCTTCGCTTCAGCTTTAAGTAAATGGCGGGCACAATAACTAGAAAGGCATATACCTGTATACCAGATAACACGAAACTTTGACCCAATGTTGGACTACTGTTGCTGACTGGCTGTAACAGTACCCGAACATTGGATCAACAGCTCATGTTTGTAAGGCATGTTCTCCAAAAAGGAAAAGTTTCAAATTTCAAAATCATCGGACAGAAAGGTTATTAATTTGTGAGGTGATCAGGTGACCACGGTGACAAAATCAATGCTTTATCTACTGACCCTTGTCCTGCTAGGCCTGTATATCTGTGATACGGTTTCAAGCAGATTTCAAATCATATAATATGTTACTGAGAAGCATAACACAGTTTGTGGTAGATGTGATTAATAATTCCATTTAGAAGATGTATATTTTCAATAAATATACATATTTTTTGTCATTTGAAGCTGGAAATTGCGTTAGCAATTCCAGCTTCAAATGATGAAAAATACGAAAGAAACAATTCAGCAGGACAAGGGTTAAAATCTAAATAAGTCTTATGTATTCGTCTCTTCTTTTGCTAACCCTTTGCTTACTAATCGTCGCTTATTTCTTTTTTCATCAGGAAGCCTTTAATTAAAGGGCCTTGCCCACTACCTAGTTTTAGTCAGGGTTGTAAAAATGGCTCAACTTGTCCGGTACATTAACGATTGATTACTTATGATTTCTAATGATATTTAAACAATAAAATGCAAAAATTAAATCACTGTTCATGGCCTTGACAAGGTTTGAATTTATGACAGAAAATCTAGGTGATCAAAACTGGGTCGTGGGCAACTCCACTTACCATGCGTGAGAGGCTACGTTTCAAAGGTTTTCAACGAGCGAGAATTGAACGTGTTTCATTGCTGGTCCACCGTCTGCAACGCTGGCCCAGCATCAAAGCAGCATTGGGTCAGCGTCTCGAGTTTGCTAAGTCATAACAACCCTTTCGTCTCATCAGTCCAATTTCACAGATAGTGAAAATTTAAAAATATGAAACGATTATGAAACATAGCCATATAGATATCAAAGTCAAGATACGTCTTGGATCACTGAGCACCTCGCTTAATAATATCTTTTTCATTTTCTTCAAATATGTATTATGTTAGATGACATATTTATACGAAATATTAAATATGGTATATATAATCTAAGTTAAATTGAATTTGACGATATGGGTAATACATCACCTGGGTGTAAAGGTGTCATCACCGCGTTAATCGTTAAATGACATTTTGAATCCCGTAGCTAATTAACAGGCTGTTCTCTCATAGATTGTTATATTTATTGTACGTCTGTTAAAGAAATGAACCACCTTACGATTACTTGCAGAGAATAACTATACTGTTGGTCGGGCAATATTCGCCTGTTAAAATCTTTTTCGGGACTATTCGTTAAGTTTTAAACTCGCAAATTTTAAAAGTTAGAAGTAAATTTATTTCTGCCTTGACGAAAATTAGTCTCTAAACAGTATAGTATCACAGGGTCAGTACTGCTTAGCTGTGGAATCACAGTCGCCCCTTGATCTATTTTGTTATCACAACCATCAGCTCGCCCACTGTCTCCACACATCGTTAACTCTTCAAGCGCTAAGTTATCTAATCTAAATTTTAACTAGCTTGAAGTTGTGTCTCGCTACAGCGACCCACAACTCCAAATGGGTGACACTTTTTCATAATATTTCAAGTTTACACCAACTATTTGTATGTATGTTCAAACATTCATTTAATACCCGATATTTGTGATTTACCCACTGATAAAACACGTCACAAACACACTATTTACTATTGCGACCCTCCTAACTAACCCAGACCGTAGCACCAACGCTGAATCAATGCCGAGTCGACATCAGAAATCATGGTAATGTTGAACAAACATTGAGCCAGCGTGAAGGAGCTGTAAAGTGACAGGCGTGAATAGATCCAATTTGTGCATAATTTTCACGAAAATTCAAAGGCATCACTATATAATTGTATATTATGAACAATATAAATACGCAAAATATTGTACTGCAATACTACTATAGGCCTACTTACGTTGTTTCGATTTACGTTCAAGCACAGTTGTGGCGGGTCCAGTTAAATATTGAGCATTTATTGAAACAAGGAAACCTATATAATTGACTCATAATCAATTTCCTATGATTTCTGATAGAAATAATAGTAAGATTATTAAATTCGCAAGTCTGTCCTCCACGTGAAAATTAAAACTGCTCGAATATTATCAGATCTACAGTATTACAATACGAAACTATATATGCATGCGATTAAACAAAGTTGATCCTACAGAGGACATTTTCAAAGAAATTGTATTTGTATTTGTATTTGAAAGACTGTATTTGTATTTGTATTTGATATTTTTGAAGGCTTCGTATTTGTATTTGTATTTGAAAAATTATATGACATCGTATTTGTATTTGTATTTCTATTTGATCAAGTGTATTTGACCCCATCCCTGGCTATAGGCCTATACACTTATTATCGCCCAACACTGGCGACAGTCGGACTTCTTATTGTATCAACATATAAGAAATAGATAAGGTCTCCGCTGCACAGACGGCTTACGTCGCTTAGCTCACTACAACTCATTATTATATTAGGTATTCAAATGAATCAGAAAAAGCTTAACTAAGACAAATATGATGATTTCAAATTGAAAAAAAACCTTTGGTATCCATGGTCGAGCTCTCGCACAACTAGTCACGACAATTATCACTTTAATCTGTTTAATTATCAGATTAAAATCATGGTTATTTGGAATTAAATATGTGTTTAAACATCAATATTTATCAATGGTGGGTTTGAAATTGAACATATTTGAGTAATTTTTACCCAATTTAAGTCCTGGGTCGTGTTAGATTGGTAAATTTTTAAATTCTATAACTTTGTCCTTAAATGATTAATGTGTCGGAGAGTAATGTTGCTAATTGCTTAATAATTAATTATTAAGGGTAATAATACATCATGGTTGTAAGTGAGAAATTTGATGTTACAAATTTTTGAGCGAAGAAATGTCTCTATGGTAATTTGAAACAAATCTAGGCATGAAAATTTAGATATGCAGTAGTTTATTCAGGGCACGGTTTGCCAGTAAGCACAAAACATTTGTCTTCCACGTTGGTCCAACATTGTATAAATATTATGCAAATGTTTTGTGTTTACTGGGTTAGTTTGGTAGTGGAAACTAATTTTTCCGAACATTGCCGTTTGTACAGCATTTCGCCTCTAATTGAGGGTGATTCAAACCGACACTGAACCCACACACATAGTCTTTTTCTATAGTGTGTGATATGATTAATCAGATAGAGCTGACACGATGCTGTGCATCTTGCCGAGTCAAGGCCAGACCCGTGCAGACCGTTGGTCTGGCCTGACAAAATGTGTACACAGGAGCCATAGACGGATAGAGGGGTGATGGTAACATTAATATGAATCAGCAGCAGTGAATGACGTCAGCAGTCCAGTAGCTGCAATGTGAAAGGTCACATTGGGGTCAGCACACAGATTTGTCTGAAGCTCATGTGATTGGTCAGAGAGAAGCTGGTAGTGTACGCATATCATATAATCTCTGGTTCAAGGAGTTTGCTTGCGGGATGCAACTTGAAGGTTGAAGGTTGACACTATGTTACATTATGTTCTATCTTTGTCCTTATTATACACACGATCAGCCTAGTTGGAATGTGATTTTCTATGAATTTGGAATAATGCTAATAAAAATACTGCATTTTTGGCGTTTCTACTAGTTATTTAAAACAACTTGTGTGTGTGTATGGAATTGCCCCCACCTGAACAACACTTTACAGAATGTAGCTATGTAATGCTGCTAGAAAAGATAAATCGCAGAGAAGATAGAGACAGAGTGACTACCTTTTCACAATAAATTATTGTTCCTAAGTACGGCTGGTAGGATATATGTTCTGTGTGACCAGGGCAGCAGGGGGCCTCACATATGCTCACGTGACCAAGTCTCTTCCATCCCCTCATGCAACAATTTATCTACCACCAGCAACAAAACAAAACAAAACAAACAGGGGAGTCAGGGCTACGCTACGACTAGTACGTAAACAATACACAACAGACACTTTGTCACACTTAATACTACCACTCGGATGACAAGTCCGTGTTAAAGCTGAAGCGAAGATTGTACAAAGTTTTTGGCCCACTGTACCAATCTTCGCACCATTATGTACATCCCAGCAAACACAAAACATTTGTATAACATTTATACAATGTTGGACCAGCGTCGAAGACGTTTGGCCGACGTTATATAACTGTTATACAAATGTTTTGTTTTTTCTCTGCAAAAAGTCCAACCCCCACATTTTGTATACAGTCAGTTTGGTTACAGCAATTCACGGACTGCCTTCGCTTCAGCTTTAAGTAAATGGCGGGAACAATAACTAGAGAGGCATATACCTGTATACCAGATAACACGAAACTTTGACCCAATGTTGGACTACTGTTGCTGACTGGCTGCAACAGTACCCGAACATTGGATCAACGGCTCATGTTTGTAAGGCATGTTCTCAAAAAAGGAAAAGTTTCAAATTTCAAAATCATCGGACAGAAAGGTTATCAATTTGTGAGGTGATCAGGTGACCACGGTGGCAAAATCAATGCTTTATCTACTGACCCTTGTCCTGCTAGGCCTGTATATCTGTGATACGGTTTCAAGCAGATTTCAAATCATATAATATGTTACTGAGAAGCATAACACAGTTTGTGGTAGATGTGATTAATAATTCCATTTAGAAGATGTATATTTTCAATAAATATACATATTTTTTGTCATTTGAAGCTGGAAATTGCGTTAGCAATTCCAGCTTCAAATGATGAAAAATACGAAAGAAACAATTCAGCAGGACAAGGGTTAAAATCTAAATAAGTCTTATGTATTCGTCTCTTCTTTTGCTAACCCTTTGCTTACTAATCGTCGCTTATTTCTTTTTTTAATCAGGAAGCCTTTAATTAAAGGGCCTTGCCCACTACCTAGTTTTAGTCAGGGTTGTAAAAATGGCTCAACTTGTCCGGTACATTAACGATTGATTACTTATGATTTCTAATGATATTTAAACAATAAAATGCAAAAATTAAATCACTGTTCATGGCCTTGACAAGGTTTGAATTTATGACAGAAAATCTAGGTGATCAAAACTGGGTCGTGGGCAACTCCACTTACCATGCGTGAGAGGCTACGTTTCAAAGGTTTTCAACGAGCGAGAATTGAACGTGTTGGCTTCAGTCAGATTTATTATTGCGACCAGAGGGTTAAGCGCGGGAGATTGAATTTTGTTTTAAACAAGCCATTTCTTGTCGCATCAGTTGTGAATATTGGGCCAAACCAAATCATGCCACAATACACCATGATACTTAGAGGACATGCGGTGCTACCAGCAAATGTGATACATTAGCCGCCTTAGTCAGGTAGCCAGCAGACACAAGACGTTGAACCAATGTTGGCCCGACATTAAAGCAACATTGGTACAACGTGCCTTGTTTGATGAGTGGTACATGCATATTATGGGATAGACAGATCAAGTATAGTACTCCACTCCACCAATCACATGCATCATTTAGTGATTACCTTTACCCTTAACTCCTTCTTTACCAATTTCGCATTTTTGTGATAACTACCTTCCTTTACCAAATTCGCATTTATGCGAAATCCACATGTGTACATGCATTTATTGCAATGGAGATATTTCATTACATGCGTGGTTGAAAATCGCTAACCAGAATGGTCAGTGACATGGACGCAATGCTCTTTTGAATTTTTAAGATGTGCGACCTATGACCTGTGTTGTGCCCAGAGGCTACCTCAGTGATCCTCCTTAAAAAAGGAGTCGGTTTCTGGGGTTTTATTAGGGGAGAATCGGTAAAGGAAGAGTTAAAACTCTAAAAAAAATTTTTACAAACCAAGAAACTCAAAAATTTCAATTTCATTTTGAGAGCGAATAGGCACGCGACGACAGCAGCTCCCAGTGAACACGAGACGCTAAACCAATGTTGGTTGAATGTTGGGTCAGCGTCTGATACGATGGGCAAACATTCAACCAACATTGGTTCAACGTCTATATTGTTTGCTGGGAGGCGACCAGACGCGAAACTCGCCGATTATTATCCGATTTTCTTTTGTGAAACTTTCCGCGTTGACCTTCGTGTTGGTGTGTTTCAAAAAAAATTAAATAGGGCCTAATCCATGTCATCATTTTCGCTTGTTCGTGTTGCTGGGTCTTAAGCTTCATAATAAAATAAGGGAAAGGGCGTGGTCTGGAGTAGAGTACTATACTTGGGCCCCAGCAAACACGAGACTCGTCCCATTGTTGGTTCAATGTTGGTCCAGCGTCTACGACGCTGGCCCAACATTGAATCAACAATGGGGCAATATCCCGTCTGCGGGGGATACACCCTTGTTTACCTGGACGACCGCCTCCTTCTCACACCAGATCAGCGGTGACAGGTTAGGAGGGTCTGCTGCCTCCTCCACGTACCCGGGGCAGCAAGGCCCCGAGCACACGTCCACATTCTTCATCCGTTTTATTCCCTTCATGCAGCAGAGTTGCTGCAAAGAAAACAAAAAAAGCAGCACCCTTAATTAATTACATTTGATTGATAAATTATAGGACACTCAGATATTCACACATGTTTTTAATCCGCGAGCTACGTTAAATAACCTTCATTTTGGTAAATCTGAATAAATTTCACTCACTTGAAGTTGTGGATCGCGCCAGCGAGACACAACTTAAAGTGATTGCAAATTTCAATTACATAATTTGACGGTTAAAGGGATAACCCATTCAAATGCATGTTAGTTTAATGCTGGGCCACTGCTTACGACGCTCCCCCACCGTTAACCAACATTGGGATTATATGGGTTGTGTTTTTTATTGTCCCCTGCATGGCTGTGTTACAGGCCCAGTACTGTGTTGTGGTTGTCCCGGCGCCACAGATGTTGGGCCAGCATTGACCCAGCGTTGGGTCGGCGACTGGTGTTCGCTAGACGGTGCTGCGCACCGTGGTTTTGTCGTTGGGTGAAATAGTTTACATATTTTTAGGTAATGTAAAATTAAAGCCAAGTTACGACACAAAAACAAAACTTCCAATATAGCGCACATTCTATTAAAGGAGCAGTGGGCGAAGCGTTCCTGCTTGAAAAGTCGGAGATCGCGGGTTTTAACCTCGCTCTGGCATTCAAGTCTCAAAGAAACAAAATGTTTTATCCCTGCTCACTCGTAAGCATTCAATATTCTTGGAAGCTTCCGTGACCGAGATGTAGCGAGCTCGGTCTGAGGGCCTCAGGCCGCAAGGGTTTTCGAATCCTGTGTCTGGAGGGCAGTGTCATCTGATTCATCTCACCATTCTCAGGAGGTTATCCTGGCCCAGTTTAGCCTATATGAGCACACAAATCGCCTAAAACCACATTAATTTCATTTTTGTATACGAACAGCGGGACACATCTGTGCCCAGAAAGCACCACGCTGATAACAGATATAAAGACTACTGGGGTACAACTGAAACCAGAAACATACATGGAGTGGTAATAGGCATATAGCTTTAATGTAGCTGCTGTGTGGGGGACATAACATATAACAAAAAAACAAGCATAACACACTATTTGACGATAATTTCAAGATGTGCACTGCAAATAAACAGCGTACGTATAGAAAACATACACTTAATTACACCACTGTGGTAAACTATCTACAAATAGTATCGAACTCTAAGCACAGAAAAGCGCTCACAAAATTAAGAGAAAGCGACCAAAAACTGAACATTGAGATTGGAAGACATACTACATTATCTTTAAGCGAACGTATAGGCCTATGTAAATTGTGTAATGTAGATATTGAAAACAAACTAAAAAAACATTTTCTTTCGAGGTGTGCTGTAGGCTATATTATAATCTACGTAAAACATTGTTTGATGATTTTGTAACGGATTTACCATATTTTAAGAAGCCACCAGGATGACACAATTTGAAATCTTGTTCAATCCGCGAGGAGTGGTTGTACATGTCGTTTGATTTGGATATAATTGTATATATATAATTATAATGTAGGACTATTGTTCATTTTAATTACGCATCAGACTACACAGACTTCCCGTCGTAAATAAATATCTATCTACGTAATGCTTTTAAATTAAGAATATCACGATGATAGTTTTTAATCAATGACTATTTGTATTTATATGTATGTACATGTGTATAAAATATACACTTTTAGTACAAAGACGAACACTTTCAAATAATATCAGCACTGTATAGGGGCATCAATGCATTATAATAATGTTCCTCTAATAATGTATGCGCTGGTAATACATATGGTAATACATTTGATTTGCTTTGATATATTGGGTGACCTGAAAGAGTGCTTTGTTCAGGGTGAGCGTACAACGAAGGATGAACCCTAATAACTTTTATTAAGTCTCCCTCTATATTTTTGCTTTGCGAAATTTGCTCTCATGATTTTGGGCGAATACGAGCAAACAGCGGTCTACAAACGCTATAATGTAGTTGGCAATGGTTCTGACAGTGTACTTGAAACTTCGGGTGCGACGTTCGATGCTAAGATAAGGGTTACCCAGTGCTGGCTCAATGTTGGGTATACGTCTTATGTTTACTGGACTGGTACATGAAGGTCATATCATTAACCCTTTAACCGCCAAATTAATCAATCGGAATTTTCACCCACTTGGAGTTGAATGGCTTAGAGGTAAAGTGATCCAAGTCCAAAATGCGATTTTTTCTGTTTATGTCATTTTGGGAAAGCTGAATATATAGAAAATAATATACTAAACCATTCGCCAAAAAAATTCAGGACATATTAATCAATATATATTTTTTCACTTTCCAAATTGATACTTTTCGTCAATGGTAAAGTGATCCAAGTCCATCAGTTTATATAGGGACATTTTGACTTGGATCAGTTTACCTCTGAGGTACACGGAAAATGGCTGCTGAAATGTTATTAAACACCCCTTATTATGTGGATCAGTTTGTGCTATGCCAATCATTACCATTTTTTCACTGGAGCAAGATGAAGAGACACTAGACAGTTTCTATACTAGTTTGTAACATTTAAAAAAAAAAAATATTTCTAAATTTCAAAAGTTTATTTGTAAAATAAAATTAAATAAAAAATGCCAAAGATGGGTTTTATGACATTGATAACTAAAAACCTGACAGTAGGAATGAAAATTAAAAAAAACGATTCAAAACTTCCCCTGTGCTTCTGATTATGGACGTAACAACGTTGAATTTAAAACGAAATATATATTTTTTTTAATTGATTTTAACTTCGAAGCCTTCTATAGGAAAATGAGAAAATGCGGACTTGGATCACTTTACTTTTAAGCCATTCAGTTGTGTCTCGCTGACGCGATCCACAACTTAAAGTGAGGGAAAATTATTCAGATTTGCGAAAATGGAGGTCAACTCTTTTCAAATCGTGCTGATTGATGCCACATTATGGCTTTAACATGTTTAAAAGGCTGTACTGAATGTGGTAGTAATTGAGTGAAAAAAACAATATATTCGGCACCGACGGTTAAAGGGTTAATATCCTCGGCATAGTTTGCCCGCTGGGTGATATGTTTTTTGTACTTATACTGGGCTGGTACACAAAGGTCATGATCATAATCACTAATATCCTCGGCATAGTTTGACCGCTGGATAACGTAAGCCTACTCTTCGTACTTGCCGTTAGCACTGGTTAGATAATGTGTGTCAAATTTAGTGCTTGATAATAATTTTTCATAATAACATGATGAATTCATTACTAGGCAATTTGACAAAGAGATGTATAAGAATAGGCCTAAGTCAGCATAGTCTTATCTTTTCTGCATTTTTCATCGGCCTTGGATACAAGGTTGTGTGTGATCACCAGAGATGGCCCGCCTACGAATGATTAATCAATGTATTTTCTTAAATGGCAATTACAACAAAAATGTGGATTAGAAGATAATTATGACACTACGATCTATGAAAACGTAGATCATTTGAATGAGTCATTCAAAATAGTCCGTCATCTATATGTATACAATTATCAATATTTATGGATACGTTTTTGATTTTAATATAAAAAGTAAAAAAAATAATGTAAACTTATTATGTGTGAAACGTATTGTGTTTGAAATTGTAATATATGTACACAATACTGAACATGTTATTATTCATAATAATTATTTCGCCATTGAGTATAATACTGAGCACACCCCGGCGAACATAGATATGAACTACCATGTTTCAATGATGGAATCCCACAATATATTCCGATTCCGGTTTAGCTAGTGCTATTCACATTCTCATTGTTAGCTAGTGCTATTCACATTCTCAATTTCTCATTTAATTTAATTGATTTACAAACGATGACAAATTCATCACCTTTTATGTTTTATATCATCATGTAGTCCAATATAGCTCGTCTATTCTAAAATTGATGGTACTTAAAGGTAATAAAAGTATTATATGAATAATATGAATATATGAATACATCAGCATATTAAAATGTGACTTTGTTATTCTTATACAAACGTCAAATGAATCCTTCCATTTTTGGGACTGACATAAGACGTCAGAATCTGACCTATATGGACACCAGATTATGAGCTCTAAAGTCTCGCATTGAAAGAGTAAACTATTTATATTGACCCATAGCATAGGTATGCAAATGAAGCAGAAACGCTATATTTTAAGAGACATTTGTGATGATGTCAAATTGAAAAAACCCTTTTGGTCTCTTGGCTTATATAATAATATTTCAGAGCTTTAAGGTTTAATGCTGACAGTTTTGTGATCTACACCTCCATACAATGGCAAACAGCTGTAAGTGCTTACTTACAAAAGTAAATAGTTATTACTGTTATTTTTCTACGCAGGGCAATGTAAAAGATATTAGCGACCTACATGAATGGCAAGGACAACATAGCGTGGATATGACATTGACAGAATTAATCTACAGGTGTAGGTGTATGTTTTATGTCAATTAGTACAAAAATATATTGGGCGTCGTTTAAAGTTTTTTCCAATTTCCAAATGTTTCTAAGAGCCCTGTGACACCAACCTGCTCTCATTGGGCTAAGTATGATACTCTACTCCAACCAATCACATGCGTCCTTTCATCACGTTAAATTATAATAAAACTAGAAAAGAATGTTCTGTCGAACATGTGAGTTACCGCCTACGTCATCGTGGTCCCCCCTGTACCAGGTGAGTATGATTGATGATGATGGCGAGATTGTGCAAAATATGGTTCATCACGACCATAGACAACCCTGTTGTATTTGCTAATTAACACGATAAATCGCACCGAAAGCTTCAAGTACACTGTCAGGTGTATTGCCAACTACAATATAGCGTTTGCATACGGCTCCTTGTTCGTATTCGCCTACAATCGCAAAGCAAAAATATACAGTCCCCCACCACAAAGTGTGGGAAGGGGGATTCGATAACGGAGTGGGCGAGGTTGGGACTAGAGTATGCCCACCACAAAGGGCAATCTCTAAATTAAGCAAATATTGCCTTTTGCCTTTGCACGGGTGTCTCGCTCAGAACGCATCGCTCAGAAAGTGTGTCTGCTATCAAAAGTGCGTTTTATTTCGGTTATGTTTCTCTTATTGCATTTATGATGATATCGCAATTACACCAGCCTACGCTCATGCTGCCACTACCATTGCGACCCTAAAATAAATAAAAAACGGGGACAAAGTGCAGTAACCATAAGCTCACTGAGAACGGTCGCCTTTGCAAAATGATTGTGTTACCAAGAAGTTCTTTATGACACCAAACTGTTCAGCTTCTCTGCTCCTCAACATGGCTGTAGTAATATAAATGTCACTCCTGACTTACGGTCACTGGGCGACGTTGTGTGCCTGTAGGACTATAGCTCATGGCAGAGTTCTACGTCTCAACTCCCATTCATCTCAGCATCCTCAGGAGGTTCTCCTGACCCAGTTTACCCTATGATAAGTACATAAAGGTGGCCTAAAACCCCATTTATTCGTTCACTCGGTGCCTCGTGTTTGCTGGGATCTCGTTATGATATTCAATCACATGTTTTCTCAGCCGTGCTTGACTTGATAAAACCTCAATCACATGCGATCCTAGCCCACGGCTGCAGATGACATTTTACTTCGTTCTATATCGTGACTTGGGAATTGGAGGGTTATCTGCCACGTTATATACAACCCTTTATTTCCTAAGTGACGATATATTCCAAACCTGGTCTGGCATGGAATATGGAACGAAAAATAGAAGCTGTCGCGGCACAAAATACAAGTCAATAATCCGTAATGATTCATATATTATCGCCCCTACGATTGGGTGACTCAGCTCTGAAACTTCAAGCCTTTCGTAAACAACGAAGAGAAACAATTCAATGAATCCAGAGATGTTTCTGCCACTGCGTCCACCCATTATATGATATACAATTTTGTATAATATATAATTATTTATTTGGGTGTTTTTGAAAACAAAAATTCAATTAGTTTAATGTATAATTATATGTAATATAAAATTATTTATTTTGGTGGGTTTTTTTTATTATAACAAATTAAATTTGTTAAATGTATAACTTAACCACGCAATTAGAAACTGCGGTAAAAGTGAGAATGTCCAAAACTAACTCTGAACTACATTTAAGTTAAACATAACCTTCTGGGCGGGGGCCCTAGGGTAGTGGTTAGCACCGCTGCCTTTTACGCCGGAGTCCGAGGTTCGTTTTCCGGTCTCTGTGGTTTGAAAGAAATAAAAATGTTTCTTCCCCATCCACTCGGGAAACTCAGTATTGTGGGGAGCCTCCGTGACAGAGCGGTAGCGTGCTCGGTTTGGCCCAATTTAGCCTGTATGTGCACAAAAATGGCCTAAAGCCCGATTCATTTCATTTTGTATATCCTTCTAGTATAAATGTGTGTGGTGAGGTTTCATGCTCGTCATGAATTACTTATTGGTCCATATTTTGTAAAATTATTGTTGGCAAGTCGTGTCAAGAAATGTGATTATTCCGTTATTATTTTGTGTCGGTATATCAAGCGGAGCAGAAACTGTATTCGCGTCTATCATTTTATTTTTTTACAATAAGAAAGTTAACCGTCGTTGACTGGGCCTCTATATATGTCTGTGTTTTCATATTGCAAATCTTGATTGTTAACACGTTGGCGTTTATGTAGAATTTTTAATAAAAACAATTTTGAGAAAATAATTTAATCAGTACGTTTTTATGCCGACATTATTTAGATAGATAGATGTTTTATTGACATTATTAATTTGAAGTCATTGCTGACATATTTCTCATAGTATATACAATATGTACAGCAGGGTTAGGCCACTTGTTTTAATTTCTCTGTTTTAGATCAGTAAAATATACTCAATATACCTTTTTCCAAATATTAACCGAAATTACCCTTTAGGCACGAAGTTATCTATTAAACTGTTCTTTTATCAACTAACAATGCACTTCCCCTCCAAAATCATTTTTGCGACGTGTCAATAAAAAGGCTAAAATGATTTACATTCGCCGGCTATTATAACAAGACAGATGTCGTGTTCATGCGAAACAGATCAGGACACTCAATCAATAATGACGCCATAATATACAAGTACAATTAAATAATTACAAGCGGAATGATTTGATAACTCCCCAGAGAGACATGACGTTTAGTCATTGTTGTTCTCGTTCTGGTTAAATCCATGGTAGAGGGCTCAGGGGAACCCTCAGCCCTCTCACCACCGAGGCCATATTCAGGGCTCACGGGAACCCACATCCCTCTGGTCACTGAAGCCACATTCAGGGCTCAGAGCAACACTCAGCCCTTTGACCACAGAGGCCACATTCAGGGTTCAGGGGAATCCTCAGCCCTCTCACCACCGAGGCCATATTCAGGGCTCACGGGAACCCACAGCCCTCTGGTCACTGAAGCCACATTCAGGGCTCAGGGCAACCCTCAGCCCTCTGACCACAGAGGCCACATTCAGGGCTCAGGGGAATCCTCAGCTCTCTCATCACTGAGGCCACATTCAGGGCTCAGGGGAATACTCAGCCCTCTGACCACAGAGGCCACATTTAGGGCTCAGGGGAATCCTGAGCAGAACAAGGAGAACAAGCAGAACAGCAGAACAAGGGTTAACCCTTTCAAGCCTGAATTTATTAAAAAAAAAACATTGTAATCTTCATCCACTACAAGTTGTAGCAATTCTCGAGCTGTAGTTGATGAAGATAGATTGAAGTGGGTGGAAAATGAAATAAAATCGTTATTATTAAAACAGGTCCAAGAAAATGTTTACCTATGTTTTATGAAATTAGGAAATTCTTCAGAGATGCAAAATTATGTCTTGATACATCGTATCAGAAATACATAATACTGTATTATGTATTTCTGTATTTCTGATCGTATGGGTTTACGGCTAAACAAACCTAATTCGTAATTACCTAAACCTAACTCGAGTCACAATCGATTATATCAGAGCATGCCATCCAAGGGTGCACAATTTGTTTTGGATATAATACTGCTAAAATGACATTTCCACTGCGTAACTCCCAACCCAGCGGATCTTGAACATGAGTAATACGTTTTAATAATGTTATTCAATTTATGCACAAATTAGAAGAGAGAGAGGATTTTTACATTGTGTAAAACATTTGATATAATAAAAAACATTCGCCACTTTTGGCTTCAAGTTTACCTGCTAAACAAGTGTAACAACACACAGTTAAACACACAGTTAAAACAACATATAAATAAAATGACCAGCGGTAATATTTATAATACTAGACTGTGTTAGGTAGTGCCTAGCGGAGTAATACAAAAATAATACGTGATTCTATGCGTATGTCTTCTACGTCAGTGGTACTAGTTACTATGTTGGACTATTTTCAGATTTTATCAAGTGTTGTTAATTATTAGTAAGAAGTAACCACGGAAGTAGATTATGTATATTTGTGTAAACTAGTGAACAGCGTTTGGTGTCAATGGTACACACATTCAACGTCACTGGGATGTGAACAATTAAAAAAGAAGTTAATTATGAATGTTTAACTTCAAATATTCACATCGTTGTATGTTGATCTCATTAATGAACTGTAGCAAATATGTTAAGTGATGTATAATGCTAATTATGGTGAAGTATGCACATTGACATTTCTCATGGGCCTATAATTATCTCTGTATTGCCGCATAGTTTAGGATGCCATATAGTGAGGTTCTTTTTAATATAAACACGTATTTAGGAAAATCAGAAAACTGTCTAGATTCGCTATTTCAAACAGGATTATCATTCGAAAATTGTGAGCCCCCATGCGAGAAAAACAAATCCATGCGCATGGTAGCTTTAATTTTGGCAACGTAGATGGAAACACCACAGTATTATTAATATTTTTATTATTTCACATTCTTATATTGGGGTACTGTTTGCTAATTAGGGTAAATTATTAATTTTAGATTCTAAAACATTCTCCACAAAGTTGGCACAATGTCAACAAACCTGAAAATAACTTAAATGGTATGTGAGAACAAATAAAAAAAGGTCAACTAAATGAAGTATGATGCTGGCAACTTGACTAATATCTATTATATAAAATATATAATTATAACCAGCATAACATGGCTTATAACTCTAACAATAACAATTATCCAGCTTTCTTATCTAAATATTAAAATGGGGGATACCATAAAAATCTATTTTGGTGTGGTAAATTATATGCCTCTCCAGCATGACTAGGGGACACTATAGTAGACCTTCAATAGCTGAAACCATTTTGGCGGCCATCTTGGATTTATAGAAATTGCCCAAGGGTGAGAGTTTCACACCCACTTTAGGGTGTTCATGTAGACCTCATACAACAATAATCCGCATAAAGAAACCTTTATCATAGACATTGATGTTATCTCACGCGGCAGACAGACTATTATTTTATATAATATGTGTATCGCACATGGTTATAAAATTAATCTCAATCGCACATAGTTACACAAATCTAATCATGCTTGTATATCTTGCAAAAACTAGACAGGCAGAACGCATTGCCGATATGACATTTTTCCTTTTTATGCTCCGCATTTATATGTTAGTTTTACCGGTAAATTAATGTGTGCATTTATATTTGTGTCACGGGCATGACAATCCAAAATCGATGCTTTGTATAAGAATTTGTCAGCGCTTTAACCCTTTTAGTGCGGGGACCGTCTTTATACGTCAGAATCTGACGTCTGTGGACGTCAGATTCTGACGTATAAAGACGGTCCCCGCATTGATCTAACGGCCGTAGACCCATAGCGCAGGTATTCAAATGAACCGGGAAGAACTAACTGCGATATTTATGATGGTTTCAAATTTAATAAACCCTTCGGTCTCCATGGTTTATACAAAAATAATTCAGCGCTGTAAGGGTTACGGGTTAAATGCGAGCTGTGAATCGCGGTGGCGATTCACTGAATTTGTCCCTTTACCCTCTGAGTTATCTTACTATAGTTAACCCTTTACCCGCTGAGTTATCTGACTATAATTAACCCTTTACCCTCTGAGTCATCTTGTTAGTTAACCCTTTACCCTCTGAGTTATTTAATTTGATTTTTCAACCACGTGAAGTTGTGTCCCGCTATATTTGTTTTATTTATTCAATTTTGAGACCAAACATCTGCATATGTTCATGTGTAAACACTCGATTCATTCCAAATAACATAAATTTGAAAAAATATTTAACCCTTTCAAGCCTGAATTTATCATTACCATCTTCATCCACTACACGGCGCGAATTGCTTTCGCAATTTTCATCTTGTAGTGGTTGAAGATGACTTAAAGTGGGAAACAAATAACAGAGCGTAATCGTCATCTATTGACAAAAGAGTTTCGTAGACATTTTCCTTCTAAAACCCTTTAGTTGTAGGAAAATTAAGTCCGTTTTCAGGGATGGAAACATGATACCTTGATTTTCGGGGATTTACAATTTTTTCTATGTAAATCATCTCAGCTCTACATAGCTCTAAACTTTGGAATAAGCTACCTTTAGAAATAAGAATAACATTTCCTGCCTTTAAATATAACCTTAAAATGTATATGGTTAATAATCAAACCCTAATTCAATTCTAGTTACGGCTGCAAAAATGATATTACTGTACATGTCTTAACGCTTTCTCCTATTTTTCTAGGTTTTTGTAAGAGTTTTAGTGCGGGGACATTTGTGTGTTTTTTTCCCTTTTTTTTACCTTGCTATAAATATACAGGTATAAACACTCCCAAACCTATAAAATTAACTCAATAAATTATACATAAATCATCGGCTGATGATTTAAAATGTTTAATGTACCTTCTATTTTAGTTATTCTAATTATTGTACATAATTATGATAATTATTGTATAAACATTTTTTTCCTATAATTATTATGTACATGTATGTCATAAAACAGGGCACATTATGCAAAATAGAAAATGGCTAATAATGTTTTTATCCTGTATAAATATGTTTGAATAAATAAATAAATAAATAGATAAATACATGCTTTGACCAATGCATCATAAGGGGTTTAAAGGGTTAAAAACGATTATAGTCGTGTTTAGTGGTGAAAGGGTTAAAGTGTAATGTATAAAATGAGATGATGGAAAGCATTTTGGTTGACCGTGTTATGATAATAGTGCTGAGATCAAAAGTACACTTATGTTTCCAGGCGTACCTCCGCGGAGAGCCAAGAGGCAGTATCTGCGTACTTTTAGGAAAACATATAATGCCTTTTGCCTTTGCAGAGCAGAGTAGACCGGAATGAGCACCGCTCCAGAATGACATCGGACATGCATTAGACTGATTATATCACTCCTAGGTCAAAGTGGACACCCAGATGTGGCGACCTGGCAAACATGAGATATTCAATGTTGTTTTAATGTGCTACGACGGTGGCCCAGCATTTAAACAATATTGGATCAACGTCTCGACTTTGATGGGGAGAGCTGCATTGTAGAAGTCGAGGTTAAAGTGGAGACACATCAACATTTTGCCAATGTTGTTATAGTGTTGAGTCAAGGTCATGGATGGTGGCCCAGCATTAAAACAACATTGGTGCAACGTCTGGTGTTTGCTGAGGTGGGCTCCGTACGTTTGCTCTTCTGACTCAATGATCCTGGTAAACCAACATCGTAATAATATTGTCAATAGTATATAAACCAATGATTAAATTATTTTATGATTGAGGGGTTTTGTGTCAATGGTCATTGCACTTCCTCAGAGTGTTATTCACCACTCGACTCAGGTATGAACAAGAGTACTTCATTTAGGATACGAACAAAAATAAATAGGCATAATTACATGTAGATGACAACTTATCATCTTAGAAAGCGTAAGATAACATTCATTAACCTTTTCAACGTTAAGCATGCGTATATTTGTTTTTAATGTGCTTTATGAGTATTATTTGCAGAATTATTCGCAGGTTTATGAATGAAATGAGTGTTTAACATACATATTTTCAAATGGTTGGACTCAAATTCACTCGGAGCTAGTCGCGGTGCATGATGAGTGGAGATCTCAAATTAAACAAATATGATTAATTTGCACCCACTTGACGTTGTGTCTCGCTGCCGCGACCCACAACTTCAAGTGGGCGAAGATCCGAGTTTTGCTATGACTGTCAAATAGTGTAAACGAGATAAAATAAAATAAACCATTGTCCTGTCAGTTCCATAGATACGTTTTTTGGCAAGTTTAAGCCAAAGAAAATTTCACTAGAATTAATCATAAGACTCAAATGGATGAAAAACAATTGAATTGTCACTCACTTGAACTTTAAGTGGGTGGAAATTATTCGGGTTTTTAAAATAGAGGTCGATGATTCTTAAGTCTCACTGATTAAAGTCACATTTCGCATAAAATCAATAGCGGGCGATAAATGATCAAAATCTGAATATAATTTAATTACGATATCAGTAGTAATCAGTAATGCAAATAGGGAACTTGAATTGCCCCGAGATAATGCTGGACATGATGCATAGCGTGATGCATGTTAGAATTAATTGTAATGACGGGGGGGGGGGAATAGAACAAAAGGCCGTGCCCATTTGCCATCCGCTGTCGATCTCTATAAACATAATCAGTTTTCTCCTGCAAGCAAAACATCTCTGCAACTACGAGACGTTGACCCAATGTCGATTTAATATTGGGTCAGCGTCTGCGACGCTGGTTCAACATTAGATCAACATTGGGTCCACGTCTCGTGCCTGCTTGGATGGTTGCCCAGCGTTGGCTGAATCTCAGATCAAAGTATCAAGCGATGGTTCAATGTTTAGACAATGCCGGGAAAATATATTGGTCGTATGGAGTGCTGCCCCGGCATTGGTTCAAAGTATCGTGTTTGACCCTTAAATTGCCGCACGATTATATTTGTTTTCTACATTTTTATTACCACATCACATATCAGCTTCTGAACATGTTAAAAATAAAACATGACATCAATCAGCAAAATTTGAAAATAGTTCACCTTCATTTTGTCATATCAGAATAATTTCCATTCAAGTTGTGGATTACGTCAGCGAGACACTACTTCAAGTGGGTGTAAATTCAATTTGAATACTTTGGCGCTTGAAGGGTTAATGGGAGTGGTGGAGACGAGTTTATGACAGGGATCATGTAACCATTAGAGGTGCATCATCCAGAACAAATGCAATCAAAGGTAATAACGCAAGCCTATCAATTATTAAAGCCACAAAATCAACATCCGTGCAAAAACAAGTGCACTCAATTAATGAGTCATATTGTACTGTCACGACAAAGGCAGCACAGGTCATCACTCACTCACTCACTCACTCACTCACTCACTCACTCACTCACTCACTCACTCACTCACTCACTCACTCACTCACTCACTCACTCACTCACTCACTCACTCACTCACTCACTCACTCACTCACTCACTCACTCACTCACTCACTCACTCACTCACTCACTCACTCACTCACTCACTCACTCACCCACTCACTCACTCACTCACTCACTCACACGCACTCACTCAGTCACTCACTCACGCACCCACGCACCCACGCACTAGCGTATTCATTCACTCACCCAATCACTCACGCACTCATTCACTCACTCACTCACTCACTCACTCACTCACTCACTCACTCACTCACTCACTCACTCACTCACTCACTCACTCACTCACTCACTCACTCACTCACTCACTCACTCACTCACTCACTCACTCACTCACTCACTCACTCACTCACTCACTCACTCACTCACGCACTCACTCACTCACTCACTCACTCACTCACTCACTCACTCACTCACTCACACGCACGCACTCACTCACTCACTCACTCACTCACTCACTCACTCACTCACTCACTCACTCACTCACTCACTCACTCACTCACTCAATCACTCACTCACTCACTCACGCACTCACTCACTCACTCACTCACTGTCACGCCTTCACTCAGTCACCTGGCCTGGTAAAGGTATATGAGTGGACCTGGTAAAGGTATATGAGTGGACCTGGTAAAGGTATATCAGTGGACCTGGTAAAGGTATATCAGTGGAACTGGTAAAGGTATATCAGTGGACCTGGTAAAGGTATATGAGTGGGCCTGGTAAAGGGGCATATTAGTGGACCTGGTAAAGGTATACTAGTGAACCTGGTAAAGGTATATGAGTGGACCTGGTAAATGTATATGAGTGGACCTGGTAAAGGTATATGAGTGTATCTGGTAAGGGTATACGAGTGAACCTGGTAAAGGTATAATTATGAGTGGACCTGTTAAAGGTATATCAGTGGACCTGGTAAAGGTATATCAGTAGACCCGATTAAGGAATATGAGTGCATCTGGTAAAGGTATATGAGTGAACCTGTCTCATTAAAAAGTAAGCAAGCTGTTACTGCTGTTACTATCATTGGCATAAATATATCTTACAATCACTGAAAAAATTTTTGCTTGAGATACAATTACGTTAATATAACACTTGATAGAAAATCACTACAACAGCCACCGTATGACTGCCGTCAGATTGATACTTGGATGTGTTTAAGCTACTCATAGCAACGCCAATGATATCATACGGGCTTATTGGCATTTCAAGAAAACAAATAAAAATGAATTCACTTCCATTTACATTTCTGATAGTTGATGTAAAATTTAACTGATTATAAACAAGTACATGTATGACTTGAGAAATCTACTTTATTCCTCAATAAATAGACTGACATGTTCAGGATAATGGGTACGAGGCCCCACTATTCAACGATGTACGACGCTGAACCGAGTGTCCATCCCTGACCACAACCCTTGGAAAACGATAACTTACCCGCCAAGTTATATAATTTTAATTTTCACACATCTGAAGTTGTGTCTCGCTAGCGCGACCCTCAACTACAAATGTGTGTAAATTACTAACACACACAACCAAACTTCACTTCTATCCACAACAGATTTATTGTATAATTGCTTGTGTATTTATATCTGTTTTAAAAGTATTTCACACCTTCTAAAATAATTGATTGACTCCCATATATGGAGTAGCTTCTCCTTTGTCGCCATGGGGGGTGGAACTCCGATGGGGAGTTTTTCATTACCTAATGCAAAACTTCCGAAAGGGAGTTATTTTTTACCTACTCTGGTTTGGCTGTGTGTGAATAATTATTTAACCCGTCTCTGCAAGTTCGCAATAATGCGATTTTCTTACAATAAAAAATCAGCTTATTTGACCTTAAAATGACCTTGGAATTACATTGGTGTCATCTTACAAATATACCACATTAAATAGTCTAATTAAAATATCACATCGAATTTTAAAAAAACTTGGCTTCGAGGAAAGTGTTTCTGAGGGGGATTTGGGCAAAGAAGAGTTAATTTGAAACCGAATAATTGTAAATCTTGTCATTCCCAAAAAAACATTGATTTAATCGGCTAATGAAGCTATTATATATATTCAGGTTAAAGCTGCTCCTTGGGATGAGACATTTTCAATTCTGTGAATTTTGAAAATTTCATTTATATGAAGCTATGTAGCCTACTGATCTTAACTAAAAATACAAAAAAGTCAAAAAACTATTTTAAAGCACCGAAAAGGAGTGAAATAGTTATATTTCCAGGTCTTATATTGCCATGTAAACAAAACAAGTCAAGAATATACAGCACTTTACACCACATTTTTGGACGGTGAGATCAGAGCAATCGCCGCTAATTGGTGTCTTGTAGTCAGGACATGGGGTGATACACCTGCAACACTGATTGTCTGCCCAACGTTGGACCAACGGCATCAACATGTGGCCCAATGCTGTAGGAACAGTCAACCGTCCTTTAGCAAGTGTTTAGGTATACAAAACGTCTGCTTGGGTTTTAAGCGGTTTCATAGAAATGTTGATATAAAATATTTTAAAAAATCTAAAAACCCTGAAAAAAATAAAATCATGATCTGTGGGATACACTACTTCATTACAAAACTAAAAACGAAAATCGATGTCATCCCAAGGAGCTGCTAACCCTTTCAAGCCAGACTTTACATTGTCATTTTCATCCACTACAAGCCGCGAATTGCTGTCGCAATTCTCGACTTGTAGTGGATGAAGATGATTTGATGTGGGTGAAAAAGTAAAGAAAATTGCCATGAATTTGCAAACCAGTTTCATGGGAATATTCATTTTAAAACCCCTAATTGTTGGAAAATTAGGTCTGTTTTTAGTGATGTAAAACGATGCTTTAATGCATCGTGAGGACTTAAAGGGTTAATGTTTGGCTTCAATATTACACCTGAAGCTATAGTGAGGCCTACCATAATGTTGGGAGCTAGATGGGTCGTGAAGAACATTAAATTTACGAAGTTTTACAAAATAGCCCCAAAATAGCCAAACATGAAAAATAATTTGAATAAATTACTTTCGCGAATTAGTTTTATCTGATAGTCTATCTAGCTTTTTTATGGCCATTATTTATTTTAATTCCAACATGAATTTATGTTCTTCTTATTATATATACTCCATTTTTTTATACAGCATCATTCACCATGAAATTTTCAATGTCTTTTTTTTGTATATTCTAGATCCACATCATTTAAATATATGTCAATAACTATGTCCTGTGCATAGGCCTGTAAATACATAAAAAGCATCACTAGCTGGTAGACGATAATAGGTAAATAAGATGACAAGTAGTAAAAAAATCAGCCAAATCAGTCATCTAGAAATATCGCCATCTTAAAATAGGACATTTTTAATATAAAGGATGTTTAACACACCTTTTTTTATTTATATTTTATAAATTAATGTAATGAAAGTGTTTTTATCTAGCTCCCAACATTATGATATTATAGTTTCAGGTGTAATATTGAATCCAAACATTATATGTATAGCTTTAAACACGACTATAATCGTGTACTAGCGGTGAAATGGTTTAATATCTGCAAGGGTGGCCCAACATAATACCAGCCGCTCCTGATAGCTGTGACAACCTGTCAGCGCTAAATAAAATGCAAATCTGGTTACGATATACATAATGGGCTGTTAACTTTATTGCCTTTTCCTGATTCGCCTCACGCCACTCTCTCATGTAAAGGCAAACAGCAGTACTGCTCACTTGTAAAGTGAGCAGTTAATTCTTTTTGTCTTTACATAGCGGTGCCGTTGTGGATAGCGCGCACAGAGAGACGGTGATAGATGCAGATCAGTCACTGGTTAATTAATCCGCTGCGCAGTAATTAAATCAACGTAAACTTTGCACGCCATTGCCAAATACAAACTGATGGTATTTCCCATCAAGTGGAAGCAGGCTACACTGCAAAATTAGATATACCTATTGTCATTAAGTGTGTTACATTGACATATCTAACTGATCCTAATAGTGTATATACTGTATCCTGTCTAAACGTTAGGAACTGTTTAGAGAGTAGCCTATCTAAGCAATTTGGGCGGGGGCCCTAGGGTAGTGGTTAGCACCGCTGCCTTTCACGCCAGAGTTCGGGGCTCGGTTCCCGGTCTCGGCGGTTTGAAAGAAACACAAATGTTTCTTCCCCATCCACGTGTGAAAGTCAGTATTGTGTGGAGCCTCCGTGACCGAGAGGTAGCGTGCTAGGCCTCAGACCGCCAGGGCTCGAATTTCGAATCCTGTGTCTGGAGGGCGGTGTCATCTCAATCATCTCACCATTCTCAGGAGGTTCTTCTGGCCCAGTCTAGCCTATATGTGCACAAAGGTGGCCTAAAGCCCGATTCATTTCATTTCATTTATCTAAGCAATTTAGCTCAATTATAGGCCCTTTCTGAATTTTGGACCAGCGTCTTGAATGATATCTGTACGTTGAGCCCATGCTGGGATTACGCTTCAATATGGATGGCCTGGGGTTCTTGGTGTCAAACCCGTTAGCATAATAATTAGGAGAAGTCTAAAATAATTTATCACAAACTCGGCAGGGAATAAACTAATTATTCGCGAGCATGAAGTGAATTCCTTCTCGTTTTTGCATTTAGTCTGGGAAATAAGCGTGCATTAAGGTCTATACAACGTTTTATTGCATTTTTCGAATCTTGATATATCCTGGATTGAGAAACTGGATGATGCCCTCTTGGCACCTAAAATACAATTAACAAAAAAAATGTAAATTAGCACCGCCAGTACAAAAAAATATTGTTTCGTGAGTATTTCAAAAACTAAAAAATAGTTGAAACAAGAAATGAATATCTATACATAGGTTTTCATGGTCGAGGAATACAATGAACCCAAATATAACATTCTAATATTTATTACATGAACACGAATACAATTGTTCATATATTTGGACATATTACCAGCATTTATTGTAGATGTAGTACTACCAAACTACCATGAATTACCAGCTCTACCAATATTTTAACATTTTTATTTTTTTAACAGTTCTTAATGTTTTAACATTACTGTATTACTCTTCATCACACTCAGCATCTTCAGTTGAAGAGCTGTTACATGTATTCGTGCATATGCCATTACTATTACAGTTACTAAACAGAGTGCAAGGCATTTTTTGCGACCGAGCAACTGCAGCGAGCTGTTGAACATGATTCGCAGCTACATCTTAAAAGGCCTGGAATATCTGGTGGGGCTATTTCACCTCTTCTGAAAAGGTGAAATGTATGATTGAGATTCGTGCTTTATCATGTGCCCATCAACACTTTTCTGGTTCAACCTTTGGTGGTTCACCTTTGCTTGCTGCCGTCAAGATCACTGTTTGAATAATATGAGCTATTTTTTAGAAGTTGTTACAGGGAGAGATGGGCGGGGGCCCTAGGGTAGTGGTTAGCACCGCTGCCTTTCACGCCAGAGTTCGGGGCTTGGTTCCCGGTCTCGGCGGTTTGAAAGAAACAAAAAATGTTTCTTCCCCATCCACGTGTGAAAGTCAGTATTGTGGGGAGCCTCCGTGACCGAGAGATAGCGTGCTCGGCCTCAGACCGCCAGGGCTCGAATTTCGAACCCTGTGTCTGGAGGACAGTGTCATCTCAATCATCTCACCATCCTCAGGAGGTTCTCCTGGCCCAGTTTAGCCTATATCTGCACAAAGGTGGCCTAAAGCCCGATTCATTTCATTTTTACAGGGAGAGATTCTTATTTAAGTCAGGAGCTTAACTTAACCATGTTACCTTGGCCATTTTGCGCAACCAAATATTTGCTCTTACATGTTTGATATTTTCAATAATTTTGTATCCGTAACAGACTGTAATGAATTGAGCATATTCTTCCAAGATTGAGGCTTGGGGTGCATCTTTTTGTCGTAACAGTATTAACATGATATGTGCCCTTTAACACTTTAAGACAAGTGATCTTTCCAATACCTTGAATGTGTGCTACAACTGGTAAGATCATGAGCTGCTAGCTGTTGAGGAATTATATCTGCATTTGTATGCACACTTGCTGCAATGTCTATCAATGTCCTACCATCGATAGTTGCATACATTGTAACAGTACAAATGATATGATGAGACGCACAGTGGTGGACTGCAAGCACACAATACGTCAGTGTCATCTCTGTATATACATTCTGAATGCCCTCCGCAAGCTCAATCATCTGATGTACCATAGTCACATCTGCTTCCTAGTGAGTTGTGTATTTTAGTTTTCTTTGCTCACAAATGCAGGTTCACGTTATTAGCTGAACTTTTTTGTCCAGTAGGCTGAGTTTATTGTGTTGAGGAGGAAGATATGTTTGCATTTTATTTAGTGTTTTTTACAATTAAAAAATTCACCAGCTGGTCGAATGTGTGTGCCGCGATTGATGGTGTAGCTGTAGTACCTATCACACACCAAGCAAGTGGGCTATTACATGATTGGTAAAATTGTTAGCAAACTTCAGAACACTGCCCTTGGTGGGCCAATGTATGATCCACAAACAAAATGACACATCCATCAATAATGACAGCATCAGCCACAATGGCGGCCAGAAAAGATATTTCTTTTGTAAGGTTTTTCTTAACAGTTTGACATTCTTATATTACCTTTGTTATCAACCATAGACTGTTGCCAGCTGACACCATCTTCTGACGTTAATGAATGAATGCATGTAATTTATGTATAAATAATGTCTTGTGGATCTGAACATCTGAAGCATCTGAAGCAGGTGGATTTTTTGATATGCCGACAATACCATTTGGTCCATGCCCGCCATTTATTAATTTGCTATCAATGTAGGCATACATTTCCAATACCACTCCAAACTCTTGGTGTAACTGGACACATAAATTTACCAACAATTTGTTTAGGTAATTTCAACATCGATCGTAAATAATACAGTTCATCTCTTGCATTTATATTGCTTGCTACAAGAAGTATGCAATAGTAATATTTTTCTAACAACCAAAAAACGGGCAATTTCCTTCAACGTCTGCTCTCACAAACAACATCAAAATGAAAACTGGGTTCGTGAGAGAGACCAACCAAAACCTGTCCTTCAGAAAGCATTACAGTTACAATCCCCAAGCTGTATTTGAAAATGCTTTCTTGACTAATCTCAGTCATCAGGATTCCAAGAAAACCGACAAAACTCATCAGCATTTTTGCATTCCAGATTAAACCTTTTTCGATAGACCCACATTGATGGCAACTTTTCATAATAGTAAATATGATTATTTTGTTATTGTTGTCCACATTGTGATGCGAGTCGTTGAGCCTCTACCAGTCATTAATGTATCCGGGTCTGATGGACTCCATCAAAGGGTACAACAGATGGCCCTAGCTAGTCCCAAGTTAAGATATTTTCCTGTGTTAAATCGACTAATTCTGGAGTGTCAGAATGCGAGACAGTAACAGCTTTGAGGAAATCAAAATTAGGGAATTCAAGACAAGATGGTTACACTACCTGATGTGATAAAACACTGATAATTGGTAGACATATGGTGGTTCGAACATTTTTGGTTTTCGCTACATTGGCGAAAGTATGATGTTTAGTAAGGCAGTAGGGGTACTAATTTCATTGTTCATTGTATTCCTTGACCATGAAAACATATGTATAGACACCGATTTCATGGCTGTACTTTTTTAGTTTTCAAGATAATGGTGAAAGTATGATTTTTAGTAATGGCGGTGATAATTTCCATTTTTAAGCCTCCGTAAGAAATATTAGAAAGTTGTTTTTATGTTCATTGTACAATGAAAACATATGTTTTGACACCGATTTCATGGCGCTACCATATTTAGTTTTCAAGATATTGGCGAAAGTACGATTTTTAGTAGTGGCGGTACTAATTTGCATTTTTTGTAAAATGCCCATAGCTGGCAAGAGGGCATCATCCAGTCTCTCAATCTGGGGTATATCAAGATTCGAAAAATGCAATAAAACTTTGTATGGACCCCAAAGCAAGGTGCAGCCGCAAATACTTATTTTACTCCCGGACTAATTGACATTTATTATAAAGTCATTAATCGCAATCAGTGCGTGAGTGCGTGAGTGCGTGGGTGCGTGAGTGAGTGAGTGAGTGAGTGAGTGAGTGAGTGAGTGAGTGAGTGAGTGAGTGAGTGAGCGAGTGAGTGAGTGAGTGAGTAAGTGAGTAAGTGAGTGAGTGATTGATTCCACTTGATTTAAACCGTTCATTACGGTATTTATAATAGTAAAAAATTGTGCAAGGTAATACAATAACTCCCGGTTTTCACTTGACATTAATTCATGCATTTTAAATGTTGAAGGTCTATTATGAAAGTAGCAGCTTATTAATCTTTTTCTGTCTCCCTCAAAGTGCCCACATTCGAAAGATATGATTCATCACCAATGGATCTGCTGTGACATAAGATGCAGGTACGTCTATCGCGTGAAACACCACAAAAACTACCGAGTACAATGGGAAGTTTGGAATTCATGCATCTGAAACGGGTTATAGATTTTCTTATATTTGGTGCAGTTAATAAAAGAAATTTTCTAGAATTAAATTAGTTTTGAAAATCATATAGTTTGTACATTTAACACTATTAAATAGCTCTTCCGACCACTTCTAAACGTCTTTTAATTACCTTTTTGACACATTTAAAACTATTGGGGATGTGCTGAGCATTCCAGATACCTGGAAAACCGCAATCTATTAAGGCGACAGTATCAGGCTGATATCATCAAAAAATCGACAATTTTATTTTGGCTTCTTAATATGACCATAATATGATGTAAACATGTCCATAGACTAGGACTGCAATTTTTTTTTAATATTTGTGTTGCGCATTTACCAATTAAGCGAGATATAAAGACGAAATTCTTATATTTCTTATTTTGGACATGCATATAGGGCCATTAATTTTAATAATGTTCTGATAAACGATGTAAGCCCTGTCTTTATACGTAAGAATCTGACGTCTGTAGACGTCAGATTCTGACGTATAAAGACGATCCCCGAACTGAAAGAATTAAAATATTTCTAATAGCCGTAGACCCATAACATAGGTATTCAAATAAATCAGTAAGAGGTAACTAAGACATTGATGATAATCTCAAATTAAAAAACCCTTTGATCTCCCTTATTTATACAGAGATAATTCATCGTTGTAAGGGTTAACCTTTTAACCGCCAAATTATTTAATTTGAATGTTCACCCACTTGAATTTGTGTCTCGCTGACGCGATCCACAACTTCAAGTAAGTGAACATTATGCAGATTTGACAAAATGGAGATCAACTCTTTCTAAATATTGCTGGTTGATGTCACATTTTATCCTTAACATATTTAAAATGTGGTACTTAATATGCTAATAAAAAATAAAAACCCGAATCTATGCGGCACCGGCGGTTAAAGGGTTGAGGCCGAACAGTCATATTATTATAGCGGCACACCCCAGTGTGCTGATATTTATATAGTAATTGTTGACTTTTCAAGTGACTTCTTTCTTTTCAAGTGAGCAGTTACTGCTGTTTATATTTGTGTCGTGATGAAGATGTTGCGGATTAAAATAGCCATTCTTAATGTACGGCGGTTATAATAATGTTGAACCAATGTTGAAACATTGTTCGACGCTGTCCCGACATGAACCCAATGTTGGATGTGATGTGGAACTATAATCCACTATTTGCTCAGAAATGCCGGAAAAATTCAAAATAAGTTATATAATCAAAAAATGAAAAGAATCGGGCTCTTGGCCACTTTTGTGCACATACAGACTAAACTGGGCCAGGGGAATCTACTGAGGATGGTGAGATGACACTGCCATCCAAACAAAGAATTTGAAATTCAAACCCTGGAGGTCTGAGGCCGAGCACGCTACCTCTCGGTCACGGATGTTCCCCACAATAATGAGTTTTACGAGTGGATGGGGAATAATTTATTTCTTTCAAACCTCCGAGACAGGGAAACGAACCCCGAACTTTATCATAACCTTTACAATATTTTGATAAAAAATACACAATATATTTACTTTATTAAAACTATTTAAATTCTTTTTTGATCACATCAAAGGTATTAATATAGTCCATGAGCACTAGTATAAAACCTGGAATCAAATTGCTGGAATCTGCTTTCTTCAAGAATGATGCTTGGGCATCTGCCCTGGCGAATGCTCCTATGCCCCCAAAATGACCTTTGTGCCATATTTCATTCAAGATGACCATCACGGTGACGTCATCTTTTGAAAAGCCAAGTTTTTACCAAAATTGCGTCGCATAAAGACTGTTTGAAAATTAATTCATTTGCTAGATTACGCAGATGTTCGTTAACATTTAACTCAGAAAAGTAATGTTCTCATAAATAATTCAAATCTGTTTTGTTGAGGAGAGAACATTTAGTCATGCGTGCACCCAGAGCTCAATGTATCTACTTTTCTATCATCTTGATGTGTGAATTGCTGTCTCAGTTTAACATAAAACAAAATAATTATTTTGTCTTTCATTGAATACGTCTATTACTCGACATATCCAGCATTTTGTTGGAGATTAAATATTTATATCGAGGCATAAGAAGTGGTTTAGTGATGAAGAGTATTAGTCCAAGTTCTAAAAAATTGTATATCGACCAGTAAACACAAATGTTTTGTGTTTACTGGTATTCCATCTCTGAAACTGCGTGTACACACGCTGTACATGGTACAGTGAATTTGGGTACACTGTGACCACACTAGAAAAAAAGTGTATTTGTTTCACAAAAGATACAAATGTAATACATAATAAAAGACAATTTTACTATAATCAGAGATATTATAATAACGAGATATTCCACTCTCATTGGCTGTATACTTGACAGTACTAAACCGGAAGTGTTACTACATGGGCGAGCCAGATGCCGGTTTGGAGGAGTACATTTCCCAAACACAGCCTAAAAAAACTACATGTTATAGAGAAGCCGTGTCGGTACCGGTTCAGAAAACAGGCCAAAATAAACATTACAATGGATGACAACATTACTATCACCTCATTTTAGTGAAATAAATGTTTAATAAACAAATTCACATTGAAAATTATACTTATAACGTCGTATTTTATGAAGTAAATAGCAAAACTGTACAAGTAACCGACTCGCCGATTGCCTCCGATTGTTTGTAAACCGATGGATCGAGTGAGGAGTGACAGCACATTTGAGCGAACCGGCGGTATCAGTGACAGACAGCTAGAAGCTGTAGGCTGGCAAACGGGGGAGTGACAGTCGGAAAAATCAATAATATGGATAAATATAATCTAACAGTTACTACCTTATAAAAAAAAAAAAATGCCACTTAATTTGAGATTCAGAGGCTAGACTAATTGTCCCCCCAGATCTTCCGATTTCATGGATTTGTCAACAGGGACTGACACTGACAGTGACAACAGCTAACGTGACTGTAGCGGGGGACTGTAGGCCTATAGGCCCTACGGGAGATGGAGGGAAGTTGGGCCACGAGGCAAGTTTGGGCATTGGGCACCCCTTCTATTGCCAAATATTTTTTTAATGTAGACTAGGGGGCTTATAGACCTAGTTTTGCAATTTTTTTATGTGCATTTCATGCTCATAATTTTTCAAAACTTCAAGATATAGGCTAGACTAGGCCTAATTTAACTTGAGACCAATTTTGACACATCTACAGGTAGACTAGTCCATAATTCTAAAATGAATCAGGGTCTACTGACATCAGACAAGGTAGTTCACAGGGTTCAATTTAAATAACCAATATAGGTCTATACGGATGCATGTGCCGGTAAAAAAAAATATTAGGGGCGTATGTGCTGTTTGTTTTTTCTATTTTTTTAATATTTTGACTTTTTTCCCAAATTTAGTTACGTGAAGATATATAGGGCCTACTGTAGCCGTGTCGTCCTCTCCGAAGCCTGTTTCAGGCGCTGGGTCTGGGGCTATATATAACTGCACATGAATAAAGTGTTGATATCCCTCTTGCGCATCGCGACCAAACACCTGAAACTTGAGTGCACAACGCCCCTAAACAAAAACATTTATGAGCGCCACACCGAAATCAGGGATATTTATTGGATATGAGATAATATGATATGAGAAAAAAATGCCCCCCACTGCCACCATTTAATATTTTTCTAAATGACTTTCTTGTACGCCTACAATATACTGTAGATCTGGTAATATTCGCAAGATTTCAATTTTCACGAATTCAAGAATCTTGCGAAAGTTATTAATTTAATAGCGCTACTAAAGAAAATTCGTGAATTCTAAACTTTACGAAAAGTCCTAAAATCAGAAATTTGCGAAAATGTACAGTACATTTCCACTGAATTTATTTTCACCAAGTCAAATACAGCCATAAGTGGGCACTTATGAGAAGTGTTAGGAGTAAAATAAACTAGAAAGGTGTATCGACGACTATGCCTCCGCTGTAAAGGCTATCACCCCCCTTCCTGCCTTACCCTCCCATTCGAAAAAATGTATTCCGAACAAAGGTCATAGACAATAAGAAAAATCATCTTGGCACCCCTACTTTTTTGTTCAAACTTGTTTTGAACCCCCCCTTGAAAAAAAAAATCAAATTACCCTTGACGCCATCCCCCCTTCCCCACCCCCTTGCCTGACTATCCCCACTAAAGAAATGTAATCCAGAGAGGCTACTACGTTAAATAAAAAAAATACCCTTAAAAGAAATATTTGTTAACCCCCTCCAAGTGCCCACCCTGCCTGAATTTTTTTAATTGGCCTGGATCATCCCCCCCCCCCCCTTCCTGCCTTACCCTCCCATTTGATAAAAAAAAAGTAATCCAGACAGAAGTTACAGAAAAAAAAAAATAATTTGCCTTCACCCCCTACTTTTTTGTTCAAATTTGTTTTGAACCACCCACAGCCCCCCTGGCAAAAAAATCAAATTGGCCTTGTCCTTCCCTGCCGGTAAATAAACGTCCACAGAGGCTACTGTGGTAAATGAAAAAAAAACCTAAAAAAAAATTTGTTAAAACCCCCATGTGCCCACCCTGCCTGAATTTTTCAAATTGGCCTGGATCATCCCCCCTCCCTGCCTTATCCTCACATTTGAAAAAAAGTAATCCGGGCTGAGGTTATAGAAAAAAATAATAATAATTTGCCCTGACCCCCTCTATTTTTTGTTCAAATTTGTTTTGAACCCCCCACTCCCACAGCCCCCCCATGGCAAGAAAATGAAATTGGCCTTGACCCCCCAACCCCTCAGTCTGACCCTCCGCGCCCGTAAATAAATGTAATCCACAGAGGCTACTGCAATAAATGAAAAAAAGACACTTAAAATAAATATTTGTTAAAACCCTCCATGTGCCCACCCTGCCTGAATTTTTTTAATTGACATGGATCATCCCCCCTTCCTGTCTTACCCTCCCATTCAAAAAAAAAGTAATCCGGACGGACAGACACACAGACAGCCGGATAGACGGACGGACAACCCGACTACATAATGCCTCCGGCCGCAGGATGCCTCCGGCCGCAGGCTTGCGGAGGCATAAAAATGAGAAAAAGTCTAAATTTTAAACTTTTTATTGACAATGGGCACTCAAGATCCACTTGAGTAAAATAGACTATCAATTTGTGCCATGATACATTTTATTGTGGCACTATTTTATGTTATCAAATATTTTCTTTAAATCTATTTCAACCTTGACAATCTCAACATGAAAATTGATAAGCAACACAACTGAGATTCTAAAGTCAGCAAGAAATATCTCATTTCACCAAATACCGTTAACTTGTTTAAGCAAATATAAAGTGTCTTATGTATAATTAATAAATATAATCAAGAATGTGGTTGTATCTTCTTGATATAATGTGTCAGGTTATCCAAATTGAAATGGATTATATATTTTCAGGTAAATGATGCATTTGTGATACCACAGTCCTTCATGGGTTATATAAGTCATTATATACAGTAGAGCCTGCTATGAGCAGCCACTTTTATGAGCAGCCAACATCCTATGGGAGGCCACTGGGTCATTCCTCAAAATGATCCTTATCAATGAGCTTGTGGGAGAAATTTGTCATCATCTTCCTGGAAACCATATGCATTGCACTGATGGATGCACAGATGTCAACAATTTCTTTTCTTCCTACAGAGAAATTGATATAAATACAAAACCAATACAATTTTTTTATGTACATACAGTAATAAAAAAATATTTATGACAGTGTAATAGTACATACATGTATATAATCATAAGGGGATGACTATTTCATTTTCTGGGGGAATTATTAGGGCTAAGTTTATTTTTACACACACCATTTGAAACCAGATTTGTTTCTCAAGAATTTAAAGTCAGCGTTGAAAAATGCATCAATAATTTATTTGGTGATAGTTGTGCACTTTTATTCTTACAAATTATACAAAGCCATTTAAATAGCAATCATGTCGTACAATATTTTATATTTTACTTCAAGCATTGTCGTGATTACCTATTCACGATTCATGAAAAATGATAAATGGACATGTTCCCTCTTTTAAGAGGTGAATCAATATCTTTTGAAAGTTATTCAAGCAATTGTCACGCACAAACAGGTTGTGCCAATTTATTTTCTCAGCCAAAAGTGGCACCAGATTTAACCCTGGTGCTGCTTAATTGTTTGTGAGTATTTTTAATTCATTTGAAGCTGGAATTGCTAACACAATATCCAGCTTCAAATGAATGAAATGAAAGAAAAATAATATTATCTATGAAAAATAGGCATCTCCCAAACTGATTTTTTATTATTACTGAGCAGATACCAAAATATGTGTTACAAATTTGTGAGGTATTTTCCTTTAATACTCTGAAATGTGCTTGAAAACTTATAAATACAGTCTTAGCAGCACAAGGGTTAATTTTATTTTACAAAAAATCTCCCTGCATAATGAAAATGTTGAATAAAATGTCTTTATATAAGGAGGGCGAAGGGGGAGGGGGGGATGGTCAAGTATTTCTATCTAGAATTTCAAGTAGGCCCCACATGTTACATTTCTCTAATTTCCATTAGAATAATAGCGAAGGTAAATCTTAACTTTTCTAATTATTGCATTGCATTATGATTGCATGTCCGGCAGATTTATTATTATGATTTCAATTTTACGAGCCAATGCCCGGTCCTAGTCTACCTCACATAATAGATATCCTAATTATTGGGTAGATCAGATGATCACTAAAAATCAGTATTTTTATTTTGGCTTCCTGATATGAACATATGATGTAAACATGTCCATAGACTAGAAATGCCTAACTTTTGAATTTTTTGTGTTGCACATTTACCAGTTGAGCAGATCTAAAGACAAAATTTGTGTATTTCGTATTTTGAACTTGCACATCCGAAATAAGAAATCTGGAGTTTTGTCTTTATATCTCGCTTCACATACCAAAGACTAAAACTACTTAATTTTGTATTTTTTGTGTTTCGCATTAACCAGTTGAGAGAGATCTAAAGACAAAATTCATGTATTTCTTACTTTGGACATGATGCATGTCCGAGATAAGAAATCTGGAATTTTGTCTTAATATCTCGCATAACTGGTAAATGCGCTAGACCACACAAAAATTTTAAAACTTACTAGTACACAATTCTAGTCTATGGACATGTCCACTTTATAGCCTATGTCCATAAGAATTAAAATACCGTACTGTTTTTTTTTAAAGATTTTATGATTTTAGCCTGATTGTGTCCCTTTCACTTTGCACAATATTAGTCTAGTCTCTATTTTTCAACTTCATGACTAGCACAATCACACCGTAAACCTTCAATTTATGTCATTTTGGGGTTAGGGGTATAGGTACCCTATCCAAATCAGGTCAAAATAATCGACTAGGCCTATGCTATTTATAAATTATATTTGCTATTTAAATTGCATTAGATGATAAGGTCAATTTTTCTTGTCAAATCGAAAGCCAGAATATCTTTTCAGAAAATCTTCCAAGCCTTTCACCCACGATATTATTGTGAATTTCGGGATTGTCATCGGGGAGGGGTGGGGGGTTTTCAATTGAACCACCCTTAACTTTCGCTGGAAATATAGCCTACTTTTTGTCATTAGGCCCTATAAATTGTTTAATTTCTAAGTTATGAACCATCCTCGGACTTTTCACAATGGAAGTACGGTACCCCGGTATGTTCACATGAAATAATATGTGCCCCAAAACACCCTTTTCAAAAGTCTGGTGATCATGGCCCCATGGGCATGAATCAGTGAATGGGAAGTAGGCTAGGCCTAGACTAGGATCACTAGGCTATTTAACAGACACTGTTCACAGACATCTGAACTGGCCAATTTCGAGGCCTATTATCAATGGTAGACTAATGACTTCTAGGCCTAGCCTAGTAATTAATTAACCTTCGGCAGGCCCGGCGGAAGCAAAGTAGAAGTGGTCCGACTGTGATACAGGCCTGTTCTGGGGAGTCAGGGGGCATGCTCCCCCTGAAAATTTTTGAAGAAATGAGTGCTTTTTGACTGAAAAGTGGTCCGGCCAACGTCTTGCTTTGCTACTCACTGAGCTAGACGGGGGGCCTGTCTGGCACTGCACGCTTCACTGAATCAGCAGTGCCAGGGAGTGGGTAGGCCTACCGTAAGTGACCAGGGTAAGTGACCATCTGACACACAGCTATTGAGCTAACAGTAACACTTAGCCTTAGGGGAGAACACCCTTAAGCGCACCCCCTAACTAAAAAGGGGGAAATATCTTTATAACATGATTGAAACAACATGACCACATTGGCAGTTGGTCCGGATTCTGATAAAATATAATTCCTATTTTTTTCTGTATGATAAAGCCATTTCTACTTATTTTATTTGAAAAAAAACACTTTTTCAGCAAAGGGGGCGCTTTGGGTGCACTGTGCACAAAGCGCACCCCCAGTGTTCTTAAAGGGCACCCCCTAATGTTCAGTGGTTGTTATAAAGCGCACCTCCTGTACTGATACATGTAGGGACAATATAAAATTATATTTTAGTTAGATTATGAATAAACATAACTAAAATAATATTTTTGTCAATTTTTTACCCTAAATTTCCATGAAATATAATATAGTATATATAGGCCCAGTTTATTCATTTTGACGGAAAGTAGCCAGACACAACTGGCTGGCTGTGACTAATCATTGACATGGACAGGGTGGTGCGCTTTAGGACAAGCTCATATCCTAAAGGAGACAGATGCTCCCAAAGCGCACCAGGGGGGTGCGCTTTGGCAGCAAGTTGGGGGTGCGCTTTGAGCACACTGGACATTATTTATTAAACGTCAACGGCAAACGATTTGCAAAAATGACATATTGGCCGTAATTAGGTAGACTGGACTATATTTTGATCGATCACACCACTAATTTTATCCAGAAAAATATCATTACGATGAAAAAAGCATTTTAATCCAACAATTTTGGGAAATCTGAGGGTAAAAGCCGACCAGACGAATGTTTTTTTCGACCACAGGAGGGCGCGGTTTTTCACAGGATGTGACGTAATTATGGACAGACTGGTGAAGAAGACGGCAGGACATGATCAGCTGTTAAGCATGTTCAGTATGTTGGCAGGTAATAAGGTTGCAATTTGCTTTGTCATGTAACTCCTAAATACCACAACTTGCCTCATGAAAACGCCCCACCTAAAAGCTAAATCATCAAAGTTTGTCCACAGCAAGATCGTTTGTGAGTGACAATGAGTGAGGCTTGTCAACTTGTCGATGTTTGTGCGGCGGCGCCTGCCCTGTGCCAGGCTGTGGCAGTGTTGTGACTGTGACAGTGAGTGTGAGTGCGACAGTGGACTGTCAATGAGACAGTGAAGTGTAGCCCACACCCAGAACAACACTACACACTCACTGGCTCAGCACTCACTGTCTTGACTGCTCACTTGCACGCCGGTTGTGACTGCGTGAACTAACGCTCGTAACATTGCGTGCTACAGTCTGCTAGTGCCAGCTACGCCTACATAATTCATAAAAGACCATGTCCATTACTGCATTATGATTAGGCCTACCTGATTACAGGAACGTTCCAGGACAAGGTAGATCCGACGTTGACGTCATTGACGACATGTGATCAGGTGATTGTCTGTTTCAATTTAAGTGACTGAAGTTTTAAAACTGGACAAATTATTTATTTCAAGTTAGGCCTAGGCCTATCTGCAATAGGTGAATAGGCTTACTTTTTCACACTCTGGCCTCTGCCTCGGGCTCTGCCTGGAGCAAAATATTTATTTCAGTTTCTAAGATTTTTTCTCTGTCTACATGTACAAGTACAATTACATTTACAAACATTTAAAAAATGGATCACTATAGATCTAGTGTAGTCTAGGCCTATTGATCAGGTGTTTGAAGAAAGTGAAAAAAAATTAAGCCCACCATTAGACTAAATATTTATTTAGTCTACAACATGTCCTTCAGACAACTGGACTAGGGGCCTAAATTCAGCCTGAAAATATTTATTTTAAAAATACCCCTGGAAATTGAATGGTGGCTCCATAATGCCAATGGGTTTGTAGTCGCTCATGATTAGATATTGATTATATAATCTACTAAAGCTTTTAGTCTACATCTCAAATGGTCTAACTTTTGAACTAGGCTACATGTATCATGTGTATAGACTAATATTTTTTCATGAACTATCCTAGACATTTCATTTTGGACAATCGTCCAATGTCGAACAGAATAGATACCTTTAGTCAAGACTATAATACCATTAGTATAAAATATAACTGAATTTGTTGAAGACAGAATTAGGCCTGTCATCTGTTTCAGCAGATCCTGGGAGAAGCCTTTTTTCAATTTTTGTAGTTTTATTTTCCAAAATCGCTGAAAATTTGGTGGAATTTTGTTGTTTAAAGTTGGACCAATTTGCATTTAAAATAATTAGTGTTTCATTATGATGGTGAAATGAGAGCTCTTGCTATAAAATTTTAAATGTGACCAAGCAAATTTGAGAAAGGCTACTCCTATGAGCTGGTGAAACTAAAACAAGGCTGTAGTCTAGATGGATATTCAGAGTTAAAATGCTATAGCCACCTAGGCCTACTGAAGGCCTAATAAGAGGATATAAATCTAATAAGATTTTGCTCACTTGTAGTTTGATAGACAAGTTCTAGCCCTGTTCTAGACTAGTCTACTATAAAGGCCTAGTCTAGCAGTAGCACATAATTTTCGTCAATTTCTTTGTCAAGTTATCATGCTCATGATGATAGACAGCTATCTTGGAATTGCAAATATATCAATCACGCATTTAAAAAAAAATAATTGTCGTTGGCCGCCTGTTGACCCAGTTTTTGCCTGATGTGCGCCCATTTTGAAAATTCTTGTCCGAGCTATATTGGTGAAATAAATATAGTCTAGGCCCCTATTGTATAAATTTTAGAGTGATATATGGTACGTTACCCCCTTCTCAGTCTCTCGCCCTTCTGGGCTGCGCCCACTCGCACGGTTTCACCAGGAATGTTTGAGTGGGGATGGTCCAAAAGGGGTCTGGGGGTCCTCCAACAGGAGAAAAAAAATCAAAGAGTTTTAAATTTGAGCGCTCAAAAATGGCCTATTTAAACTGAAATGACAGCAAAATCTGGAATATATTTCCATTTACTTTGCCAACAAGACCCTGACCCTGTGGTGCTGAGTGGGGGGTCTGGACCACACCCCTGCCCCTCCCCCCCCCCCTTCCCCGGATCCCCCCTGGCTGAAACCCTTACTCGTGTAGTCGCCTCCACCGTCCGTCCTCCAGATTTGCAGACCCCTGAGAGTGAGATTCTCACTATTTCTTTCCCCATCTTGGCCCTACTGTAGTAGGGTGGTTGACCGGCATTTTTGTATTGAAGTTTTGCTATTTTTAAAGTGCACTTTTCACCTAAAAAAATATGCAATGAAGAAATAGGCTACATTCCATTTTTTACTTAGCTCGCTCCTATTTCTCAGTTCAAAATCCATTGGCCATTAAATTAATTTAGTGTGACATTATTAAGGCTCCCCCTGGTTTGTACGGTTTTGCCCGCCAGCGCGTGCGGGCGGCGGCGCGTGCGGGCGGCGGCAATATATACAAAATTCAATGTATTGCATAGAAGTATTAATTTCTAGCCTGCATCAATTTTACAGAAAGTTCGGAAAAATATCCGGGTCATGACGGCCATCTTTAATCTTTTTTTCGTCAAATTAGAACCTTGTCACTCTGATAACTTCAAAGCTGCTTATCCGATATACTCAATATTCAAAATACTGCATAGTAGTATTAATTCCTAGCCTGCATCAATTTTTCAGAAACTTCGGAAGAATATCTGGGTCATGGCGGCCATCTTTAATCTTTTTCGTCAAATTATGACCTTGTCACCCTGATATCTACAAAACCGCTTTTTCGATTCACTTCGTGTTAAACATACTGGATGCAACCATTAATTCCTAGGCTGCATCAATTTTTAAGAAAGTTCGGGGAAATATTCTGGTCATGGCGGCCATCTTTTTTCGTCAAATTAGGACCTTGTCACCCTGATAACTTCAAAGCCGCTTATCCGATCTACTCAATATTCAAAATACTGCATAGTAGTAGTCTTTCCTAGACTGCATTAATTTTTTAAAAAGTTTGGGAAAATATCCGGGTCATGGCGGCCATCTTTAGTCTTTTTTCGTCAAATTAGAACCTTATCACCCTAGCCTAAAGCTGCTAGCCTCTGCCTCATAATATTACTTAATAATTACATGTACAAATTGATTATCTGCAAAAATTATAATTAATGTATAACTCTTATTTGAAAAGTGGGAGGGGGAGCCTTGTTGGGTGTTTACATGGTGAACACTTGCATCTAGTTTACATGTAAGATTAGATTTAAGGTCTTTCTAAAGAATATATAATTTCTGATGACAATCCAATTTTCTTGTAGATGCAGATGTGGCATTACCGAACCATGGCAACAGAGACTAAACACACCTTGTCATATGATTAGCATCAAAGCTGACAGGAGGGCGAGGCGGCTGAAGAATACAATTACTGATCTTGATGGTTTTATTGGGAATTGCCTCAAACAATTTGTGGCGAAGGCTATAGGACCTTAGAGGTCCTAATTGAAGATGATGGTCCCATTAGAACCTGTTTGAATTGAACTTGGCAGAAAAAATGGATGATCTTTATACGGCAGAATCTGACGTGTAGATGTCAGAATGTGACGTATAAAGACAATTCCCGCACTGAAAGAACAAGACTACATAAGTCTAGGAGCTCTCGCTCCGAATTAGAATTTGATTGAAGCGATTTTGTGTAGTGTTATTGATGTAGTCCTAGTAGGCTAGGTCAAAAATCAAGACGCAAGACAACTACACCTAAGAGGCTCAGTCTAAGAGTAAGATAAGAACTAGGCAGTCAGTCAGACATTGCAAACCTCCATTGAAATTAATGATCTTAATCAGTATCCCAGTATTGGTCTAGACCTATCTGGCACGCTTTACCTGATATCAGGCCAATCGAGGTAAATAATGGCTGATTGACGTTCATTTTGAATTCGATCTAGTTGAAAAATTTCAGGGTGCATCCTCCCCCGAAACCTCACATTTTGTTTTATAGTAGCAGGGTTTCCGCCAGGAATGTTTGAGAGGGGGGTCCAAACGGGGTGGGGGGTCTGGGGGGGAGTTTAAATTTTGAGTGCTTAAAATGGCGAATTTGAACTGAAATGACAGCAAAATCTGGAATATATTGTCATTTTCTTTACCAACAAGGGGGGGATATCCCCCACTGTGGTGCTGAGAGGGGGGGGGGGGCGGACCCCCCCTGACCCGCCCCCTGGCGGAAACCCTGAGTAGGCCTAATGGTCTAGCCATCTTGGGCATGTGAAAGTAAATAAAGGCCGATAGGGGGCCATTTTGAATTTGATCAAGTCGAAAATTTCAAGATGCATCCTCTCCTGAAACATCTTATTTTGTTTTATAATAATCATCTAGCTATCTACCTCGTTTACCTGATATCAGGCCTATCGAGGTAAATAATGCCAATTGTCTGCCATTTTGAATTCGATGGAGGTAAAAATGGCCAGGTTTCAATAATCCTCCCCCGAAAACTCACATTTTGTTTTATAGTAATGGTCTAGCCATCTAGCACGGTTTATCAAATACCGTCATGTGAAAATAAATAATGGCCGAGATGTGGCCATTTTGAATTTGATCAAGTCAAAATTTTTCAAGCTGCATCCTCTCCTGAAACGTCACATTTTGTTTTATAGTAATGGTCTAACTATCTAACACGGTTTACCTGATATCAGGCCTATCAGGGTAAATAATGCCAATTGTCAGACATTTTGAATTTGATGGAGTTAAAAAGTTCCAGGGTGCATCCTCCTCCGAAAATTCACATTTTGTTTTATAGTCATGGTCCAGCCATCTAGCACGGTTTACCAAATATCGGCCATGGGAAAATAAATAATGGCTGATAGGCGGCCATTTTGAATTTGATCAAGTCAAAATTTTTCAGGATGCATCCTCTCCTGAAATGTCACATTTTGTTTTATAGTAATGGTCTAGCTATCTAGCACGGTTTACCAAATATCAGCAATATGAACGTAAATAGTGACCGATAGGTGGCCATTTTGAATTTGATTGAGTCAACATTTTTTAAGATGCATCCTCACCTGAAATCTCACATTTCGTTTTATAGTAATGGTCTAGCCATCTAGCACGGTTTATCAAATATCGGCCATGTGAAAGTGATGAAAAAATTACGATGGCCACCATCAAAGAAATTACGATGGCCACTAACGAAGTAAAGCTTGTTAGCGCGTTTCAGGAAAAAGTTTCCATCAGATCCTTTTTTAATTTGGCAAATATGTACAGCTATGTCAGCCAATCAACTGATTAACTTTTGGGAGTAAACAATTTCAAAATGGCCGTTTAGTGGCCATTTTGAATTTTAATAATTTTATGAAATTTACTTAACTCAAAAAAGAAAAAAGCGAAATAGCTGGACCATGAATATAAAACAAAATGTAATGTCTCACACAAGGATAACCCATGAAAAATTTTGCAGTTTTAAAATCCAAAATGGCGGCCAGTCTTTCTATCTTTCATGATAGCTGATGTATGAACTTCTGCTTCCTCATACTTCACATAGCCATCAGATAACACTTTTTATCCTCTGCCTGATCAAATTCAAAATAACCGACCATCGGCCATAATTTTAAAAATTAAATATGCCTGATGTCTTGTAGCCCCTGCCAGATAGCTATCTGACCGTTGGTATAAAAAGAAATGTGTGTGTTTAGGTAGGGGTATATGCTCTGGATACAAGGCTATTCCGCCCGAGCTGCAAAGCCTTGAATCCATCGACAGAGTATATCCTGGGTTTCAGCTGTATGCGTGTATAGTGAGCAGCGACAACAGATTGAGTCGCTGGCTCACTGTATGCAGTAATACATGCACAGAGCAGAATCCGGGATATTCTCAATGCCTGGCATCAAGGCTATGCATCTCGGGCGGAATAGCCTTGTATTCATGGCTAAATGTTAGTGCATCGTCTACGGCCCTGGACCAATGTTAGACAAATTTTTTCTCGTGTCCACCACTTTTACGCACAAATTGTTCACCGATTTACTACATCACATTCCTTTATATAGTGTATCGCATTGTGAACTAATTCTGCTACATTCACATAGTTTTAATGCATTTATAAATCCTTTAGCAAAATATGAATGTATGTTTTGTACATTTTAGGTTAATTCTGTCAGTTCCAATAATTCATTTTTAGCCCGCCTTTTAATTTTAATTAAAAAAGGTGGTCTATTGCAATTGAAGTTCGGTAGATTTATTACGATTTTTAGGCCTCAGCCAAAATTTTGGCGGATGCCTATTGTCGTCAGCAGGGCGCGTCCGTCCATCTGTCCGTCTGTCTGTTCGCCACTTTTAGCACTATAACTTGTTTCGCATAAGTGGAATGCACATTAAGCTTCACATACAGCTTAATCATGACTAAAGCTTGACTACTTTCACATTTGACCTTTCTGTGATCCCTATGACCTTGACTTTTTTCCGATCGACAAATTTGCTCGTTAGCGTGATTCACTCAACATTGTTTTGTTTCGCTCCAAAATTGATGCCATATATCCATTTCACTACTAGCTTGGATGAGTTCGAAATTGGGCAAGATTCGGACAGAAACTAGGTCATGGCGGCCAAAATTGCTGATTTATATCGGCCATTATTTTTTTAATATGCGTAATATCTGGAAAACCGGACCAGATACCTAGACCATTACTATAGAATAAAATGTGCAGTTCCAGGTAGGGATATACCATGAAAAATTTCAACATGATAAAATTAAAAATGGCCGACTACTTCCGATCGACAAATTTTCTCGTTGACAAGATTCACTCACATTTTTTTATGTTTCGCTCCAAAATTGATACCATATATCCATTTCACTAATAGCTCGGATGAGTTCAAAATTGGGCAAGATTTGGACAGAAATTAGGTCACGGTGATCAAAATGGCAGAATATCGGCCATTATTTTTTTAATATGCGTAATATCTGGAAAACCGGACCAATAAAATTCTAAATGGCCGACCTGCAGCCACTTCAGATCGACAAATTTTCTCGTTAACGAGATTCACTCAACATTTTTTTATGTATCGCACCAAAATGTATACAATATATTCCACTAATAGCTTGGATGAGTAAATTGGACATGATTCGGACGGAAACTAGGTCATTGCGGCCAAAAAGGATAATAATCGGTCATTATTTTTTTGCGTAATATCTGGAAAACTGGACCAGATAGCTAGACCATTACCATTAAACAAAATGTGTAGTTTCAGGTAGAGATATACCATAAAAAATTAAACTTGATCAAATTCAAAATGGCCGACCGACAATTTAAATAATGGCGGTGGCCTATTTCAGTCACCGACCGGCCTTCTTTTCATTTTGCATAAATAATTTGTCCTTGTGGGCGCGATAACATGAAAAGTTTTTTATGTATCCTACAACACAGTTCTCAGACAAGTTCAAAAATTTTAAATAGCCGATTTAATATAATTTATTTGCGATTTCCGCATTTTACATCAATAATTTGACCTTGTGGGCACAATAACATGAAAAGTTTTTCATGTATCCTTCCAAAATTGTTATGCATGTTACTAATGACCAGTTCTCGGATAAGTTCGATAATGGCTGAAAAAAATTAAAAATGGATAATTTCTTGCATTTTACGCCAATAATTTAACCTTGTGGGCGCAATAACTTCACGTTCAATAATAGCGGTAGGCTCTTGTGTCTATATGATCATGATGATACTGTAGATCTGGTAATATTTGCAAGGTTTTAATTTTTCACAAATTTTGCGAGGAATACAAATTTGAGAATTTAAGAATCTCATGAAAATTTTTATTATTATAGTGCTACTATTATCAGAATTATACATTTTTTCGCGAATTCTACATTTCACGAGAAGTCCCAAATTCGCGGAAATCCACAACACACGAGAATGACCAGATCTACAGTATATCAATATACTGTAGATCTGGTCATTCTCGTGTGTTGTGGATTTCCGCGAATTTGGGACAAGTCGACAAAATGCATCAATTGATGCATTTTGTCGACTTGTTACATTTATTCATTTTGTCGATTTAATATATTGATGTATTTTGTTGATTTAATATATGTATGTATAACTTTTGGTCAATTTAATATGCTTATTCATGCAATTGATTTAATATAATAACTCATTTGGCTATTTACTATATTTAATTAATCGATTTATTTGATGTCGATTCATTACGGCGATTTAATATAATGAGTTAATTGAACTACTAGTGCAATGCATGCCATTCAAAATGCCATTTAATATTGACACAATGGAATAGCAGATGATGATGATAAAGTATGAGTACAATTCTGACTGATATTTTTTATTACTGTTTATTATTTTACATTTGTTATTTAGGGTCAACTTCACGGAACCTCCCAATAAAACTTAAAATTTGAATTTGGAGTTATTTTCATTTTAATGGGTAATGTGCAACACAAAATTTTAATGTAAAACTTAATACGCAATGTGAGTCAATGGCCATGTTGACATGTTAAGAACATATGAAGGAGCCCAAAAAAAAAAAGATTTTGGCCTGATTTTGCATGTTGCTGTAATACTTCTCCCAGTGGCGGATCCAGCATAGGGCGTACCCGGCTTACGCCCCCCCCCTTTATTGGTGAAAATTTTGTATTTTCATGCATTTTTTTTAATAATGTGAAGCTAACGCCCCTTTTTTCAGCCAAAAGGTGGCTTACGCCCCCTCCTCTTGCACATTCTGGATACACCACTGTCTCCTCACATAGACATAGTGGGTATAATATATGTTACATTCCACAAAAATAGGCTATAAGTATAATAAGCAGGCTAAGAAGGTTATATATCTATTTAGTCTACATAACCTAACTTAGCTTTTTTATTCATTCAGTCAAACATAAATTAACATAATTAGCCTAAGGGGCTGAATTATATTTTCTGTATTGTTTTTATAGAAAGCTTTCGATCCTTGCCCGTAGGACTTGGTACACAACTAAATGCAGTAGCCCTGGACCATTTTAATGTTATCCCGGTGATAGGTTGGTAATCCCTGCATCCCCTTAGATCTGATACCATGTTTGAAAAAAATGATAAAACACTGCCTCTATTATTATTATTGTGCTGGACCTACCCTCCCATTGTATGTTATAAATAATATGTTTATTAACATATACATAAAAGACATGCATATCAAAATACAGTAGGCCTACAGACAAATATATAGACTAATAAAAATATTCAAAACATCCCCAATGGTCCCTTATGGCCCCCAATGAATGGTCCTGATCTCTTTATGATTTAGGGAATGTCATTAGGTCAATTTATTTATAGCTCAATTTGCTGAAAATAAATCTCCAGGTCTCTCAGATCCAGAAAGGGGGTGCAATCATAACCCCCTTTCTTGCACTAAATTTTCCAACAAATTCCCTAAAACGGCTATAAATTGACCCAGGGCTATACCCAAACCCACGTCCCCTCCTATATCAAATCCTGCATTCGCCCTTACTTGGGTCTATGACTATATGGCTAGTGTGTGCCTATAGTCTGTTCGACGATGTAGGATGGTCCAAAAGTTACTTTTTCGGTATCTACTCATTCAAGCGATTGTCATAAAATTTTGCAACAATTTTCATTCAGTCATTTAATTCAGGTGCGGATCCATGCCCACCCCTTTATGCGCCAAATTCTTTGAAAAGTTTGTGAAATTGGCTTAAAAAATGTTTGGTGCCCCCGAACCTGCTGCGCCCCCTCCTTTTTAAAATCCTTGATCCGCCCTTGTAAGTGGCAACAACCCTGAGAATTTCATGAAATTCCATCGAGTATTTCAAAAGTTAGACCATTTGACATGTAACGCTATTCTGAGAATAAACCAAAATTTAGTTAATGGTTTATAGAGGAGCGTCATAAATAGACATCTACTCCATGTCAAATGGTCTAACTTTTGAAGTTGACTATAGGTCCTATAGTCTATACAATACTTTTTTTTACGAAATTGTCAGGAGAGGTGGCAAATGACTAGAAAATAGGGTTCACAAAATTTCATGAACATCGCTTGAGAATTGACTGAGTAGTCTAGAGCTGTAGACAAATAGGCCCACTGAAACGCCGACTTTCTTTTTGTCTTGACTGCCACTGCCACTGCTTGGGGCCCTGGGGCTGGACTGGTAAATGCCTCGGTCCCCCGAAACGGCGAATAGTAACAAAAGTAAATATCGAATAGTAACAAAAAGGACCAGAATACGGCATAAAGTTAGACCCTAATACCACGTTATTTTTTGTTGAATTTTGCTAAATTGAAGTAGAACAGGTTAACCCAGAATATTCTAGATCTAGACTAGACCTATGAGTATTAAGATACTGACAGTCAACATCGTCTCCCGGTCCCGATGACCAAAATGCGGCCAGTGTCAGACATGTGCCCCGCCTCTATCACTATAAGTACAGGCTTAAAAAAACAACCTGGGACTGGCAGGCTTATTTTATCAGTATATATGATAATGTTACAGTTAGACTATAAATAATATATAAATTAAATACACGTCACTGACACTGTTCAAATAGTAGGTAGTATATATCATAGTAGGTTTAGGAAAGCTTGGTTGACCGTTTCTTGGCCACGCGTGAAACGGTTGGGGTGGGATTTTGCAGTGTGTTGTCAGTTGTGGTCCGCGTCGTGTGACAGAACAGTAGACAGTGGTAGACGAGTAGTCAATACAGTTCACAAAGTTGAATAACCTAGGCTAGAGCCTACCTAACTTAGTTAGAAAAGTCAAAATAAATCTATAATTAATATGATTAATACAAAAAGTGCTGACAGTACTTCAAATCGTTCAAAAGAACATTTTATCGGCACTGTGTCAATCTATTTTGACAAGCTGTATGTTGTTTGTGTGACAGACAGTCTTGCAGACGATTCTCTCTGTCTCAAATTACGTCACTTCCGGTGAGATTCGCGGAAGTTGCCGACGACGTCACCTCGCTCAACTATCAGTAACAATAGCCCCATCTAGTGACTATTTCACATCGTTTGCCGTTGACGTTTAAAATGATTTTTGGATCACAGGGTTGACTCACGTTGACTGATTGTTAGCTCTAGCTAATCAAGAAAAGGCCAATCTACATTGTGTTTTTTCAATTTTTTCGTTATCTATAATACTCTTTAAATAATCACACAATATCTACACTCACAAAATTATAAGAAAAAGAGTGATTTTAACTGTTATTCTCTTGCGTCCTTCTCTCGTGTGTAGCGTCCTTGCTATTAAGTGCCCAAGTTCAAGGACACACTACTTTATTATCTTCTCCAATTATGAAGTCAATATGACGTCACTTTCACAGAAATATTAAGAAAAAAGCCAAAAGGTGCGCTTAGGGAACAGGGTGCGCTTTAGGGTGTTCTCCCCTAATACAAAGTTACAGTACACTGACAGGCGACCACGTCACTCATCAGTTATGTCGCTTAAATTAATCGTGACGATGTAGACTACATATATTCTACCAACAAATATGTACAGACATATCCTACAAATATAATTCGGTACATTTTATTTTAATAAACTTTACTTTTTCACAAAAAAAATGTATTTTATTCACACAGGTCAAAATACCGATCGCCATTTCTGTACATTATCGCCCACATTGATGGCATCGGTAGGGTCGATGTTTAAATCATTTTCTGTGTATTATTTTGATAAAATACAATAATTATGTATCACTTACCTTTCTACGAAACTACAAAAGATAAATGAACTCAAATCTGGAACATTTTTCGGATTGTTGGATCAACCAGCGCGCACACAAAACTCGATGTGGTTGTGTTGTTTACAGTCATTGTTAGCGTCGACTTGACAGGTGCTTCACAGTAATATTACTCCTTGGCGGCCAGGTGGCGCTCCCACCCATTGCGGTAACGGAAGTAGCACTCGGTGGAATATCTCGTTATTATAATATCTCTGCTATAATCATGAGAACATTAATGGCGATCGAAGCATATCATTAATCAACATATCTGAAGATTGACTGATTTCTGAGTCTTGTAAATTTGCCACGGAAATACGTATATCTCCGTTTACAATAATAATGCAAATTAAAAGACAGGCATTTATATTTTTATCAGTTTTATGACATGTATTTTAATTTATGTAAAACAAAAGAGTCCAATAAAAATAAAATTTCATGTAAAAAATATAGAAGATAAGAAACACATGATTTAATATTTAATCCTCGGTTTAGTAATGCAAGTGACCGGACTTACTATTTCTTCTGTTCCAGCAAAGACGAGATGCTGACCCAATGTTGGCTTAATGTTGCCATTATTTGGTAAGCATCCCGTGTTTGCTGTTAATTTTGCTCGCTATTTGTTCACTTCACGTGAAGCTGGAATCGTTATCGCAATTTCAAAAAAATATTGATGAAAATAATATTTCCAAATTAAACTGTCTAATAAACTCATCGTGTACCGAAAACAATTTGTTCGAAGTCAAAGACGTCTTATTTATCTTATTTTTTTTATTATCTTGCAAACGTATTTATATGGAGATACACGGAGCAAGACAAAGGTTAAAATATACGAATTAGCTCTTCCAAGTCTGCAGTTATCATTGTAATTTTCATCAACTACGAGCCGCTAATGCTGTCGCAATTCTCAACTTGTGGTGGATGAAGATGACTTGAAGTGGGTTACAATGACAAAAAGTTGTTATTATGTTTTAAGACCAGCTATGTGTAGGAAATTAAGTCATTCTTTATACATGCAAAGTGACGCTTTTGTGCACCCTTAGGGTTTAACCCTTTCACCACTGAAACCCTTTTTTATGTGCTGAATGCTATGGCATTCAGCACATAAAAACGGGCTTCAGTGGTGAAAGGGTTAAGGTGTAAAGAGGGTTAACAGTCATGTGATTGGAAGAAAATCATCTAGAATTGAAAACCGACCAAGACAAGGCTACAATAAATTGGACCGTGTGATCAGCACACTTCAAGCCCCGAGGCTGGGCAATATTCGGATTCCGCACCATAAATTATTCCACCTAATCTCCAGCACTTATTTCGCACATATTTTGTATGAATGTGTATACATCTTTTGAACAATAAGAATCGAATAGATTTCACCCTTATCCCTTAAAGGGACTGGCCCAGGCTAAAATCATTTTCGGGTTCTTAATATGACCATATGATGTAAGCATGTACATAGACTAGAACTGCAAATTTTTATAATTTTTGTGCTGCGCATTCCCCAGTTAGGCTAGATATAGAGACGAAATTCCTGATTTGAACAATAAGAATCGAATAGATTTCACCCTTATCCCTTAAAGGGACTGGCCCAGGCTAAAATCATCAAAAAATCGGTGATTTTATTTCGGGTTCTTAATATGACCATATGATGTAAGCATGTACATAGACTAGAACTGCAAATTTTTATAATTTTTGTGCTGCGCATTCCCCAGTTAGGCTAGATATAGAGACGAAATTCCTGATTTGTAATTATTGACAACCATGTCAAAAATAAGAAATGCGGGAATTTCGTCTCTATATCTAGTCTAACTGGTAAGTGCGCAGCACAAAAATTATGAAAATTTGCAGTTCTAGTCTATGTACATGTTTACATCATATGGTCATATTAAGAACCCGAAATAAAATCACCGATTTTTTTATGATTTTAGCCTGGGCCAGTCCCTTTAAAGCGCTTAATTTTTTTTAATGTAAACCAAAGTGTTTTTTCGATTTGAAATCATCACAAATGTCTTAGTTGGTTCTTTCCGATTAACTTGAATGGGTCTACGGCCATTATAAATAGTTTTACTCCTGCAGCGCGGGGATCGAGTTTAGACATCAAAATCGAGTTTAGACATCAAAATCCCCCCGCTGTAAGCTGGTAAAGGTTAAGTTTCTAGTATTTGTATTTGTAGACTGATTGAACGGGTAGTGTTATCATTTACACTTTAAATCTGTAATTATTTGAAAGTGTCCATTACAGCTTATCCTTCATTATCTTTAATGGTATTGGCCTCGGTAAATGCATTTTGTTAATAATAAATCTACTGTTCTGATGCTATGCCCGAGTATATAATTATATTGGTTTCTATGCTTTAGAGAGTGTCTTTTTTGAGACTATTAATAGTAACAACAGTTATTTACCTCTGGTTTCAAGTGTGGGGAACATATATCTATCATGTATAGTATCATTAACATGTATAGTATTTTAAAGTACCGTTAGTACATACATTTACACCATTTGCTATTTTCTCGCATTATGCACCGTATAATATAATGTACTGTTCATTTTATTGACGCAAAGGTCTACGTAAACTTCCAGTCGTCAATAAATATCTATCTATCTATAGGCGCTGGTCAACGATTACGTAACGCTTCAATATATTTTTGCCCCCTCCCCCACACTTTGTGACGATTTTTTACCCTTATCGACTTTAGTCGTCAGAATCTGACGTCTGTAGACGTCAGATTCTGACAACTAAAGTCGGTCCTCGCACTGTAAGAGTAAAAATATTTCTAATGGCCGTAACCCCATACCATAGGTATTCAAATGAATCAGAAAGAGCTGACCAGGACATTTATGATGATTTCGAATTGATTAAAACCCTTTGGTCTCCATGATTCAAACATTTTAATTCAACGTTGTAAGGATTTACGTTGTGTTGATTACAGTCCGTAACGAATCGCTTAACCCTTAAAGCGCTGGGCACGACTATTGTCGCTTTTAATCTGTTTATTAGCAGGTTAAATCATAGGTATTAACCCTTAAAGCGCTGAATATTTTTTTTAAAACGGGGGAACCAAAGGGTTTTTATCAATTAGAAATCGTCATAAATAGCTTAGTTATCTCTTTCTGATTCATTTGAATACCTATGTTATGGGTCTGCTACCATTACGTTTATTTTTACTCTTACAGTGCAGGGATGGACTTTAGTCGTCAGAATCTGAGGTCTACAGACGTCAGATTCTGACGACTAAAGTCGATCCCCGCGCTGTAAGGGTTAAGAATGAAATGGGTGATTAAGCATCACGATTCACATATGTTCGATCTCAAATTAACCAAATATGATTAATTTCCACCTACTTGAAGCTGTGTATCGCGATAGTTCAAGTAGGTGAAAAAATAAATTATTTAATTTAGCGCTTTAATAAGGGTTATATTTTATCAATAATATTATTTGTTATAGACCCTTAGCTCTTCAAAAAATACTAATTGTGGGAGATGTATTTGTTTTGTCAAGGAACATATTTCTCATTCACTTGAAGCTGGAAATTGAGTTAGCAATTCCAGCTTTAAATGAATGAAAAATATCAACAGCTAATTTAGCGGCGGCATAAGAGATAATAATGTTCTGTTCTTTCTATTCCTCTTGTTGGGGATTTATATCCGAACAACGATTGTTTCGCACAAAATAGGATAGGCCTCCCCTTTAATATAAGCAAATTATCGGTATTTGTGTATACGTAATCAGTGAGCAGCTGTTATAGGCGTTCAGTGAGAATTTTAGGGCACTTACCTCTATCTTGTGTAAGTAAATCATTAGCATTAATGGCGCAACCCATACTAATCCCCTGTCATCCAATTGAATGATCATGCATTGTGGTCTCACGCAACCAAATTACTTGGAATTTATTCAGCAACAGTCTGGTTGTGGGCTATTTTGCTTTTTTTTTGCCAGATCCTGCAGGTTGTTGTGGTCAGGAAGGTAAGATTATTATTGAAAATTTAATACGTGGCTTTTTTCCTGACAATGGTTGATTTTGTGTTTGGAATTCAATAAACACACACAAGAAAAAACAAAGTGACGAATTAATATGAGGTCATCACAAGCAATCTCTAAACCATGAACGTCACTCAAAATGGACTTTTTCAATCTTTCGAAAGTAATCACTGACTTTGTTTGCAAATAGAAAAAATATAAAGGCGATAAAAACACATTTTAAATATATTTTTTCTAATACACACTACCGGTATATAAACTATTCATGAATAAATATTAGTATTGAATTCGAACGGCGTGTGCGCGATAATACATGTAAGCTCACGGGAATGTAATTACATGTAGTGCAGTGAGACTTTATGTAAATTGAAGCTAGACAACAGTTCCGCGTAATATGAAATATATAAATAATATCTAAGTATACCTAACGTAGGTCTATGCTAAATCAATGTATGTAACTTTCGCATGTGCTATAAATAAAATGGTGAAAGTGAACTGTAAGGGTATTATTGATCATTTTATCAAAGCCATATGAACATACCTGTGACTGCCCAGCAAACACGACACATCGACCCAATGTTGGACTGATGCTTAGCCAACATTTGACCAACACTGGGTCGATGTGTCGTGTTTGTTGGGTGTGTCTGTGCATGCTATTGTCAATTCTTCCACTGCAGACAGTATATATATTGCTTGATTAAAATACATCAAAAAATGATACAACGCAAGAAGCAAAAAAGCTGAAATATCTATTCTCACAATTTTGTGCTGAATGAAATCCAACACCCAAAACAACATTTACAACACTATTATATCAATTGATTATACCAATTGAATGATAGTTTCGCTTAGCTTAAAAAAATTGAAATAATAGCAAGGTATACCATGCCAATATCTGTAACTTTTAAATGTGCTATATTATCTGGTTGATGAATAAAATGGCGTAAATGATGTGAATGTAAGGAAATTGTGTAGCAATGAAATATATAATCAAAAAATCTGGCCGTGCCCTGTCAAGTCATTCCAATAGCTATTTTCACAATTTTGTGCTGAATGAAATCCAACACCCAAAACAACATTAACAACACTATTATATTAATTGATTATACCAATTGAACGATAGTTTCGCTTAGGTTAAACAATAGAAATAATATTAACGTATACCAAGCCAATATCAGTAACTTTTAAATGTGCTATATTATCTGGTTGATGAATAAAATGGCGTAAATGATGTGAATGTAAGGGAATTATGTAGCAATGAAATATATAATCAAAACATCTGGCTGTGCCCTGTCAAGTCATTCCAATTATTTTACTGTAAATACGGTATATTTGTGCACGAATTTATATTACAGTATTTTAGTAACCAGCTAATATCGCAATATATAACAGCATTTACAACTCTTTCACAAAACAACATTCTTGAATTTTCAGCAGTCCAATCATTTCTCAGCACACAGCAGTCAGTGATGACGCAAGCTTCAAGAAAAACATACTATTAAGTTTTAAAATAACAGCTTTCCTGCTGGAAGGTGGCGACAGCTGTCCATAATTACATTAAAATGTGACGGAGTTATAAAATTAGTTGTAAATACATGACAGAAGCAAACAGAATATTCAACTAATTTATAATATATTGTGGGAATTACTTAAGTTCATGTTATGAACAATCCATTGTTTCATATTTTGATACAGAGACGCCCAATTTACATAACAGTGTATCGTGCAGGTGTACAGAGAAACATATTTCGTACGAAGAGAGAACAGACTTGAAACTTTGTAAAATGACACAGGAAGAACACAGCTATCAAATCAACTAAAAAAACAATTTTGAAAATGTTTGACCTCACTGCCCTTTTCGTGTGGCGGATCACATATATGACGAAAGTGATAAAATCTTCATAAAAGGGATTGACACCAGATGCCTATCTCTAACAACGGTATGATGGGTGATTTCAACTTTCACGTGAGTGATGTTGCAGAAACTACCGCGAAGAGGTTTCTCTCCATCGTAGATGATTTAAACTTTCGCCAACATATTACGGGGCCAACACATAAGCGGCAACACTCTGGACCTAGTTCCGACTAAGATAAAGTATTACTGACTACTCAGGTATCGACAATGATATCTGATCACAACTGGGTCCATCTCACTATCGATCAACCCTTATGGCCTGTGAAAGAGGTATCCTTCCGCAGACTGAGCAGAATCCATCATGATTGCATGGGAGAGGACATCATCTCAGAGTCAGACTCTACTCTAAGAGTGGACACTGCGGCCGACACTGAAGCTCTGGCCAACCAGTATCACACCACCCTCTCTCAAATACTCGATAAACACGCCCCTCTTATCACCAGGAGTTTCAAGGTACGACCAAATGTCCCGTAGTACAGTCATAAGATCACACGGACCAAACGTGAGAGGAGACACAGAGAGAGGAGATGGCGACGTACACGGCTGGCCTCTGACCTCAGCCTCTTTAAAGAACAGCGACGTTTAGTGTGCCACATGCTAGAGAAGGCAAATCTACCTACTACCATAACAATATAACAGAATGTGGACGTGACAGCAGATAGTTTTTCAGACTGATGGACATTCTGCTTGGACGTGAGCAGGAAAAGCATCTGCCATCAATAAATTCAGTGATGGATACTACGGGTGTTTTCAGCAGCTACTTTGATGAAAAAGTCCACAAGATGCGCGTGAACCTTGATGAAAAGGCTGCTAATAATGTGTTTGGAAGGGCTGCAGAAGCTGGGACACCAACATACAGTTCCAATCTGGCCACCTTTAACTTGGCTACTGAGAAGGAAGTGAGCGAGGTGATAAAGAAGTCAGCTACTAAGACATGCGCATTAGACCCAATTCCAACACAAATACTGAAGAAACATGTCTGTTCATTTATACCTGTCATCACAAAATTGGATAATCTATACATGAAAACGGGCTGTGTACCATCATCATTTAAAAAGACTCTTGTGACTCCACTATTGAAAAAATCAACCCTCAGGCCAGAAGTCATGAAGAACTACAGGCCTGTCTCCAATCTCCCCTCTGTGTCCAAAGTGTTAGAGCGTGTTGTGCTTCGGAGATTGTTGAACCATCTAAATGTTACCAATCAACATGAACCCCATCAGTCGCCATACCGCCCTCTACATAGTACGGAGACTGCTCTGGTGAGAATGTGCAATGACATTCTGCTTTCTCTCGACCAACGGAAGGCTGTCTCTATGGTCTTGTTAGACCACTCAGCCGCATTCGACACAATAGGGGCGGGGGCCCTAGGGTAGTGGTTAGCACCGCTGCCTCTCACGCCAGAGTTCGGGGTTCGGTTCCCGGTCTCGGCGGTTTGAAAGAAACTAAAATGTTTCTTCCCCATCCACGTGTGAAAGTCAGTATTGTGGGGAGCCTCCGTGACCCAGAGGTAGCGTGCTCGGCCTCAGACCGCCAGGGCTCGAATTTCGAATCCTGTGTCTGGAGGACAGTGTCATCTCAATCATCTCACCATCCTCAGGAGGTTCTCCTGACCCAGTTTAGCCTATATGTGCACAAATTCATACAGCCACGTACAAGACCACTAAGACCTTTGGCGGCCGGGCTTTGTTGCTGCTACGTCACGACTGTGGAACTAACGGATATAACAGACTCGGATAAGTTTTAAAATATTTTGACGACTCATTTAAATAGAGAAGCATATGGTGGTCTGCTTGATGCCCCCTCTAATGAGAAATGATGTTTTTTTTTCTAATGTTTTCTAATGTTTTCTAATATATATTTTAGAGATGGACATGGCATGGACATGCCTTTAGTGCGATTTCGAACCCCGCTTGGTCCAGGATTTTCAGAGAAATATTATATTTCTCCACTCTCAATCTTGGGACATTGTGTCGATGTTGTGTCCTTGGGCAAGGCAAATGTTATACAAAATGTTTTGTGTTTGTTTAACTCACCTGGTCGACGGCAGCTGTCAATGAAACCACAGCGTAGTTAGTATGGACGAATACAAATGAAATGAAATGAATCGGGATTTAGGCCACTTTTGTGCACATACAGGCTAAATTGGGCCAAGAGAACCTCCTAAGGATGGTGAGATGACACTGCCCTCCAGACACAGGATTCAAAATTCAAACCCTGGCGGTCTGAAGCTGAGCACGCTGCCTCTCGGTCAAGGAGGCTCCCCACAATACTGAGTTTTACGAGTGGATGGGAACAAACATTTTCGTTTTGTTCAAACCGCCGAGATCGTGAAACCAGCCCCGAACTCAAGCGTGAAAGGCAGCGGAGCTCAACCGAATAGATATAGTCCAAACAATAATGTTTTTGTAACTTTTAGTTTTGGGCAACAAATTGCCAGACTATTTCCCCCCTATTATCACCCAGCCAGGATCTCTATTCCAGCTGTCCAAACTCTTGTCATGTTGCTTCAGCAACAGGCAATCTAATTTTAACTATAACTGTAAATATGTGACCGCTGAGCCAAAAAAATGACAACAAATTATAGCTGAAACGTTTGGAAACATCCCAGCAAACACGAGACTTTTAGCCAATATTGGTTTAAGGTTGGACCAGCGTCGTAAACACACCGCTAAGCACGACTATAATAATTTTGTATCCAATTAATTAGCCGAATAAATGTCACTGTTATTGGGAACAAGATGAGTGTTTAAACACCAAGATTTGCAAATATCTTTAATTAAAGAAATGTGAGGAATTTCCACCCACCTGCAGTTGTGGGTCGCGATAGCTGGATACAACTTCAAGTGGGTGAAAAATTAAATAGGATAATTTAGAAGGAAAAGGGTTACTTTATCATGTTAATAAGGCAGATTCGAACGTATAAAGACGGTCCCAGCACTGAAAGAATTAAAACATTTCTATTGGCCGTAGAGCCATAATGAAATAAAGCAGAAAGAGCTAACTAATACTGTACATCTATGATGATATCAAATTGATTTCCCTGTTTTATACACAAATATTTCAACGTTGTAAGGGTTAACCCAAAACCGCCACATTATTTAATTTTAATTTTAATTGTAATTTTCACTCACTTGAGGTTGTGTCTCGCTGACGCGATCCACAACCTCAAGTGAGTGAAAATGATTGAGATTTGCCAAAATAAAAGTAAATTATTTTCAAATCTTTCGGATGATGCCGCGTCTTATCTTTAACATGTTTCATAGGTGGCACTCGATGTGCTAAGAAAAAAAAAGAAAAAAGAAAATTTAATTGGGACCGGCAGTTAGCACTTACAGCGCGGGGATCGACTTTAGACGTCAGAATCTGACGTCTGCAAACGTCAGATTCTGACGTCTGAAGTCGTTCCCCGCACTGTAAGATTAAAATTATTTCCAATGGCCATAGACCCATAACATAGGTATTCAAATGAATCGGAAAGGGATAACTAAGACAGTTATGATGATTTCAAATTGAAAAAACCCTTTGGCCTTCAAGGTTTTCATAAAATAAATTCAGCGCTTTAAGGGTTAAAAGGTTGAAGGAGCATTGGATAGTGGTAAACTTACCTGATCGTCTGCAGCTGTGAACACCGTGACGACGGCGATGGTTGTGAGCAGTCCGGCTAGTAATGACACGGGATACATACTGGTGGTCTGATCCTGGTAGACTGATCCTGGTGCGCCCCAGAGCCTACCGCTATATACCGGATCACCAGCGCCAGCCGAACACCAGCCCGTGGATTGCTGCATTCGTTTTACACGAGGACATTAACATTTTTCACCATGGAGTTGGCTGAGGGAGATCTCCACCCGAGGTCCGAAAAAACCCCATAACTTTTCAGCGACTTTGCGACAGATGAGCTGAGCATGCGATCATGTATAGGATATCTTGTCCATTCTCATCAACCTATAATAACGACGCTAAGTCTTAGATTTGACCGTCCAAAGAGAATTCCCACGTTTCTTTTAGTTTTCATTTCTGTTTCAGCCACATCGGGGCATTACCAGCGCGGACTGCCGCCCACCTTCTACATAAGGCACGGTAGATCAACGCTGCCGTGTAAAGCTAAAGGGCATTATCTGCTAACTTTACAAGTGACCAGATACTGCCATTTGGATTTTGCAAAGCAGAACGGTAACGACCTACCGTCGGCTCGGCTTATGATAAACCACACCCACTCATCCCCCTCCTTTTTAATGCAGCCATAAATCATTCACGGCGTATTTCTACAGGGTGAGACACATATGATCGCTTTATAGAGTAGAACATGGGAGCATTTAAGTTCGAAGAGGCAATCATTTTACATCAATAATATTTGTGGCTAAGTAGGACAATGCAAGGGACTAATTGGGACATCCCTATTTTTTTAATAATAGCGATTTATTGATTTAAACTATTCTAAACTGCCATGGTGATACTTCTATAGAAAAAAAGATAATGCTGACCCTATCCCATTTATGTGGTGAGTTGTGTCCATCCCCAATAAATAAATGTAGGCCTATAGTAGGGCATACCACCCCATTATATTATACGTAACAAAAAACGGTTATTTAATTTGGGCACATTTAAGCGGCATACAGTGTTCTTTTACAACTGGGGCTAACAAGACAGGGCCATGCCAGGCAAAAACTGCCATATTTTCCTGTCAAAGGTTTTTCAGTGGATTCAGCTACCTGAAACTATACTCTTTGAAAAAAGCTTCTGGGCCACCCTAAAATATTCTTCAAATCCAATATGGCGACCAAAATCCAAAATGGCCGCCAAATTGCCTAGAATTGTAACTTTTTGGAGTTCCCTTTGTTTAAAAAAATAATTAATTAGGGTATTTGATGGTAAAGTAAGATGATGCCATCATCTAGAATGCACGACAACACTTTACTCTCATTTAAATACAAGATGGCCGCCGGACTGACACCTGTATGGGAAAACCCTTGTATCTCCTGTTCTGGTGGTGATACATTTATTATATTAGAGTCTATTCATAGATTTTGTGAGTCAAGGAATCAATGTATTCACTTTTTATTTGAATTAGGTCATCAGGTCAGGTGATAACAATAGATAAAATAATATCAAAAATGGCTGCTGCCGAGGGGGCCCAACTTTTAACTCTTAAATTCTTAACCTTTAAGAGCACAGTCCTAGAAACTAATGTAATATCTCATTAGCTCTCGCCGTCACCGTAGGTGAGACGGAGGGAGCTATGTATTCTACCTTCGGTTTTTTTTGCCTCTTCTTTTGCCTATAACTTTGTAAGAAAATAAGCTAGGATAACAATTTTTGGTATGTGGGTTACTTCCAGGTGGATAATGGACAGGTTAAAATATTTTAAATCTGAATTCAATACGCAAGGTCGCAGAGAAGAAAATGATGATGTTACGGCGTTGGGCCGTTGGGCCGTTGGGCCGTTGGGCCGTCCGTAAACAATTCGTTTCCGGAGCATATCTCTGAAAGTACTTCTCCGATTGTCTTTAAATTTTACACACAACACCCCTAGGGGGGTCTAGTTGTGCCTTTTGGGGTATTTGAACTTTGACCTACTTCTGGTTCAGAACTATGACCTATTTAGACGTTTTGACGCGCACTTCGTTTCCGGAGCAGATCTCGAAAAGTACTGGGCCGATGACAGTCATATTGCACATACATGTTCTCTAAGGTCCCTAGTTGTGCCTTTTCAGGTTTTTGGACCCTGACCTTGAAGTTGACCCAGCACTTTGACCTAATTTATAACATCGGTAAATCCGACTGAAAGATTTTGCGGAATATCATGAAAACCGCTCAAGATAGCTACACCATTACTATAAAATTGTGAGGTTTCAGGAGAGGATGCATCTTGAAAAAATTCAAGTCGATAAAATTAAAATGGCCGCCTATCGGCCATTATTCACCTCGACAGGCCTGATATTGCGGAATATCATGAAAACCGCTCAAGATAGCTACACCATTAATATCAAATAAATTGTAAGGTTTCAGGAGAGGATGCATCTTGAAAAATTTCAAGTTGATAAAATTCAAAATGGCCGCCTATCGGCCATTATTCACCTCGACAGGCCTGATATTGTGGAATATCATGAAAACCGCTCAAGATAACTACACCATTACTCTAAAACAAATTGTAAGGCTTCAGGAGAGGATGCATTTAAAAAAAATCAACTCGTCCAAGTTCAAAATGGCCGCCAATCGGCCATTATTCACTTTCACATGGCCGTTTTTTGGTAAACCGTGCTAGATGGCTAGACCATTACTATAAAACAAAATGTGTGATTTCAGGAGAGGATGCATCTTGAAAAAAATCGACTCGATAAAATTCAAAATGGCCGCTTATCGGCCATTATTCACTTTCACATGGCCGTTATTTGGTCAACCGTGCTAGATGGCTAGACCATTGCTGTAAAACGAAATGTGAGATTTCAGATGAGGATGCATCTTGAAAAAATTTGCCTTGATCAAATTTAAAATGGCCGCCTTTTCGGCCATTATTCATTTTCACATGACTGATATTTGGTAAACCTTGCTAGATGGCTAGACCATTACCTGATTACTATAAAACAAAGAGTTTTCGGGGGAGGATGCACCCTGAAAATTTTCAACTTACGAATTCAAAATGGCCGACAATCAGCATTATTTACCTCGATAGGCCTGATATCAGGTGAACCGTGCTAGATAGCTAGACCATAACTATAAAACAAAATGTGACGTTTCGGGAGAGGATGCCTTTTAAAAACTTTGGACTCAATCGAATTCAAAATGGCCGCCTATCGGCCACTATTTACTTTCACATTGCTGATATTTGGTAAACCGTGTTAGATAGCTGGACCATTACTATAAAACAAAATGAGAAATTTCAGGAGAGGATGCATCTTGAAAAATTTTGACTTGATCAAATTCAAAATGGCCTCCGATCGGCCATTATTCACTTTCACATGGGCGATATTTGGTAAACCGTGCTAGATGGCTAGACCATTACTAAAGAATGAAATGTGAGATTTCAGCTGAGGATGCATCTTGGAAAACTTTGACTTGATCAAATTCAAAATGGCCGCCTTTAGGCCATTATTCACTTACACATGGCCGATATTTGGTAATCCGTGCTAGATAGCTAGACGATTACTATAGAATGAAATGTGAGATTTCAGCTGAGGATGCCTCTTGAAAAATTCTGACTCGATCAAATTCAAAATGGCCCTCTATCGGCCATTATTTACTTTCACATGCCCAATATTTTGCAAACTGTGTTAGATGTTAGTCCATTACTATAAAACAAAATTTGAGGTTTCGGGGGAGGATGCACCCTAAGTTTTTAACTAATTTATATCGAATTCAAAATGACCGTAAATCAGCTATTAGTTAACTCGATTGGCCTGATATCGGGTAAACCGTGCCAGATAGGTAGACCATTACTGGGATACTGATTAGGATCATTAATTTCAATGGAGGTTTGCAATCTCTGACAGACTGTCTAGTTCTTATCTTACTCTTAGACTGCGCTTCTTGGACCTAGTTGTCTTGCGTCTTGATTTTTGACCTCGACTAGGACTACATTAATAACCTTACACAAAATTGCTTAAATAAAATTCTAATTCGGAGCGGGAGCTTCTGGACTTATGTAGTCTTGTTTTTGATTAATTTTGGTACACTGATTACGTTGGAATGGTTATTTTTACGTTTCAAGGTCATATAGAGGTCAAAAATAAGATGGCTGCCAAGGTCAACATGAAAATGTTTTTTACCAATAACTAATATTAATTATTTTATTCTTCAATTATAGGCCCATAATTAAATTACGTACTCCAATTTAGAGTATTTTGAAGACGATGATTGCAATACAATTGATATTTTAGGGCCACCCCAAAATATTCCTCAAATCCAATATGGCGGTCACTAATTCAAAAATGGCCGCCAAAAAACCTAAAATTTTGCCTTCTTGGAATTTCTTTTGTCAGGAAAAAAACATTATCTGCTCTGATAGTGATATAATTATTATCTTGTAGTCTATACATAGGTTTTAGGAGTCAATGAATCCTTTCATTTACTGTTTGTTTTAATTAGGTCATATAATAACAATAAGTAAAATAATATCCAAAATGGCTGCCGCCGAGAAGATCCAGCTTCTAACTCGCTTGATCTCAATTTAAGCAAAAAAGAAACTGCATGGTTAAACAACATTTTGTATTTTAATTCCTCATAAACAACAAGGTTTATTCCCAAATGTCCAAAAATACACCCCGCAACTATCTGCAGATGTAGCAGAAAGCTGATCAATGTTGCTGTCATCGCTCTCTGAAACTTCTTCATCTCCTGCATCATAAATTCACCATCTCCTACAAGAAAAAAACATGTACAATGCTATAATTGGGATAAATTTCAACATAGAAAATCAAATCAATATACGAAATGATGAAACTGGCATTTGTAACTTATCCACCTTGCTGTTGTATTTTTCTGTAGTCCACTTCTGATCCTTCTACCGTGTGTGTGGCTGGTGGACTTGGTTCTCTTCTTAGGTGGGGGGCTCATCTCTCTCTTCCATTGTATCTTCCATATCCGCATCATATTCAACATGACCTATCAACAGAACAACAGAAATCATGCATATGGTCATGATAAATTATATGATAAGAAATCAAATTAATGAAGAAGCTCTGGCATTATCAGTCCACTTACCTTGCTGTTGTTTTCTTCTGTTCTTTGTGTTGACTTGAGGGGCTTGGCGGGAGTTGCGGACAGGTAAACCATATTAGCCGAGTTCCATCATCTGTTTCTTCCATGCCCTGTCAGTGATAGAAGGATACCCTATATTTCAAACACTGATACCACACCATTGTCTGTAGGTCGCTCCTCTTCAGGTGCTCATTCGTGCTACTCTCGTCTTGCAGGAGGCTGAAACTAGATTTCCCCTTTTGAGTGTTGTACATTCTAACCCTCGTTTCAACAAATATTTCTTGTTCACTTCCAGAGTACATGCATGTCCCGAAGAAGCATTTAGCTTTCGTAACATCTTGAACAGAATGTAGTGATCTGCCTGGTTCTGAGAGTAGATGAGACTTCCCCATCTTCTTGATTGGCTTGATTTTGCCAATGCGAAATGGGAATGATGTTATGTCACATCCAGTTATACTATGGTATGCTGGAAGAACTTCACACATTTATTCTCCAAAGTGAGTTGTTAGTTTATTCACACTAACCTACCGATGGTCAATCTTCATCATCCAGTCGTGTAATGCTTTACAACCAGAACAGGCATAGCTGATAAGGAGCAATACGTCTGCATCAGTTGTCCTATTAATAACAGGATCTGTGGACTGTCTTGCATGGAGGACCAGCCCCGGTATCAGCCTCATGATTGAAGCTTCTCAATGTTTGTCTTTGTGATCAACCAGGTGTTCTTTTCCTGTCAGCGGAATTTTAATCTTGGATCTCACTGAATTAGTTTTGAAGTATGTGACGAGAAATCGGATCAGTTCCGTTTTGTTTTCTGAGTTTTGTAGAAATAAGTCCCAATCTTTGTCTTTAGACATGCTCAGCTCAGTACTTGTGATGTGGGTTCTTCTGCTCGAAACCCCTCGGCGACGTTGGGTTAGCTGCTTGGTTGTGGCTGTATTGTATGAAGCAAATATGATTCCTATATGCAGTGGCTTTGATTGGATTGGTGGCAAGCAGAATTTCAATAGGATCTGCATATTCTCCCCAAGTCTTTTGAGAGGAATGGATTCCACAGCAGCTATTCCATCGATGAGCCAATTGCCTCTTGTTGGCAGGTTCTCGGTTATGGAGTTAGACTCCTCAATGAGGTAGTTCCTAAGTGCTGCCTTAGAAGTCGTAAGTATCGTTCTGGTGTGGCTAGAGCAAGTGGAACAGACCTACCAACAAACCAAAAGCTTGTCGATTCTCCTTGAGAATGTTCACAGCCTTTGGGTCCTTCTTGGCCTTCTCTTGACCAGTTCTTATCTTTAGATTGACAATCTTGTCAAACAAAAATGCTGTCTTCCCTTGTGGCTTTGCGTCTCTGGTCAACAAAAAGTCTCTGGAACATTTCTCTCCTGCTTCCATTGATGACAACAATCCCCTAACAATATTGTGATCAATTTCCACACCAGTTTTCATATGACGAGCAAAGTCAATCAGAAAAGGGTCTAAGTACTTATCCAGTTGACGGACTAGGCCCTGCTCAATGTTAATCTCTTTGTGAGTTGAAGAGGTCAGGATATCTAATCTTTCCTTCAGTGTAGCTATGAGCTTTGCCATTATGTGACTCGTCTTGATGAATGTATCTGTTGTCTGCTCACTGGTACTGTATCCATCATGCATTGGGCCACCTCTGACTTTCAATTCTCGGTTGATTTTTGTTTTAGTTATCAAATCCCCATGGATTCTAGAGAAAGGCTCACCAGACATCGACCCTCCAAATCTGCTTTGCACTAGATCATTCCAGGCGGCTTTTTGATTCAACTTGACATTTTGGAGATTGACGTGCTGGAAAGTCAGATACCTGGCGTAAATAACATGCCTAAAAGCGAAGCACTTCGGAAGGAGCATCCGCTCTGCTGCCAAGTGTGCTTCAATATTTCCCCCCCTCACTGCTGCGATGAAACATAGCATAGCTGATACATCCTTGAGATAGTCCAGCATCATTTTTGCCTGTGTCCCTTCAGATTGCATTAATGGGGAACATAAGTCTTTGAATCCAGGCAAACCCATAAGTGATTCCAGATTTTCAGGACACGGATTGCTCCTGAGGTTGGCAATGATATTTCTCTAACAACACTTTCTGATTTCATCCTGTTCGTAACTAGGGCCTCAAATGACTGTTTGTGCAGACGAACACTTCTTGCGTAGTGACGACCTTCGAATGCTATAGCTCCACCATCCACCCACCAATCCTTAAAAACAAGACAGCCGTACTTCTTAGAATCTCAAGGATCACCAAAATTGTGTAGAATTCTCCCAGAGGTGCATGATTTTGTCGTAGTCATCCTGATTGAGCCATGATGTTATCAACATCTTGCTATTGATTGCCTCACCAGCATGTGCATAGATATAGTCCAGTTCGAGATCATGCGCAATCTCCATGATCATATCTATGTACCATATAAATGTTAATAAAGTGCTGTCGTGCATTCTAGCTGATCGAAACATCTTACTCCACCATTAAATTCCATAATTAGAAGATGTTTTATATTTTAACAAAAATAATTCAAAAAATTTGAAATTCTAGGTCATTTGGCGGCCATTTTTAAATTACTGGCTGCCATATTGGATTTGAGGAATATTTTATAATATTTAATTTTATAAAATATAGATTGTATTGCAATCAACGTCTTCAAAGTACTCTAAATTGGTGTACGTAATTCAATTATGGGCCTTTAATTGAAGAATAAAATAATTAATATTAGTTATTGGTAAAAAAATTCAAGTTGACATTGGCAGCCATCATATTTTTGCCCTATATATAGGACCTTGAAACATACAAATAACCATTCCAACGTAATCAGTCTCAAAGGTTAAGAATTCAAGAGTTAAAAGTTGGGCCCCCTCGACGGCAGCCATTTTGGATCTCATTTTATTTATTGTTATCAAATGACCTGATGACCTAATTAAAATTTTAAGTGAATAAATTGATTCCTTGACTCCCAAAACCTATGAATAGACTCCAAGATAATAAATGTATCACCACCAGAACAGGAGATATAATAGGGGGCCTAAGGATTTTCCCATACAGGTGTAAGCCTGGTGGCCATCTTAGATTTAAATGTGAATAAAGTGTTGTCGTGCATTCTAGATGATGGAATCATCTTACTTTACCATTATATACCATAGCTTGAAGTTTTTTGGATTTTTTAAAACAATGGGAACTCCAAAAAGTTACAGTTCTAGACAATTTGGCGGCCATTTTGGATTTTGGCCGCCATATTAGATTTGAAGAATATTTCAGGGTGGCCCAGTAGCTTATTTCAAATAGTATAGGTTCAGGTAGCTGAATCCACTGAGAAAACCTTGACAGGAAAAGATGGCAGTTTTTGCCTGGCATGGACCTGTCTATCTGATGATAATACATGATACACGTGATGTTCTAAACCTGATATACACGTGATAGTCCAGCCACCAGATAGCTAAAATATAAGCCATGTGATACACTAGGCATCCAAAGGTTAACAAATATGCTGGTCTAGTTCGCATAGGGTTAATAATTGAGACATGTGATAGTCTGGACACCAGAGGGCCAATACATGTGTTACTCTAGTTCGCAGAGGGTTAATAATTAAATTAAGAGATATGATACTCTAGGCATCAGAAGGTTAGTATAGAAGAAATATAATTGTCTCTGGCCTCCAGATAGGTAATATATCTGATACTCTAGGCACCCAAAGGTTAACATAAAAGAAACTTGATAGTCTAGTCCACAGAGGATGAAATAAATAATATACGTAAAACTCTGGACCACAAAGGCTGACACATGAGCAATGTGATACTATAGCCCCCAGAAGTTTAAAATATTATGAGCGATATAACTGTCTAGCCCCACAGTGTTTAGGCATGACTCATGATTGGCTCGCCCCTAGAAACATGTGATACTCTAATCCGCAGAGGGTTATATATAAACATATTTATTTTGCAAGCTTTGGATTACCCAAGTAGCAACGAGTGCTAGTCGAGGGGCTCTCCAATACATATAAAAGACAATACAATATAATACAATATATATACATAACACACTGGACGTTACAGCATCTATATCAGATTACACAATGTATATGAACTTGATGTGTTTGATCACTTAAAGCGCCCACTGTCAATAATAAAGTGTGTTAACGTTTTCGTCAGCTTTAACATCATTGCAACCTTTCAAGCAATGTTTACAAGTAAAATTGGATCAAGATGAGGAAGTATAGAGTGGTGGACACCGGGTGCAATGATATCTCGGATTGCTTTCAGCAGCTTATTTCGTGGAGCAGAATAGAGAGGACATTTTAATATATAATGTTGTGGTGTTTCTATGTCGCCACACAAACACTCAGCAGTTTCTGAGCAACCTACACGATGGAGTTAGGAATTTAAGCTGGACATATTTAATCGTAGGCGTGTGTGATGTATTAAAATTCTCCTATCGATGGACGTATAATAGAATTTGGGAGCGTTGCTGGTCTGGAACATAGATTTAACTTTATTTTTAAATTTACTTAAGGATTCTGAGTTTCCCGTATGAATATCTATTCCATTCCAGTAACGTGCGGTAGATGGAAAAAATGAATTTTTAAAGGCAGATGTCCTACATATAGGGAGTGTTGTAAGCACTGGTGCGTGATACTAAATCTGGACGGTGGGAATGCAGGTAGTCGGGCACAAGTTGATTTACTATTTTGTACATATGAATGAGTTTATGCCATTTTCGACGAGTTTGCAGGGTTTCCCAGCCAATTTCAGAGAGAGTTTTTTGACAGTTAGATTGTGGAAGGGCACCAGTGCATACACGGGCAGCGTCTAGCTGTACACTTTCGAGACGATCAGACAAATATTTAGGGCAGTTGTCATACAAAACGTTACCATATTCTATCATTGAACGAATTCGTGATTTTCTCTAGAGCTTCACGTGGAAGAATATATTTGAGGTACTTCATCATGTTTAATAATTTACCAGCTTTTTGGCAGAAATGTTCGATGTGATCGTTCCAGGTGAAGGAGCTATTAAAAACTAAACCTAGATGGAAATGAGAAGAAACCTGTTCTAGCTCAAATCCATTTAAAGTCAATGGTGGATGAGTTAGGGTTTTACGCTTCAGTGATATGTTTAGCACTACACATTTCAAAACATTAAACAACATTAACCACTTCAGTGTCCAAGACATTAACAGTGAAAGATCGTAATTTAAGATGTTAGCTGAAATAACTGGGTCATCTACGTATTGAATTAATATAATGTCCTCAGCAAAGATATTAAAAAAAAGTTTGAATTAGAGTTACTATAACATTAGTAAGAACCTCACATTAAATAAATAGAGGAATAGTATACTCTACCTTACATATTATATCTTACTGCTCACACACCCGTCTTACTGGTCACACACCCGTCTTTCTGCTCAAACACGGTCACCCGCCCTACTGCTCACACACCCATCCTAAGTACTGGATACACATCCGTCCCACTGCTCATACACCCGTCCTACTTGTCGCACACCCATCATCCTGATCGAACACCCGTCCTTCTGGTCGCACACCCGCCTTACTGGTCACACACGTGTCCTACTGGTCGTACACCAATCCTACTGGTCACACATCCGTCCTACTAGTCGCACACCCATCCTACTGATCACAAACCCGTTTTATTGCTCACACACCCATTCTACTGGAAACACATCCGTCTTACTGCTCATACACCCGTCCTAGTTGTCGTACACCCATCCTACTGGTCGCACACCCGTTATACTAGTCGCACACCCATCCTTGTGATAAAAAAACCGTTCTATTGCTCACACACCGCCCTACTGCTCACACACCTGTCTTACTGCTCACACAGCCGCCCTACTTGTTGAACACCCATCCTACTGGTCGTATACCCGTCCTACTGCTCACAAGCCCGTTCAAATGGTCACACACTCGTCCTACTTTTCGCACACCCGTCCTCCTGGTCAAACACCCGTCCGGCTGATCGCACACCCGCCCTACTGATCGCACACCCATCCTACTGGTCACACACCCTTCCTACTGCTCACACACCCATCCTACTGGGCACACACCCGTCCTATTGGTCGCAAACCCATCCTCCTGGTCGTTGAGACCATGTATACATATTCGAAGTAAATCTAGGTAGGTGACTACCGAGATATATTCTAAATCAGTACGGAATTACAGGTAATTTTTGTCTCGTTATGAAAATATTGAATTAGTATTTAATAGCCTAGTGTTTGTAAAATCAAGCACTAGTATACTAACCCTTGTATATATCTTAGTGGGACCAGATATATATTATTGGGACATATAGATAAACGACATCTCTGACGACCTCTAATTATTTGAAGACTTTCGTTTTTTAGCTATTATGAAAAGGTTTGAATTGGAGATACTATAAAAATAGTCTCACATTAGATAAATCGGGGAATAGTATACTCTACTATATATATATATAACTTTTTGGGACCATCTACACTTTATTGGGGCACAAGCTTGTTGACTTCTGAGGTGGCCTGTATTATTACTGGTTCTTTTTGTTGGCATTATGAAAATATTTAATTCGAATACTTATATGCAATTGAGCAATAGTATTCTCTTCTTTAAATATATATTAAATTATTAAATGAAATGACAACTAAGTTGAATGGATAACGACACTTTTTGGTCCGAATGTTCATTTTATGCTTTGAAGTGTATTTTTAAAAGTAGGCAAATGAAGAAAGGCTTAAATCACAAAGTATTCCCATAAAACACGTCATATTAAAAACCATTTTGTAATACCATTTATGTTGTGTTTAAACTGTTAAAGAAACAATATATATTTTATTGGGACCATGTATATCTAAACTGTTAAAGGGACAATGTATATTTTATTGGGACACATGTTAATCTTGTTGGGACCATGTATACGTATTTCAAACACATATGTAAGCGACATCTGAGATATATGTTTATCCTGTAAAGACTCCCAGTTAATGTTTGTGTCATTTTGAAAATATAAAATTATTATTATTATGCAAATAACCTTGTGTTAGTAAAATGAAACACTAGTATAGGCCTACTCATCATTATATATACCTCATTGGGACTATGTATGTATTATTGGGACATACATATAAATGATGTCTGCGATCACTTCTAATTAACACTAGGTTATTAATTCAGACACGCGATACTATAAACCTGATATGTACGTGATAATCTACCCTCCAGAGAGCTAATATATAAGACGTGTGATACTCCAGGCATCCGAAGGTTAAAATACCAGAAATATCACAGTCTAATCCACAGAAAATCAATTAAATAAGACACGTAACACTCTGGACCACAAAAGATTACATATGAGCAATGTGATACCATAGCCTCCATAAAGTTAACATACTATGAGCCATATAATTTATATGAGAGGGTTAATACATGATACACCTGATTTTCTAAACTTGATATACACGTGATATTCTAGCCACCAGATAGCAAAAATATAAGCCATGCGATACTCTAGGCATCCGAATGTTAACAAATATGATAGTCTAGTTCGCATAGGGTTATTAATTGAAACACGTGATAGTCTAAACCCCAGAGGGTCGATACATGTGTTACTCTAGTTCGCAGAGGGTTAATAATTACATTAAAATATATGGTACTCTAGGCATCAGAAGGTTAGTAAGAAAAAATATGATATACTCTAGCCTCCAGATAGGTAATATATGTGATACTCTAGGCACCCAAAGGTTAAAGTAAAAGTCTAGTCCACAGAGGATTGAACACATAATATACGTGAAACTCTTGAGCATAAAGGGTGACGAGATATATTCTTATTCTTTAATGACTCTTTTTCTGTCACGATAAAAATATTTAATAATATTAGTATGAAAATAACTTTGTGTTTGTGAAATCAAACACTAGTATACTAACCCATGTAAAATATATCTTAATGGGACCAGGCATATATTATTGGGACAAATAGATAAATGACTTCTGGGATAACTACTAATTCTTTTAGGACCCGTTTGTTTTTAGATAATTATTATGAAAATTGTTTGAATAAAAGTCACTATAACATTAGAAAAAAACCTCACATTAAATAAATCGAGGAATAGTATACTCTACCTTACATATTATACCTTACTGCTCACACACCCGTCCTACTGGTCACACACCCATCTTACTGCTCACAAACCCGTCCTACTGGTCACACACCCGTCCTACTGGTCACACACCCGTTCTACTGGTCTAACACCCATCCTACTGGTCACACACCCATCCTACTGGTCTCACACCCATCCTACTGGACACACACCCATCCTACTGGTCACACACCCGTCCTACTGGTCACACACCCATCCTACTGGTCACACACCCATCCTACTGGTCACACACCCGTCCTACTGGTCACACACCCATCCTACTAGTCACACACCCGTCCTACTGGTCACACACCCATCCTATTGGTCACACACCCGTCCTACTGGTCACACACCCGTACTAATGGTCACACACCCTTCCTACTGGTCACACACTCGTCCTACTGGTCACATACCCGTCTTACTGGTCACACACCCGTTCTACTGGCCACACAACCGTCCTACTGATCACACACCCGTCTTACTGGTCACACACCCATCCTACTGGTCACACATACGTCCTACTGGTCACACACCCGTCTTACTGGTCACACACTCGTCCTACTGGTCACACACCCATCCTACTGGTCACACATACGTCCTACTGGTCACACACCCGTCTTACTGGTCACACACCCGTCTTACTGGTCGAACACTCGTCCTACTGATAACACACCCGTCCTACTGGTCACACACCCGTCCTACTGGTCACACACCCGTCCTATTGGTCACACATACGTCCTACTGGTCACACACCCGTCTTACTGGTCACACACCTGTCTTACTGGTCTAACACTCGTCCTACTGATAACACACCCGTCCTACTGGTCACACACCCGTCCTACTGGTCACACATACGTCCTACTGGGCACACACCCGTCCTACTGGTCACACACTCGTCTTACTGGTCTAACACTCGTCCTACTGATAACACACCCATCCTACTGGTCACACACCCGTCCTACTGGTCACACACCCATCCTACTGGTCACACACCCATCCTACTGGTCACACACCCGTCCTACTGGTCACACACCCATCCTACTAGTCACACACCCGTCCTACTGGTCACACACCCATCCTACTGGTCACACACCCGTCCTACTGGTCACACACCCATTCTAATGGTCACACACCCTTCCTACTGGTCACACACTCGTCCTACTGGTCACATACCCGTCTTACTGGTCACACACCCGTTCTACTGGCCACACACCCGTCCTACTGATCACACACCCGTCTTACTGGTCACACACCCATCCTACTGGTCACACATACGTCCTACTGGTCACAACCGTCTTACTGGTCACACACTCGTCCTACTGGTCACACACTCAACCTACTGGTCACACATACGTCCTACTGGTCACACACCCGTCTTACTGGTCACACACCCGTCTTACTGGTCACACCTACGTCCTACTGGTCACACACCCGTCCTACTGGTCACACATCCGTCCTACTGTTCACACACCCGTCCTACTGGTCACACATACGTCCTACTGGTCACACACCCGTCTTACTGGACACACATCCGTCTTACTGGTCTAACACTCGTCCTACTGATAACACACCCGTCCTACTGGTCACACACCCGTCCTACTGGTCACACATACGTCCTACTGGGCACACACCCGTCCTACTGGTCACACACTCGTCTTACTGGTCTAACACTCGTCCTACTGATAACACACCCATCCTACTGGTCACACACCCGTCCTACTGGTCACACACCCGTCCTACTGGTCACACACCCGTCCTACTGGTCACACACTCGCCCTACTGGTCACACACCCGTCCTACTGGTCACACATAAGTCCTACTGGTCACACACCCGTCCTACTGGTCACACATACGTCCTACTGGGCACACACCCGTCCTACTGGTCACACACCCGTCTTACTGGTCACACACCCGTCTTACTGGTCTAACACTCGTCCTACTGATAACACACCCATCCTACTGGTCACACACCCGTCCTACTGGTCACACACCCGTCCTACTGGGCACACACTCGCCCTACTGGTCACACACCCGTCCTACTGGTCACACACTCGTCCTACTGACCACATACTCGCCCTACTGGTCACACACCCGTCCTACTGGCTACACACCCGTCATACTGGTCACATACCCGTCATTCTGGTCACACAACCGTCCTACTGCTCACACACCCGTTTTACTGCTCACACACCCATCCTACTGGTCATACACACGTCCTACTGCTCCCACACCCGTCCTACTTTTCGCACACTCGTCCTACTGGTCTAACACCCGTCTTACTGGTCACACACCCGTCCTGCTTATCGTACACCTATCCCACGGATCACAAACCCGTTCTATTGCTCACATACACGTCCTACTGGTCACAAACCCGTCCTATTGCTCACACACCATCTTACTGCTTACACACCAGTCCTACTTGTCGCACACCCATCCCACTGATCGTACACCCGTCCTCCTGGTCGCACACCCGCCCTATTGCTCACACACCCGTCTTACTGGTCACACACCCGTCCTACTTATCGTACACCCATCCTACTGGTCGTACACCCATCTTACTAGTCGCACACCCATCCACACCCATCGCACACCCATCAAAAAACCGTTCTATTGCTTACACACCTGCCCTACTGCTCACACACCCGATTTACTGCTCATACCCCTGTCTTACTGCTCACACACCCGTCTCACTTCTCACACACCCGTCCTACTTGTCGTACACCCACCCTACTGGTCGCACACCCGTTATACTAGTCGCACACCCATCCTACTGATAAAAAACCCCGTTCTATTGCTAACAGACCGCACTACGGCTCACACACCAGTCTTATTGCTCACACACCTGTCTTACTGCTCACACACCCGCCCTACTTGTCGCACACCCATCCTACTGGTCGTACACCCGTCCTATACTTCTCACAGGCCTACTGGTCACACACTCGTTCTACTAGTCGCACACATATAATACTGATCACAAACCCGTTCTGTTGCTCACACACCCATCCCACTGCTCACAAACCCGTTCTTTGCTCACACACCCATCCTACTGGAATTATCTACTTTTTAATGTTGATGACAAATACATTAAACAGTTACAGCGAGTGCAAAACTCATTAGCTCGAGTCCTATGTAAGACATCTAAGTTCTGCCATATAACAGCTGTTCTCCATTCGTTGCATTGGCTCAAAATCAAGTACAGAATTGTTTTCAAAATTAACACTCTGGTATATAAAACACTCCATACTAATCAGCCTGTCTACCTTCGAGAATTATTATCATTTGTCAGAAAAACAAAGAACCCGTGCCTCAGGAACTAGAGAGCTTATTCGACCTAAAACCAAGGCTGGTTCTCATGCATTTTCGTGCTCTTGTTGCTCCATACCTCTGGAATATCCTTCCTGCAGAAGTACGAGCAGCTGAGACGTATTCCATCTTCCGCAAAAAATTAAAGACACACTTCTTTGCATCTTGTTTTCCATCCTAATAGTCTGACCTCATGTTGCTCTCACTTTGTTGACATCGACTGACCATGGACACGATTCTTAAATATGCTTTGGTTTGAAGCGCCTCTGAGCTTGTCTTACAGGGATTTAAGCGCATTAGATGTTTTATATATCTATCTATCTACTGATCACACACCCATCCTACTGGTCGCACACCTGTCCTACTTCTCACACACCCGTCCTACTTGTCGCACACCCATTCTCAAAGTAAATCCAGGTAGGTGATTACCGAGATATATTCTAAATCAGTAAGGATTTACAGTTAATTTTTGTGTCATTTTAAAATATTGAATTAGTATTTAAAAGCCTTGTGTTTGTAAAATTAAGTACTAGTATACTAACCCTTGTATATATCTCATTGGGACCATATATATATTATTGGGACATATAGATAAATTACGTCCCTGTATATCTTATTGGGACCATATGTATATTATTGGGACATATAGATAAATGACGTATCTGTATATATCTTATTGGGACCATATATATATTATTGGGACATATAGATAAATGACGTCTCTGTATATATCTTATTTGGACCATATATATATTATTGGGACATATAAATAAATGACGTCTCTGATGACCTCTAGCTCTTTGAAAACTCACGTTTTTTAGCTATTTTGAAAAGGTTTGAATTAGAGATACTATAAAAGTAGATAAATCGATGAAAAGTAGATTCTACTATTAATTATATAACTTGTTGGGACCATGTACACTTTATTGGGGCACAAGCTAGTTGACTTCTGAGATGGCCTGTATTATTATTGGTTATTTTTGTTGGCATTATGAAAAGATTTAATTAGAATACTTATGAAAATAGCCTTATGTTAGGCAAAATGAGCAATATTATTCTCTTATCTAAATATATATTAAATTGTTGAATGAAATGACACTAAATTGTATGGTTAATGATGAAATGACACTAAACTGTATGGTTAATGACACTTTTTGGTCTGAAGGTTCACTCTATGCCCTAAAATGTATTTTAAAAAGTCTAAACATGTTCCCAGCAAACACACAGCATTTGTATAACATTTGTACAACGTCGGCCCAACGTCTTCGACGTTGGCCCAACATTGTACAAATGTTAGACTGGCAATACCTGTAATAGTAATAGACCAATGACCGAGTAATAGTATCGCATGTAATAGATCACATGTCTGCTACAGACAGTAAATTGTTTTGTATTAAGAATATGACATGTAAATTGTATATTAATAATTTATGTGATTTATGTGAAGCGCATAGAAATGAAAATTATGTTGCGCTATATAAGGACACCAATTATTATAATAATAATTATATAATTTATATGAGAGGGTTAATACATGATACACGTGACGTTCTAAGCCTATATATTTCAGGGACATTTTATTTAGTTTGACACAGTCTTGAATATATATATATATATATATATATATATATATATATATATATATATATATATATAGAACTAGTTTTGTAGTAAATTGTCACATGGTTCAATTTAGGAGGTAAAGTGAAAACTTCTCGTCGCAATTTCCAGCTTCAAATGCATTATAAATACCACCGAACAATTCAGCAGGCATTAGCTTTATTACAACACGTGATATTGTATTGACGTCTGGCTGGCACTAACTGTGTTGTATGGGTTAAAATAAATTGTAAATACATTTTGTGGACATAAAGGTTGAACACGGCTATTGTGTTTTTGTTATTTTGTCTTATATGATGATCTGAATGTTTTTTTCTCACAGAAAATAGTGACGATCGATATCAGTTTTCTAGTCATTCCATGGCTGCATGGGCTTGTTACATGTTCATTTGATAATCATCACTCTTATCAAGAGTGGTGATTAAAAGCGACACAATCAGGCTAAAATCCTCCAAAAAGCAGTTGTTGGGGGGGGGGATCTTCTTAATATGACCATATCATGTAAACATGGCCATAGGCTAGAACTGCAAAAGTTTTTTTTATTTTTGTGTTGCGCATTTACCAGTTAACCGAAATATAAAGACAACATTCCCGATTTCTTATTTTGGACATGCATGTCCAAAATAAGAAATACGGGGGAATTAAAAAACTTTTGCAGTTCTACTCCATGGCCCATGTTCACATCATATGGCCATATTAAAAAGCAAAGAGAAAAATAGTGATTTTTTTATGATTTTAGACTGATTGTGTCGCTTTAAATAATAATTTGTGCGCCACTCATTCAACGCTATGCCAATGCTGAATAATATTACTCTGATAGTTTTCCTTGTCAACACACGGTTCATACAGGTGCTTGAAAACCTTGAAAGTGCTTGAATTTTACAAGATTGTCCATAGTTAGGAGGACATTTGACCATATTTTAATACTTTTAGTCATCGTACAGTGTGCTAGAAGTATTAATAGTATAATTGTGGATTGATGTCACTTTTCTGATGGGAGAGTCATTTAAAGAGACACAATCAGGCTAAAATCATCAACAAATCAATTTTTTTATTTTGGCTTCTTAATATGACTATAAGATGTGAACAAGTCCATAGACTACAATTGCGGACATCTTTGGGATGCTGTGGGAACGTACCAAGTGTGCCGAAAGCCCCATTTATCAGCTATTCCCGTATTTCTTATTTTGGACATGCATGTCCGAAATTAAATTTCGTCCTTATTTCTCTCTTAACTGGTCCCAGCACAGAGCCACGAGGAACTCTTTATGAAAGTGTGAATTTATGCCTTTATTTTTTTCAGATTGATGCCTACAGCTTGGTGCCTATTTTTTAAATAATAAAAAAATTAAGCCTGGCCAGATATTCCATGCCAATTTGAAAGTTTATCTGTTAATGTAGCATGGAGCAATGGTGTTGATGGCGGCTGACAAGTTTGAGGGGGGAAAATAGCCATGAAAACTTCTAATTCGAAAAAAGTACACAAACAAGTTGCACAACTGAGAGTGAAACATTTAGAACTCCATAGAGATCAAATGTTGCGTCTCTAGGACATTACTATATACTTTCGCCTATTAGTTGTTAATAAATTAATATGTGATTTATAATACGAAAATTCTCTGGCGGTTCGTAGCTCGTACATTTATATTAAAAACTAGCATTATTGATGACTGCATGGTTGGTTGCTGGGTTGGGTTTATTTTCAGCAATGAGCTCGCTTTAATTTTTTAGCACTTTACCTTTTTGTGCAAGTATATAAACTTTACTAAAATAGATGTGTCATGAGAAAACCCCACAAATTTTCTCAACTGGTGTTGAGTTTGTAGCCATCTGTTTAGTTTATGTCAAGCGTTGATAAATGTATCATTTTGCTCAGAATAAATGATGAATTGTTTGTTTAAATATTATGATAACTAGCACTATTTGTCGACTCTTTTATGCGCAAAGGCTTGGTTCATATTCGAAAAGTAAAGCTTACCTAAGCATGGGGGAACTATTATAATTATAATGTATCGTGATTGCAAAAAAACATAATGAGTAGCCTATTATTAACACAACCCATGAAACTAGACCATGAAACTAGACGTTGTTGCTGCCACAAGTAAATAAATAAAGACAAATAATAATTCATTGGTCATCGGGTCCACAAATGAGATTATTCCGATAAGGTAATTATCTGACTTTCTGACTAGCGGGCCTGCTGACAAACGCGCCTTCTGACTAATCATCCTTACTGGTTTTCTGATTGACGGGTCTTCTGACTAACGGGCCTTCTGACTAATTGGCTTTATGATTAACGGGCCTTCTGACTAAAAAGCGGACACCTACATGAATGATGGTGATGGCAACTGAACTATTTCACAATGTGAGCATTTTGAGCAGTTTTTCCATTGATCTGATTGATATCAGTTCCTCTTTGGCTTATGCTTTGCTGACTGGTTTATCCAGAGTAACTGTGTTGTTGTTGTAAACTGATTTAACCCTTAAAGCGCTGGTTTTTGTTTTGAAAACCATGGAGGACAAAGGGGTTTTTTCAACTTGAAATCATCTAAATGTCTTAGTTAGCTCTTTCTGATTCGTTTGAATACCTATTACGGACATTATTAATATTTTTTTTTTTTTTAATGCGGGGACCGTCTTTATAGGTCAGAATCTGACGTCTACGTCCGATACTGACGTCTAAAGTAGATCCCCGCACTGTAAGGGTTAAATTGCAGAGTGGTGTGTAATGTCACACAGGTTACAAATGCTGCTCAGGTCTCCCTGCCATCCCCGTCTACCATATAAATGCAGGTATGTTACTGGGCCGAAATTTGAAGGGGTGTGTGTACCCACTGTTGCTGTTTTCAAGGATCCCCTTAGCAGTGAAGCGGGCCAATAAATGAGGTATTTTTTTCAAAAAAAAAAACACAGCTCAAATCTTATGCAAATTGATACATGTAATTATGCATGCATTATAATGCAGTAGATGAAAGTAAGTGTAAAACATAGCCACGTGTACTTTAATCTTTGTATTCTAGTAAATGGGCTTCAAATGTACAAGATAGAACGGTCTGAACAACATACACTGAATAGTAGTGTGAAAACAAATGATCCTTCAATACACGTCTTATGTAATACAACATTAACAAAATGTACAATACCACAATACACAATGAACATGATGAATAGGCTTAATCCTGTGCCTGTTAATCACGACTAAAGTCGTTTTTAATCCCTTTCATTAAGCAGATCAAATCACTGATATTGGGATTGTATTGAGTGTTCAAACATCAAGATTTGCAAATGTTTGGTCTAAAATTTAACAAACATGAGTGATTTTCACCCACTTGAAGTTGTGGATCGCGGTAGCGAGACACAACTTCAAGTGGGTAGAAATTAAACATTTGAATTAATTAACTGACAGGATAAGCGTTGGTAATTGATATAGCTCACATAAACACTACCGGTTGTATCAAGAGTGTACTTCATTGAAGATATTGTTAGCCTACAATCCTTCAGAATTATTAAAGGGACTGGCCCAGGCTAAAATCATCAAAAATCAGTGATTTTATTTTGGCTTCTTAATATGATGTAAACATGTCTATAAACTATAGCTGCAAAAGTTTCTAATTTTTTCTGCTGCGCACTTACCAGTTAGGCTAGATATCTATAGAGACGAAATTCCCGTATTTCCTATTTTTGACATGGTTGTCAATAATTAGAAATCAGGATTTTCGTCTCTATATCTAGACTAACTAGTGAATACGCAGCAGAAAAATTAAAATACTTTTGCAGTTCTAGTCTATGGACATGCTTACATCATATGGTCATATTTAGAAGCCAAAATAAAATCACCGATTTTTGGATGATTTTAGCCTGGGCCAGTCCCTTTAACGTCCTACGATCAGATAATCGGCCACCAATAATCAGGTAATGTGGTCAATCACATGAACAATGTGCTATACGTTCATAGTATGTCGTTTAGCGCTACAATGATTAATACAAAATTTAGAATTCATCAGTAAATTGTATGGTAAACATAATGACAATATACATGAAACCTTGTAATAGTGTATAATTGTTCACTCACGCCAGGAAGGTTGAATTCTTAGTCTTGTCGGTTTGTCTGTCCGTCTGATTACTTAAAAAGTTAAGAAAGCATTTACATGCAACTTTTAAATGCTCTGTTTAATTCAGTGAGCCTTTTCACCCCCAGGAATCCCGTCTCATTTTAATGCTTTGTTTAATTCAGTGACCCTTTTCACCCCAGGCATCCCGACTCATTTTAATGCTTTGTTTAATTCACAGGCCCTTTTCACCCCCAGGCATCCCGTCTCATTTTAATGCTCTGTTTAATTCACTGACCCTTTTCACCCCCAGGCATCCCTTCTCATTTTAATGCTTTGTTTATTTCATTGACCCTTTACACCCCCAGGCATCCCGTCTCATTTTTAATGCTTCGTTTAATTCACTGACCCTTTTCACCCTAGGCATCACGTATTATTTTAAGGCCCTGTTTAATTCACTGACCCTTTTCACCCCCAGGCATCCCGTCTAATTTTAATGCTTTATTTAATTCACTAACCCTTTTCACCCCCAGGCATCCTATCTCATTTAATTTATTTAATTCACTGCACATTTCACCCAAGGCATCCCGTCTTATTTTAATGCTTTGTTTAATTCACTGACCCATTTTCACCCCAGAGATCCTGTCTCATTTTGAATGCTTTCTTTAATTCACTGACCTTTTCACCTCCAGGCATCCCGTCTAATTTTAATGCTTTGCATATCCCGTCTCATTTTAATGCTTCGTTTATTTCATTGACCCTTTACACCCCCAGGCATCCCGTCTCATTTTTAATGCTTCGTTTAATTCACTGACTTTTTTCACCCCCAGGCATCCCGTCTAATTTTAATGCTTTATTTAATTCACTGACACTTTTCACCCCCAGGCATCCTATCTCATTTAATTTATTTAAGTCACTGCACATTTCACCCAAGGCATCCCGTCTTATTTTAATGCTTTGTTTAATTCACTGACCCATTTTCACCCCAGAGATCCTGTCTCATTTTGAATGCTTTCTTTAATTCACTGACCTTTTCACCTCCAGGCATCCCGTCTAATTTTAATGCTTTGCATATCCTGTCTTATTTTAATGCTTTTAAATTCACTAACCCTTTTCACCCCAGGCATCTTGTCTCATTTTAATTTGTTTAATTCACTGACCCTTTTCACCCCAGAGATCCCGTCTAATTTTTAATGCTTTCTTCAATTTACTGGCCCTTTTCACCCCAGAGATCCCGTCTCATTTTTAATGCTTTCTTTAATTCCCTGACCTTTTCACCTCCAGGCATCCCGTCTAATTTTAATGCTTTGCATATCCTCTCTCATTTTAATGCTTTGTTTATTTCACTAACCCTTGTCACCCCCAGGCATCCCGTCTTATTTTAATGCTTTGTTTAATTCACTGACCCTTTTCACCCCCAAACATCGCATCTAATTGTAATGCCTTGTTTAATTCATTGACCCTTTTCACCCCCCAGACATCCCGTCTCATTTCAACGCTTCGTTTAATTCAGTGACCCCTTTCACCCCTAGGCATCCCGTCTCATTTTAATGTTTTGTTAATTTTGCTGACCCTTTGCACCCCTAGGCATCCCGTCTCATTTTATTCACCTCGATGTGTGAATTGCTTCCGCCATCCCCACCTCGAGATTAATAAAAATGACCTGATTTCATAACACACCAGAGTGTAATAATTATATTACGTTATTACTCCTTAATTTGAAGATGACATTGATGTAAATGTCCGGATAAATGAGAGATACCTATGCACTTCAAATTGATGCAGGTTGATGATGCAATAATGCTCATATCCTTAATGCTTACCTCCTCGGCACACTGTATAAGGTGACATTATATTATGGCCCGGTATGTTATATTGTTCATGATCATGATAATATTTATCTTTATGTTGTATATGCATGTCACCATAATAAATAAATACTTACTAATCATCAATTCCATTTGAAAATTGCGCTGTAGGAATTAAAATGCACTGAGCGTTCACTTTCCCAGACTCATAAATTATCTTCTGCCATACATGGCTGTCAGTGTCAGCTACGGGTCAGAACGTTATGCTGTTTGAAAGGACCGCGAACACATTAACTGTAAAAGATTTATATGCCAGACGTGCAGGTACTCTATAATTATCACGACACAAACAAGAGAAGCCCCCGGCAGACATACAGAAAACTACAACTTTAAACCCTTTCACCCCTGGTCACGACAACAGTCGTTTACCATCTGTGTCATTTAACTATCAAATCATTGTTATTGGGAATAAAATGAGTGCTTAACGATCAAGATTTGTAAGTATTTGGTCCCAAATTAAATCAATTGGGAATAACTTTGACGTTGTTGGTCGCGGTAGCGAGAAGCGACTTTGAGTGGTTGGAAATTTGAGTAAGACAACTTAGCGGCTCAAGGGTTAATAATGACTTGATACAGACTTGCAAGAACAACGGCCTATTTCATATTAAAATTAATAGACGTGTTTACCACTTCGGACCACCGTAAAACATATTCCATACGATCACACTACTGTGATATGTTAGAATTGTAATGCCAAAGCCAGAGATAATAATGCCAGAAAATTTTATCAACTGGGATACAGTTATATATTATTTATAAATGCCTCAAACTGTAGTCCCGCTATTTTGTACTTTATCCTACCATTAATCAAATTATAACACACGTCGGGCCAGTATTGGCTTGATGTCTTCAACGTGTTCTGTCTGCTTGTGTCCACACTTAGCGACTCTTAGTGATATAACATAATGCTCAGTATCCTAAAGTCAAAACCCGAGTATGCAAAACTTGGACAGTGTTTATTAAAAAAAAACATTTTTACCCGACCTGATCTAGTTCACGTCAATTGAATCCCACCCTATTAAATTGGATAAGTCTAGTTCACATTAAATATCAAAACTTTCTTATTTTGGTGAAGTAACCTGTTGACATCAGCCTGATTAATATCTGCATGATTGCTGCCGCTATTTTGTAAAAATGATGTAGTTCTAAAATAGATCCGCGTGGAGATATAATGTGAAATCCTGTCCCAACAAATACAAAATATTCATCCAATGTTGGTTCAACGCTGGACCACCGTCTGCGACGCTGACCCAGCATTGAACCAACATCTGATTTATGTCTAGTGCTTGCTGGGACACTGAGCGGCGGCGGTGGCGGCGGCACTTATGACGGCTGTCTATAACACATCACCACAGAGATTAATCAATCGATGTATCGAGAAAGGGTGACGTCGGCAGCCACGAGTGAAGATTGAGATGACACGATGAAATATGGTAAAACAGGCAGCAAGTGGCCATGATTTGTGTCAAAATTCAACACATATAAGGTAAGTAACCGATAAATTTTTAAATTGACAAAAAAAAGCTATTTTAACAAACCATTATTATCTATCTTAGCACTGTAAAAAACCCAGCTAGAAGCAGTAGCTCTCTTTCAGGGTGGGGCCCTGGTGCAGATATCGTACGGCTTATTTTATTTTATATCGGGGCTTATAATATTTTTAGTTGTTTAGATACGTAACACCCCACCCCGCGAATGACGGAATCGCCAGTGACATTATTTTTATACATGTGTCAGAATAGGACAACACTCTAGGCCCTGGAGGAGCAATAGCCTACTTGGAATCAATCTTGAAATCAATTATTCCGAAGTGATCTAGTCCGGGAGGCAGGTCGATTTATCTGACCGTCTTAGTCAGTAGAGTTTTTCAACTTTTTCTTGCATGAAATTTTGTCTAGTTTTCGAATCTCTCATTCCCACTTGCACATCACTGTGCACAACGTCACACATTGAAGGTTTCCATGGTAACATTTTTTTGACAGATATGGCAAATAAATGTGTTGTATCTCTAAGTAAAAGTAATAAACTAGCATATAACTACTTTTAAAACACAGTAGATACGTCAAACCAATGCAAAATGTAAGTAAGTAACCGTACCCTCAAACATGATTACAAATAGTGAAAATGCAAAGTTTGAAGGTTAATATGGTTACCATGGAAACCACTTCTCATAAAACAAATTGATTGCAATATATTTATGCCATGATATTGGCACAATTTGTTTTGTTAAAATATAGGAATTATATATCCTGATATAAATATATCTATATGTACTGGCACATACTCTCTACTAGTTAACTAACTAAACGCTGAAACCCGGGCACCACCCCCACCCCTCCGCTGCATTCCCAGAGAGCAAGGGCGCCAAAATCTACAATATTTTGTACAATCATAATTGTCTGAGCACATCAGCGGAATATATAGTATATCCCCGCCTAGGTAGGAGCAAGTAGAATATGGGCTGGGGCTATGCGTTATTGGGCTATCACTCCGAGGTCTTATCAAGGTCATTCTCAGCTCATCTCAAGGTCAAACTGGTAAAGCCTAGGGAAATAGTAATTTTTGGCACTTTTTAACCCTCTTGTTCCGACAGATCGACACCAATTATGGGCTTGATCCCTTTTTAGAGTAAAATTATTTTTAAAGCTGATTATTGATATAAGGTAAACTGTTGGACGACTTTGAGAAATCTTTAGAAATTTTCGCTAGAGGACAACATTCAATGTCAAAGGTTAATTTCAAGATCAAATATGAGTTTGCAATAAGTGAAGATAGGAACAAGTGCGATACCTCTTTTACATGTAATTAATACTAGCAAATGTATTTTTTTATATTATTTCCATGATTCAAGGTTTTCTTTAAGGTCAAAGGTCATTTTCAAGGTCATTTTCAAGGTCAAGTAAGCAAAAATATGATTGTTACAATATAAAGCTAGTGCATGTGTAATACCTCTTTTCATGGGATTATGACTGGAAAATACATTTATTGTATTATTTTGGTGATTGATGGTCATCTTCAAAGTCAAAAGGTCAATATCATGACAGTCTCTTTTTCTTTTTAACAAATACAAATAATACCTTATTTTGGTGAGATTTTGACTGGATAATTCGTTTATGGCAGTATTTTGTTTATACAATGTCAGGTACAAGTCAAAAGTCATTAAATCGAAAAAGAAAAATATTATTTTTTCACAAAGGCAAGTAGCAATAAACAAATGTTTGATGTGATTTTAATTGGAGAATCAATTTCTCTAATAACTTTGATGATTAAAGACCATTTTCAAGTTTAAAACGTCAATTTTACGCGACCAAAAATATGATTGAAACTAAGAACAAGTGTAATGCATATTTTTCGTGTGCGGGGAGGTAGGCCTAAGTGACCTAAAAATGGAAAATCAATTTATGTTTAGCGTATTACTATTGTGAAACAATTTCATCTTCAAAGTCAAAACGTCAATTCCAAGGTCAAATCAGCGGAAATATTATTCTAACAAATCAAAACAGCAACCAATGTAATACCTTGTTTTATTTTGATAATGACTAGAAAATGGTAGTAGTTAATGCCAAAGTCCGATTTCTAAAAACTTTTTCCACAAATAAAGAAAAGTGCAATAATATTTCAATGCCTCCCCATCACCCATTAACGTTTCAATACATCTCAATCGCCTCTCAGTCACCCTTAACGCTTCCTCGTCGCCTTTTAACGCATCGCCATCGCCCATAAACGCTTCTCCATTGTTTCCCTATTGCCATTGAGTTGAGCACCTCTCCCTGGCCTTTTGATGCCTCTTCGTCGCCTTTAACCACTTTTTTGTCGCCCTTTAGCGCCGCTTTTCAAGCCTCCCCGTTGTCATTTGCCACCTAGATATATTGCTTTTAAGTGCTTTTTAGTGGTCCTTAATCTTCTCTTCGTTGCCTTTTAATGATTCGTCTTTGCCCTTTAACGCCTTTCATGACCAATTAATGCCTGCTCGTCACCTTTTAACGCACCCCGTAGCACTTTAGCCTGCTTTCCGTCACTCTTTATACATGGCGTCGCCCTTTAGCGCCTTTAACGCCTCTCAATCAGCCTTTGATGCATCTTTGCCGCTCTTTAACGCTTCTCCATTGCTATTTGTCGCCTTTTCGTTGCCATTTAACACCTCCCCATTGCCCTTTAATGCCTCTATCTCGTCTTTTAGAGCTTCTCCATCGACATCTACCGCATTTTTGTCGTCCTTTAGCGCTTCTTTGTCACCCTTTAATGCCTTCTTGTTGTCCTGAAATGCCTTTTTGTCACCTTTTACCGCCTACCCATCACTCTTTATCGCCTTCTCATCACCATCTAACGCCTCTCCATCGCCCTTTAACGCATCTCCATCACCCTTTACCACTTCCTCGTCGACTTTTAATGTCCCTCTGCCACCTTTTAATGCACCCCGTCGCGCTTCAACGTTCTCCATCGTCTTTAAATGCCTCCCCATCGCCTTCTCCCATCTCCATTTAATGCCTTTGTGTCGCCCTTTATGTTTCTTTGTCTCTCTCCAGCCCCTCCTCATTTCCCTTTGACGTCTACACAACGCTATTTTACGTTTCTCCATGGACAGTTAGCGACTGTGACAATTGAGCTTTTTATCCCTAATTAAACAAACATATATATTTTAGCGCCTCCACATCACTCTCTAGCGCCTTCCCAATATCTTTTAATGCAGACTCAGACGCATAAAACAATGTGGTGGGGATAAAATTGGACCCTGCGAAAGGGGGGGGGGTGGGTCATTATATCATTTATGGCAAGGCGGTAATAGGCCTATAACAAATGACTCTCGTTGTTTGAATACAATGTCGATCTTTGACGGAAAGGACGGGAGTTCACATCCGTCATTTTTAAAGCAGACCTTCCTGTTGGTTCCATTTTTATTTTGACAAAATGTTTTTTTTCAAAAGTTGAGCCCCCGACTACGAAACTGGACCAACAAACAACAAACATATATGCAAGCATGAGTTTACTTTATTCTGATTCAGTAGCCTATATGCCAACATCGCATCGCGGGCGGTGGACCAACATTTAGTCAACATAGGATGAATGTCTTGCGCCATGAGGGATTCGTGACAACAACATCGGTCTGATCGAGTATGAGTTTCTATCTCCTTTATCATGTTTATCACTATAACTTTAACGTAACTTATTAGAGTAATCAATAGGCTAGCCGACATTTAGCATGCTAGTCCTATTGGCTGCCATCTGCGGCAGTGCCCAGCAAACACAAAACATTTGTATAACATTTTTACAATTTTGGACCAACGTCGAAGACGTTTGGCCGACGTTGTGCAAATTTTATGCAAATGTTTTGTGTTTGCTGGGCGCAGTCAATAATCTTGGGGGACATTTTTCTCAGAATTTCGGAGCTTGAAGCCGGAACAAACTATTTTGAGCGTAAACAAGATATTCAGCAATGGCCACCAAGTCAATGGTGAACAAATTGCACCCGGTGCATACATACTTCATGAATTGTAAGGTTCAACTAAATATGGTGGCCTGGCAAACCGACTGAGGAACTTTATTATGGTTATCGGAACGTTGGAGCTGCGGAACATAGGAACGTTCTTCTGCGTCTGATCGTGCGTCCGAGTGTGCGTCTGCGTCGAGTACACAAAGCCAACAGTTTGCCAGGCATTTTTGTGAATGTAATGTCAATTGCAAGGTCAAATATGACTTTTCAACAAATGAAGCTAGGAACAACTGTAATACCTCATTTACGTGTGATTTTGACTGGGCAATCCATTTCTGATATTATTTTCATGACTCTTCAAGGTCAAAAGGTGAATTTCAAAGTGAAACAAGGTGCATGTGTAGGCCTAATACCTCTTTTTCATAGGATTTGGACTTGAAAATCCATTTATGGTATTATTATGGTCATTCAAAGTCATATTCAAGGTCGAAAGGTCAATTCCAAGGTCCTCTGTGTGTAATTTTGCCTGAACAACCTATTCTGGTACTGTTTTGATGACTAAAGGTCATCTTCAAGGTCAAAAGGTCAATTTAAAGTAAAGAAAAATGATTTTTAAAACATAAAGCTAGGAGATTTTGATTGTAAAATCTTTTTTTTTTTAAATATGATTTGTAACATATATGAGCTACACATTGGAGCACGTAATATAATACCTCGTTTGAGTATGCTTTTGACTTAATAATCTAATTCTGTTAGTTTTAAATGATTAAACATGCTTAAGGTGAAATGATCAGGCGACGAGAAGGCGTTAAAGGGCAATGAAGAGGTGTTGAAGAGCGAAGAAAAAGCTTTAATGATCAATGAGGAGTTGTTAAAGGGCAATGATAAGGTGTTAAAGGACGATGAGGAGGCATTAAAGGGCACCGAGGAAGCATATTAAAGGGCAATGAGGAGGCGTTAAAGGGCGAAGAAGAAGCGTTATAGTGCCACCTATGTGAAGAATAATGACTAAAGCAAAATTGAATTTTTAGTTGATGACATTTCAGACAATTCGGACAATCCAAGTCGCCTATGGAACTCTATAATAAATAATATTCTGCGTAGAATTCCACCGCCTGCTCTGCCAGAATTCACAGCAGTAAAATCACTTTGTGACAATTTCTCGAAATGCTTTGTAGATAAAATTGAAACTGCTCGTTCCCAATGTTCAGATAAAGTACCATATATTCCATCAGTGCAAAAAAAACTGAAATTAAATTAAAAATAAAAGTTTTTGAACGTGCGACAGAAGATGAAAAAGAAAAGCTTTCTTGGGCTCATCGCCAACATCGTGTGATCTGGACCCCATTCCAACAAGCGTGCTAAAAATTGTCTCGACATACTAATGACTGGGTATATACATCTTCCAAGACCTCGGGAGAAGTGGAGCCTTGCGGTGGGAAGATGCGCATATATAGGACCATCAGTTAAAAACATATCTTTCTAAAAACGAGCTGAAAAATTACAGGCATGTATCCAACGCGAGTTTTAGTTCCAAAAATCTTAGATAAAGTTAGTAGCCATTCGTTTACAAGTTTATTTAAAAAATAACCATACATCTAATCCTCTACAATCAGCCTACATGAAACATCATTCTACAGAATCAGCGCTGCTTTCGTCAACGTTCACCATACTACATTAACAAATCGACTCTCAGATTGGTATGGATATCTGCTCAGACTCAAATTTGGTTTTCTTCTTATTTGAAAAAAAGGCAGCAATCGGTACCAAGAGGCCAGTCGGCCATCATAATTCCCTGTCCCACCCGCCCGCGTGTTAGACATTTCTAAGGGTACATCCTTCCCTGAACTCTCACATTCTGTTTTACAGTAATGGTCTATCTATTTAGCACAGTATGCCATGCATATTACAGATATTAAAGTCAATGATGATCACAAGTCAGCCATTTTTGAATTAGATAAAGTTGACATTTTTGAGCGCTTTTCACTCCATGAAACCACACATTTTGGTTTTACAGTAATGGTCTAGCTATCTGGCACAGTTTTCCAGATATTACTCATATTAAGGTCAATAACGGCCTCAAGTCGATCATTTTAAACTTGATCGAGATTTTCAGGGCATATCTCCACCTGAAACCACACGATCATTTTGTTTCCTACTTAATGTCGGGGTTTGCCACATATCAAGCCTATTAAAGTTAATTATGTCCGAGAGTCAGCCATTATTAATTGATCGAATTAAAAATTGTCAGGGCATAACCTACCTGAAACCGCACATTTTCTATTGTAGTAATGATTTAGCTAACCGGCAAGATTTGCAAGATATCAAGCATATTAAAGCTAATATTATGGAATTTGATCGAGCTGAGCTTTTTCAGTGCATATCCCTACCTGAAACCGCATATTTGGTTTTATAGTAATGGTCTGGCTATCTGGCACGGTTTACAGGACATCAGGCATATGATAGGTAATTTTGGCTCATGGTTGGCTATTCAAGTAGGTCGAAGTTTTTAAACCCCAAATAGCACATCTACACTACCTAACGGTAAGGGATGTGTGTGTGCATTATGACGGGTTTCCCAGAGTTGCTCTGGGAATGATAGCTGTCAGATATCAAGCATATTGCAGTTAATTATGGCTGATGGTCGGCTATTTAAGTAGGGCAAAGTTCATATACCCCAAAAGGCGCTTGTATACCCCATAAGGGATGTGTGTGTGTGCAATATGAAAAAAATACCCCCATGGATTTCAGTGATCTGCTCCGGAATTTGAAACGAAATGCAGACAGACGGCGGACGGACATCAGAGGTGACGTTAATACCCCGCCCCAACTTTGTCGGGCGGGGGATAACAATTGCAGACACTCTGACACTCTAATATTATAGAGTTTCACAGGGCTCAGTGGGACCACTTTTTGCCTTATACACCACACCACTCAGCGCTATAATCTCCAGTTTAGATATAAACCGCCATCTTTATGTCGATGATATCCAAATTTACATGTCCCTATCATCTAGTGAATCTCTAAGATAAGTCGCAACATTGTTTATTGGGTGTATCGGCTTGGATGTCAGGATCCAAGCTGTAGCTTAACACTGGCTTCTCATTGGGTCCAAACTTCAGCGAGAAAAATCCTTAACTAATTTCTCATGTCGAATTCTAAGTCAAGGCACGAATTTATCTGGTTAGTAGCAAATTAGATTATTTGAAAATCGCTCTTCCACAACATTTCAGAAAAGGACATCGCTAGTGTGCAGAACTGCCTTGCTAGAGTGGTAACCAAAGCATCACGTTTTAATCTTTCTCTTCCTTTTCTAGAACAATTACACAGGCGTCCTATCAAATTTCGCATTCATTTTAAAATATGCATTATAATGTTTTGAACCCCAAGAGATTTACTTGTTTGGTAGAAATGCTCAAAATATTTATGCTCCACAAATTCAATACATTTTTTGTTCCCCTTAAAACTAAGACTGGGTCAAAAGCTTTCCCCATAGCTTTGGTTATCCTGTCATAGCCCCTTGGTGGCCCGCCTCCCTGTTGACGGAACACGAGATCATTGTGAGGATCTGCGCGCCTTTGAGCTCTGTTCGCTGAGAATTTAGGCAACATAGAAGTTTTATTTATTGATTGACTGGATGCTTTATAAGGTGATGGAGAGGGATTAGGGGCTATGGAGACGCATTGAAGGGCGACAACAAACTCACAATAGGAATGTGTTAAAGGGGATGGAGAGGCATTAAAGGGCGTTGTAAACACACTCCTGTCACGCTTTAACGATGTTTTGTCGCTCTTTCTGCATCATTGTAACACTTTTAGTTTAACACATATTCTTTGCAATTGAGTGCATTTCCGTCGCTATTCAACGACTCTTCTCCGCCTTTAATATGCTTTTAGTTTAACACCTCTTCCTTGCAATTGAAGGTCTCTCCGTCACGCCTGTTATTTACCCTGAACGCCTCTCCATTGTCTTTTAACCCCTTTCTGTCGCCTTTTAACGCCTCTCCATTGATCTTCAACACCTCCCCATCGCCCTTGAATGCCTGCCTATCGCTATTCAACGCCAAAGCAGCACCTTTAACATTGTTCTTCAATGCTTTTGTGTCGACCTTTATCATATTTTCTTCGCCCTTTAACACCTTCCCGTCGCTACTTAGTGCCTCACAGTCACCATTCAAAACCTCTCCGTCGCTCTTTAATGCCTCTCTGTCGACATTTGATGCCTCTCCGTCACCCTTGCCTTCTCCCCACTCCAAAACGCCTACACATCACCCTTTAACTCCTGCCCTTTATGCTTTTCCATCATCATTTTATGCTTCACGGTCGCCCTTTAACACCTAATCGCCTTTTACCACCTTGTAATCACCATTTAATACCTCCTCGTGACCATTTAATGCATCTGTGGGGCCTTTTAACGCTGCTCAGTCATTCTTATATGCATCTCCACCGACCTTGAACACCTTTCCGTCGCCTTTGGTGTCTCCCCGGCGACATTTAACGCTTCTCTGTTGCCCTTTAGCGACATTTCTTCGTCTTTAACGCTTTTTCCTCGTCCTTAGACCTCCACGCATCACCCTTTAACGCCTCCCCATCGACTGTTACCACACCTCCATTGTTATTTCACGCTTCCTGGTCGACGTGTAGCTCCGTTCCAAAGCCCTTTAATGCCTTCCCACCACATTTTAATGCATCCTGTCGCACTTTAACGCCTCTTCTTTGCCCCTTAACGCCTCGGCGCCGCGCTCTAACGCCCCCCCATTGTCCCTTAATGCTTTAGTTTCACCTTTTAATGCCTCCCCATCGCCCTATAATGATTTTCCGTTGCCTGACAATTTCACTTCGATGATGTTAAATCAACAAAACTCTGCCAAAATTTGATTATTCAGTCGAAATCACACCAAAACAATGTATTATGTGTGTTCCAATTTGTAGCAAATACATTACTGTGCATAATAGACTTCCTCCAAAATTTGTGAAGAAGAATTCTGGGGTCCAACTCAACACATGGTAGAGACTGTTGATAACATTTTATTAATACTTATATTCACATTCATGATTCATGTCTCTTTTATCATCTCAATTTCTCTACTCCTCTGCTAACATCCATCTATCCGTCTATCTATTCTCCCTCTGTCTCTAACCATCCAACTCTCGCCAAACACACAGTACTCCTTTCATACTGAGCGGGTTCGTGTGCAAAAACCGTCAGGAGCCAGTCCCTGTCCTTCCCTCCAAACGCATCCTGTTTGTCAGGGAGAATTCAGAGATTCTAGAACATTCTATACAAATCGTGTGTTAGTTGCACTACTAAAATGTAAACCATTAAATAAAAAAAACACTTAAAATTACGCCTTCACACAAAACGAAAGATGAGTTACTTATAATATAACACTCCGAATTTAGAAGAGTAAAATGACTTAATCACGAAGTTATAATAGAAACACATGCCGCTGGCATGACATAAGTCAGTTAATTAAAGATAATAATATTATCACAAATATAAAGCATAAAACAAGATGAGTTATCAAAATTATATAACAAGACAGATTTTTAGGTGTTGAAAGGAAATAGTAATTCATCGGCTAAACCTCACATTTTGATCTTAGAATATTACAAGAAACACAGTATGATAAACTAGTGAAATAATTAATACAAAGGGGGTCTTTGTAAAAGACGGGGCAATCCCTATGAGTCATGGGAACTCCGGCCACAAGTATCCGAAAATAAGTTGTCCTAACGGAGGTCACACCGAGGTCACACAGATACGGTTAACCATCTCATAGCTAGGGTCAATTAACAAGACGACAATAAGATGAGGTGGATATGTGTGACTAAGTAACCGTTGGCAGTCGTTTGCGGTCGCTGCATATTTGTATCTTCCGGTTGTGTTCTCATTTTTGTACTTTCTGTTACCAACAACGAAAATTATGTTCCCAGAAAAGAATATTGAAGAGTGATTTTTATTTTCGTTATCAAAAACGAAAATTATTTTCTTTAAAGCAAAAACATTTTTGTTTGTTTTTTCTATTCTGAAGAAAAAAAGAGAAGATAAAGCAATTGCGTTTTATTTCGAAAAAGGAAATTATTATTTTTAATTACTTACAAATTTTCGAACAGGAAGTTTATTATGCACTGTATTGTCCGTTAAAATCATATTTGGCCTTGGAATTGTCCAGTTGACGTAGATGGTCATATCAAGATGTATGACTTGTACCTAGATCTATTTGTTAAAAATCATATTTTCGCTTACCCGACCTAGAAATTGACACATTGGCCTTTTGAAAATGGCCTCTTTATTCAGCAAAACAGCAGCAGGAATAGATTATTCATGACTTTGAATTGAAATTACCCTCGCAGATGACCTTGAAGATGACCTTGAATCACAAAAATAAAGCTATAAAAGGATTTTTTCACTCAAAATCACACAAAAACGAGGTATTACACATGCTCCCAGCTTTCTTTGTTCAAAAATGATATTTTCACTCACTTGACCCTAAAATTGCCTTTTCGACCTTGAAGATGACCTTGAATAATCCAATTAATTTCAGAAATGGGAGGTCGTTTTCTGTGATATTTGTACGACATTAGAAATAGTTATATTAAAGATCAGGTCCAAATTGAACTAATCAGAAAGATACTCTATAACAATCTGGTCGTATGATTTCAGAACGCTGAAATTTATAATATTTCACTGATTCCGGATGCAATCATTTTGTTATTTAACCTTGGACGACCTTGAAAATTAAAATTATATTTTAACTACCTTTTGTCTGGTATTCAATCAAGTGATATACGGCAATGTACATTGTGATATTTAACTCAGTATTACTCAACCTATTTTCTAAATATTGGTCAGTATATTCTTGAATTTCCACCAGTTTAAGATATAACTTTTAAGCAAAAACACACTGGATATTCCACACATTATGTGAGATAAGAGCGTAATAAAATATAATCATGCTTAAGTAAAATATATTTTTTAATTCAGAAATGTATTAATGATCATAACAGCTACATATTTAGATCGTCCCAAATCGCTGATGCCACTTACATGTCTTTTATCACTTCAGCTTCATTCATAGCCATGGAAAATATGTGCACAAAATGGCGTCAATGTCGCAAAAGGGACTGTGTTGGAATAACGCCGTAACCATGGCAACGCCTCAAATATTTTTTTCACAACCATCCATTTTGTACCCCCGACATATCACTGAATCAAAAATATATGGTTTTGCTTTGTTCTACCGTGGGGAGGGGTTCACTTTTTTTTCACCCTCCTGGCCGCTGCACTATTTAGCACTTCCTACACTTTAATGGCGTTTTCTCGCCTCTTCATAGGCCGTTAACGCCTCATCCCCATTGCCTATTAAGCGTCATTCGATGCTTTCTCGTCGCCCTTTAATGTTCCAAGCCACCTTTCAATGCACCTGTTGCACTTAAACGCCTCTTCATCGCCCTTTAACGCATCTACATCGCCTTTTATTGCCTCTGCACCCTTCAGTGCCTGGCCGTTGGCCTTCAGTGCATCTTGGTCTCCTTTTAAATACCTTTTTGTCAAACTTTAACGCTTTTCTGTCGTCCTATAGCGCCTCTCCGTCGCCCTTTAACCCCTTCTTGTCACACCCAAGCGCCTCTCCCATCGCCCTTGAACGCCTCCCTATCGCTTCTAGATGCCTTTTCATTGCCTCATCTGCCCTTTTACTTGTAATTTGTTGTTGTTCCTTGATATTTTCACAGTCAAACGGATCTTTTCACCTTGAACATGTTTAATCATCAAAACCCTAAGAGAATATGATTAGCCAGTAGATATCATGCCAAACCGAGTTTAGGCCTAGACCACTAAAATAACACCATCACAAAATCACACGGAAAATTGTATTACACTTCTTCCTTGCTTTGTTTGATAAAAGTCATATTTACCCTCACTTAAACTTAAAATTTACCTTTTGATCTTGTATCATAAAAATAATAGCAGAAAGAAATTTGTCAGTCAAAATTACACGAAAAAGAGGTCTTACACTTTTACTCCCACCTTTACTTGTTGCAAAATCATATTTGACCTTGAAATTGCCTTCGACCTTTAATTTTTCCCCTGACAAGATGTCATTTGAAAGTCTCTGAATATATTTACGATTGTCATCAATATTCAGCCATAACAAAATTATACTCTGGAAAGGGGTCAAGCACATAATAGGCGTATATATCAGCTGGACTAAAAGAGCCTAAAATGCAAAAACGTGAATATTTATATTAATCTTACTATTTTGGCCTTGAGTTAACTTGGGGTGATTTTGACATGACTGTTGTATAATATCCCAATAACACATAGCTCCACCCCATGAATGACTAAGACGATGAGATAAATCGAGACTAAGAGATTAAACAGTTAACAAAACAACTTTTGCCAATATCATGGCATAAATATATTTCAAAAAAAACTTTTATGAAAACTGGTTTCCATGGGAACCATATTAACCTTTAAACCTTACATTTCCAAAATGTCATCCGGCAGTGTACCTGATCATCAAAAATCATCCTTAAAAAAATAAAATTAATTATTAATTAATTAATTATACTCTAAAAAGGATCAAGCCCAATATAGGTGTCTATCTGTTGGACTAGAAGGGTTAAAAATGATTAAATCAACGGAATAAGTCTGATGATGAAACAACAGTAAATGACAATGCTGGTGATACTGATAATTCCGCGACTTTCACAACAGTATTATACAAAAAACATTCCGCCACAACGAAAGGCAAGAAACCTAGACAGAAACCGACAAAAACAAAGCAACCGCAATCCTGTAGGCCTACTACACCATCTACTCCTGTACTGACTGATAACGCCGTAACCACTAGGCCTAAAACCGAAGTCGCAAATTTGAGAAAATCAGCAACTCCTAGGCCTACATTGGATCATACAAAAGCAACGAAAGCGAAGGATGAAGGTGATAAAACACAAGGTAAAATTTTAATCATCAGCTCTCTCGGAGCCGGCATAGGACGTAGATTTAAAAACAGGACTAGGAAAACCTGCTCTTATGTCAAACGTGGGGCAGCAATCAACAGAATTAGTAATGATCTAGGAATTAACGACGGATACAAGGTCAGTGATAAAATAGTTTTTATTTGTGGAACAAATGATTTGGCCAATAGTACACTTGGGAAGACTATTATTTCATATGACAATCTACTAGACCAGGCGTTGTCTCTGAACCGTGAAGCCCAGATTTATGTTGCCGGTTTACCTCTGCGCTGGGACAAACCAGAAATAAATGAAAATATTTTTAACCTTAATGCATATCTTGAACATAAATCAAAAAGGACAGACAGAATAAATTATATAAACAACAACATCTTCACTCGATGCCGCAAAACTCACTACAGTGTTGACAAACTGCATTTAAACAACCAAGGGAGAGACTTGATGGCACGGAATATTGAAATGGCACTAAATTTTCACAAATACAACGACACTCAACAGAGTTAATGAACAATCCAACATTTTCAAACAATCCCGTGCCTGTGAATTCGTCACAGTGTCATTGTGTTAACATACTGTTCTGGAACATTCGCGGAATAACAGATAAGTTACAAAACAGACATTTATGTGAGTACATTTGTCAGCAAGATATTGTTTGTTTAGTTGAAAGTATGTTAGATCCACAGAAGTCTATTCAATTCGCAAATTATACAGCTTATAATTGTGCGCGGACAGTGAGACATAAAAAAGCAAAGCGCTCTTCAGGTGGTATTGCTATATAAATTGCCAATTGGTTAAACAAACGTATTGAAATCAAATGAGTTAACGAGTGTTTGGTGTGGATCATGTTTAAAGACTGTATTAATATAAATACCAACAACAAACTAATGGTTTGTGTAGTTTATGTACCACCGATAGATTCCAGTTATATTGGCAACAAGCAGGATATTTTTGACCTTATTGAACTTGAATATAGTAAACATGTAAACAATCATGACATTTTTCTTTGTGGGGACTTCAATGCCCGCACCAGTAACCTACCGGACTTTATAACAGATGAATATACTGTGTTTAATGGTGGTCAGCCAAACTTTGTAAGCTCTGATATCCTAGCTGATTCTCAGCGATATAACATGAATACCAAGGCGAATACCTACCGTAAACTGTTATTAGAACTTTGTAAAAATACAGGTCTTATTATTGCAAATGGTAGACATTACCAGGATAAACACAGAGGCTCTTTTACATTTTTTAATAGAAATGGGAGTAGTGTAATAGATTATATGCTATTTGAACCAAACTGTCTTAGTATGATAAAAAAACTTTGCAATTATTCCTAAATTAGTCGAATCTGATCATTGCCCGATCGAGTTTAGCCTCAAAGTTCAGCCATTTTGCAATACAAATAAATCTATAAAAGCTTATGACCATGTGGCTGAGTATAAAGCTTATCATAAATATATTTGGAATGTATCGACCAATATAAGTTATCTCAACGAAATGATGAGTGCATTAAGATAATAGATCATTTGACATTAAAGTGATCAAGTGATCATATATGTGAGCGCATTCAAAATCTGATCAAAAATGCATCTTTTGGTATTCCCAAGTGTTACTCTTCTGACATAAAATATTTTACACCTTTACTGACAACTTTATTTAATATCATTTTTGATTCGGCAGATTACCCAAAAGACTGGGTGCAGGGGTTGATTTACCCAGTTCATAAAAAAGGCGATAAATCAGATGCACAAAACTACCGAAACGTTTCTCTGATTCCCTCTCTTGCTAAAGTTTTTGAATCTGCACTAGAAAAAAAATTGTCATACAAAAACTTAGTGTGCTGTGACGATGATCCCCTACAAAGAGGCTTTAAAAAGAATTGTAGGACATCAGATAACTTATTTGCAAAATTCACGTAAAAAAACACTCTACGTTTGTTATATAGATTTGACCAAAGATTATTCAAACAGAGATGCACTTATCGTGAAACTGCAGCAGCGCAATGTCGACGGAAAATTTCTGAATACAATCAAATCTATGTTTCATAAATCTAGCATTCGAGTTAAATGGAATGGAAAGATTAGCAAGCCTATTAACAACAGATATGGTGTTATGTAGGGAGGTGTATTAAGCCCCAAACTTTTCAACGAATTTCTACAGGATCTCAGAAAATATTTAAATCCCAAATATGGTCTTAAGATAGGAGACTTATACCTTGCGTATCTCCTATTTGCAGACGACATAGTCCTCTTTTCAGAAGAGAACCTACAGGCAGGCACAAATTGAATTATTTTATATGTACTGTGAGATTTGGAATGCTAAAACAAAAATTGTGATATACAACCAAATATATGCCAAGTATTCTTTTTCCTTCACACCGGGCGAAAATGCCCTAGAAATAGTGGACAAATATAAATACTTAAGTCTTTGGTGGAGTAATAATAAAAATATATTTGTAAAAAACCATTCGTATCTGGCTTAACAAGCTCGGAAAGCAATTTTCACATTAAGAAATTACAGTCACAGCTTAGGACGACTTCCTCCTAAATTATCTTTAAGAGTATTTGAAGCGCAAATAGAACCCATATTGATGTATGGTAGTGGGGTACTATTTATTGGTAAAAAAATATCTGACTTTGAGATGGTTCATTTATCATTCTTGAAAAATATGCTGGGAGTCAAACAACAAACCACATCAGTTACTATTTATGGGGATACAGGAAGGTATCCCCTCTTTTTAAAACAACAAATTCTAGCGTTGAAATACTGGACTCGCCTGATCTCCTTGCCTAAAAGCTGTTATTTGAGAATCGTGTACAACTCACTGGCGTCTCTTGATTTTATTGGTGAAACTGATAGGTGCTCTCACATCAGGTCATTATTATTCCGAACAAACCACTGCGATGTTTGGAAAAATCACAGGGTCGAAAATGCCAATCCGCTCATCAAACAAGTTAAATTATGTTTGATTAATATATATAAAGCTGATTGGTCTAACAAAGCCCGAAACTCCATAAAATTGCGAACGTACATAAAGTTTAAATTCGACCACTCGCTAGAAGAATATATGTTTTACATCCCCGACACAAGGTGGATAAAGGCGCTATCAAGATTGAGAATGAGCTCACATATGCTAGGAATTGAACGAGAAAGGCAAGTCAAGCCGCAAAAAATACCACTAGAACAGCGCACATGTCAAAGATGTACATTAAACTTTGTTGATGACGAAATTCATTTTTTAATTACTTGCGCTTACTTCGCTACGCAGCGAACTAGTTTACTTGCCGAAAGCAAACTACTCAACAGTGAATTTGACTCACTCTCAAAACACGACAAATTTATATATATTATGTCATTCACACATCGACCATTAGTAATATGTTTAGCAAAATACACCTATAGCTGTTTTCAAACCTTAAGCGTGTCGCGTACCTCCGCTTTATAAAACGATTGGGGTGTAGGATGACTGGTGCGGCTGGTGATTCCTCTAATCATACACTCATGAAATCATCCATGCTGTCGGGGGATCACCACTGTGGTACCAGAGACTGGTGCGGCTGGTGATTCCTCTAATCATCCACTCATGAAATCATCCGTGCTGTCGGAGGATCACCACTGTGGGACCAGTGACTGGTGCGGCTGGTGAATCCTCTAATCATCCACTCATGAAATCATCCATGCTGTCGGGGGATCACCACTGTGGTACCAGCGACTGGTGCGGCTGGTGATTCCTCTAATCATCCACTCATGAAATCATCCATGCTGTGGGGGGATCACCACTGTGGTATCAGCGGCTGGTGATTCCTCTAATCATCTTGGTGTTTCGAGCTGACGTCAGTCAATCCATTTTTTAGATTGTTTTTGAACATGTTAAATGTAACTAATATTATTATTCTCTTATTTATACATACTCTCACTCATTATGTAATTACTCGGTTTCTACGCTTTCCGGAGGTTTTTTTTGCTATATGCAGTAGCTATTTTATCTCTGGTTTTGGTGCGGGAAACTTAAAAATATCATGCCAATGCTGTTTAACTGTAGGTTATTTTAAATAGTTCTGATGCATATTTTATTTAACCTGTGCTTGTTTTAGTATATATAATGTCGTTTGATTTTAACATGTTTAAGTTAACTTAGCATGCATATTTTACCAAACTAATCCTGTTGTATATAGTATTTTACATATGTTCATTTTTAATGACGCATAAGTCTGCATATTGTCTGTCTGTCTGTCTGTCTGTCTGTCTGTCTGTCTGTCTGTCTGTCTGTCTGTCTGTCTGTCTGTCTGTCTGTCTGTCTGTCTGTCTGTCTGTCTGTCTGTCTGTCTGTCTGTCTGTCTGTCTGTCTGTCTGTCTGTCTGTCTGTCTGTCTGTCTGTCTGTCTGTCTGTCTGTCTGTCTGTCTGTCTGTCTGTCTGTCTGTCTGTCTGTCTGTCTGTCTGTCTGTCTGTCTGTCTGTCTGTCTGTCTGTCTGTCTGTCTGTCTGTCTGTCTGTCTGTCTGTCTGTCTGTCTGTCTGTCTGTCTGTCTGTCTGTCTGTCTGTCTGTCTGTCTGTCTGTCTGTCTGTCTGTCTGTCTGTCTGTCTGTCTGTCTGTCTGTCTGTCTGTCTGTCTGTCTGTCTGTCTGTCTGTCTGTCTGTCTGTCTGTCTGTCTGTCTGTCTGTCTGTCTGTCTGTCTGTCTGTCTGTCTGTCTGTCTGTCTGTCTGTCTGTCTGTCTGTCTGTCTGTCTGTCTGTCTGTCTGTCTGTCTGTCTGTCTGTCTGTCTGTCTGTCTGTCTGTCTGTCTGTCTGTCTGTCTGTCTGTCTGTCTGTCTGTCTGTCTGTCTGTCTGTCTGTCTGTCTGTCTGTCTGTCTGTCTGTCTGTCTGTCTGTCTGTCTGTCTGTCTGTCTGTCTGTCTGTCTGTCTGTCTGTCTGTCTGTCTGTCTGTCTGTCTGTCTGTCTGTCTGTCTGTCTGTCTGTCTGTCTGTCTGTCTGTCTGTCTGTCTGTCTGTCTGTCTGTCTGTCTGTCTGTCTGTCTGTCTGTCTGTCTGTCTGTCTGTCTGTCTGTCTGTCTGTCTGTCTGTCTGTCTGTCTGTCTGTCTGTCTGTCTGTCTGTCTGTCTGTCTGTCTGTCTGTCTGTCTGTCTGTCTGTCTGTCTGTCTGTCTGTCTGTCTGTCTGTCTGTCTGTCTGTCTGTCTGTCTGTCTGTCTGTCTGTCTGTCTGTCTGTCTGTCTGTCTGTCTGTCTGTCTGTCTGTCTGTCTGTCTGTCTGTCTGTCTGTCTGTCTGTCTGTCTGTCTGTCTGTCTGTCTGTCTGTCTGTCTGTCTGTCTGTCTGTCTGTCTGTCTGTCTGTCTGTCTGTCTGTCTGTCTGTCTGTCTGTCTGTCTGTCTGTCTGTCTGTCTGTCTGTCTGTCTGTCTGTCTGTCTGTCTGTCTGTCTGTCTGTCTGTCTGTCTGTCTGTCTGTCTGTCTGTCTGTCTGTGTGTCTGTCTGTCTGTCTGTCTGTCTGTCTGTCTGTCTGTCTGTCTGTCTGTCTGTCTGTCTGTCTGTCTGTCTGTCTGTCTATCTATCTATCTATCTATCTATCTATCTTTGCCCAACCTTCACCAGTTTGACCTTGAAATGACCTTGGGCGACCTTCACATGACCTCGGGGTGATATCCCAATAACGTATTATCGCAGTCTATTGTTTAATCGCTCCTAGGAGGGGTTAATATACTATATATACTGCTGATGTGCTCAGACAATTATGATTGTACAAAATGTTGTCGATTTTTGGCTCCTCACCTCTCCGTGAATTCAGCGGAGGGGTGGGTGTAGTGCCTAGGTTTAAGCGTTAAATCGGCTAGTAGAGATTATGTACCAATACATACAGATATATTTATATCAAGATATATTATTTCTATATTTGTATTCCAGAAAATTGCAATTATAAACACAGTATACGTTTAACAAAGAAATTTCTGCCATTATCATGGCATGTATATATTGCCAACAATTTATTTTATAAAAAGTGGTTTCCATGGTAACCATATAAACCTTCAAACTATGCATTTCGACTCAATTCGTGATACTGTTTGGGGGCAGGTGTGTAAGTGTAGGGCTTCTCACCAATAGGGGATTAGTGGGACCAGCAACAACCCACTTCACTTCAGTCTCCATTCCCGTCGGGACGACGGAACACAAATAACTCGTTAATTCATCTTTTGGTTTATTCTCGTTTATTTAGTCTAGACGTTGTAACAACTTTAGTGCACACATTTCCACGCAGAACGCGACAATCTAGCCAGCGGCTCGGCGCTTGAGTCTAGCGAGACGTCTGCTCAACTCGGCAGCCTGGGAGTAAGTAGCGCGCATCGCTTGATGCAGCGCGATTCGAAATTGAGGCTGGGCGGGCTACTGCTTTTCGTCAAAGGTCGGAAACGCCCGAACCAGCCCGAACGGTGAGACGCGGGTTCCCACATTACCCGCTGGTTTAGTGCAAATGTATGAACCAAACTAGCTTGTGGAGACTGCGTCGGTTCCGGTTCCGCTTGGAAAGTGCACACAAACGTATACATTAAGCGAACAATAAAACAGTCAGGTTTGAAAATACAGCGTGGGTGGTTGGTTACATCATAGTCGCAGCGTTATGAAGTAAGATTATTGATCAACACCAAAGTTCCAATCCTCGCAACACCAAAGTTCCAATCCTCGTAACACCAAAGTTCCAATCCTCTTAACGCCAATGTTCTTTGAATAATTATTAATGCTGCTGCGCTATGTGTAACGACCAACCGATATGACTCTAATTAATACATATAACACTGAGTAGCAAAAGTATTTGCTAATGTGATTTAGTTAAATTGTATTTGACTTATTCAACTTAGTTTTGCCAGGCCTGGCGAATTTATATTTACAAATTATAACTATTATTACTTCGGTACTTGCAGTTGGCCCCGCCGTAGATGTCGTTAGGCGCCACTACGGCATGGACCAGGTGATTTTCTGCAGGTTAAATAAGAAGGTTGGGACAGTTATATCGCTTTGTAACCCAGCTGTTTTTCTGTGTGTTAAATAAGAAGGTTGTAAAATTATATAACCCAGGTGCATTGTAGTGGGCTAAATAAGAAGGTTGAAATTTGTATGGGTGCTTTATCACGTGTAGGCATAAAGAAGGGTGTAATTGTTGTTTAGCCCGGGTGTTTTCTGTGGGCTAAATAAATATGTCGGTTGAAAGTTATAAAACCTACTTGCTTTTATTTGGGTTAAATAGATTTTCTGTGGGCTGGAAGCTATGAAGGTAGAAATAGGAGGTATACAGTCTTTTCTGCTTTTCTGTGGGTTAAATGGGAATGTTGTAAACGTTTATAACCCTGATGCTTTTTTGTGGGCTAAATACGAAGGTTGAAATAGGTCTATAGTCTGGGTTATTAATTGCGGGTTATTTTAATTGCGGGTTATTTAACCCGGGCTGTTTGATGTGGAAATAGTTATTTAGCCTGGATGCTTTGTCGTGGGTTAAATAAGTACATAGGTTGGCATAGTTATTTATCCCCGGTGATTTGATGTGGGTTGAAGACGAAGATTGAAATAGCTCTAAAACCCATTTGTTTTATGTGGGTTATCTAAGAAGGTTTTCTGTGTGTTAAATATGTCGGTTGAAAAGTTATAAAACCTACTTGCTTTTATTTGGGGTGAATAGAAGGTTCAAATAGTTAAATAGCCCAGTATGTGATTTTCTGTGGGCTAAATAAGAAGGTTAGGATAGTTATCTAGCCTGGTGGATTTGGTGTGGATGAAATATAAAGGTTGAGATAGGCCTAGTTCTATATTAGCCTACCCAGCTGCTTTTCTGTGGGTTAAATAAGAAGGCTGTAAACGTTTATAACCCAGATGCTTTGTTGTGGGCTAAATACGAAGGTTGAAATAGGTATATAGTCTGGGTTCTTAAATGCGGTTAAATTAGAAGGTTGGAATTGTTATTAAGCCCGGGTTGTTTGATGTGGAAATAGTTATTTAGCCTGGATGCTTTGTTGTGGGTTAAATAAGTAGGCCACATATATCGATTGATATAGTGATTTATTCCGGGTGATTTTATGTGCGTTGAAGACAAAGATTGAAATAGCTCTATGACCCACTTGTTTTTATGTGGGTTATATTACGAGAAGGCTTTTATTGTTATTTAGCCCAGTTTTTTTCCAGGATTTGAAAAAAAAAATGTGGGGGGGGGGGCAGCCTGTCCTTAAGTTTTTTGTTGGTATATTTAGGTCAATTTAGGTGGCTTTTTAAAATAATGTGGCGAAAAAAGCGGGGCCGTCCCCCCTCCCCCGCCCTGGATCTGCGGCCGGCATTTCCCGTCATTAAGTTGATTATAAGCCTTTATTTACCCAATGTTGGTTTAATGTTGGCCCAGTGTCGTAGACGGTGGACCAACAATAATCTAACCTTGGGTGAATGTCTCAGATACTAAGCAATGTAAAATGCACATCGGGCGTCGTAATCAAATGCGATCACGAACAATAATATGCGTAGTTGTCAATTCACATATATTTGGTAGTATTCCAGCTTTCATATTTTTTGTAAATGTTGCAAGCGATAATAGTTGTCATGTGTCAGGGATAGGTCTATATTTACATTGTACAAGTTTATTTTCACGTGGCATAACTTACCTGCTCATTTTCATAAGGTCCTGGTGTAGGCTATTCAGTTCCGTGAATGAGCGCCAAAAAAAAAACATTGACAGCAGGGCATTGAAAGAACGATTTTGATTGGTTGTCATTGTCGGGTTAAATAAGGGTTTAGTCTTCTTGCACACCCCGTGACGGGGTAAATAGACACTTCCAAAACTTATGCTGTTATTTTGGAGTAATATCACAGGAGCCACATCTAACAAATTCGCGAAACAAATTTATTAATGTTGCATAAATTTAATATTGGTGTGATTGCATGTGAGGCCTAAATCCTATTATACTGCCTAAATCAGTAGCTTGTTATTGATTACTTTTGTAAAGTAGCTATATATGCCCTCCATCGAATCATTTTGCTTATAAAGAGAGGAAAATAGATTTGCGCATCATGAGAGAAGGTTCTTGCATTCGGTGTCATAGGAAATATCAGCAGGGCTGTAGCCTGGGGCAGAATACATGGGAGGGTGGGGAGTGTCGGTTGAGATCGGTAATAATAGTAGGCCTAGTCCAGGCAAAAATATTACAAAAATAAAGCTTTCATAAATTTTGAAAATCCCAGAGGGGGCAGCTGACACTCTGCCACCCTACACTCATTCTCAATGTTCTGTCTAATGGTGGCAGTGTACTGCCACCCCTGCAGGCTAGAGGCCTATGGCCCTGATCCAAAATGAGACATTTTAATTAAATCACGATTTTTTCTAAAATGTACAGACCTATACCCCTCTGCTGGCGCAGCCACTGCTCTTTATAGCGTCTATATGCTCTAGAGGTGTCCGGGGAATGCTTCTCGGGAAACTTTTAAATGGTGCATTCTAGAGCATAGGCTATATTCCGGACTAAATATGGTATTTTTTTGTTTTTCAATTGTGGGACCCTGGGCGAGCGGGATGGGAGGTGAGGGGCGCCGGTGCCCCCCCCCCCTCTGGATCCGCCACTGCTAAAGTAGAACAAACTTAGGCCTATCTGCAAATCGTTATAAATAAACAGTTTAGGCCTAGGCCCCTATAGGCCCATAATTATATAGAGACAAACACAGAGGCAAGTTTCGAGCTAGGATAACAGTTTACACGATGTTATGAATCGATAATAATGAGCAATTCGACTTTAGTTGCATATAGGACTGTTATATGCCGTTAGATGGTTTAGCAATGTTTCAAACTAGTCGCAATGCTAATGCGGCCACAAACGTCTTGTATAAAATTACAGAATTAGTGTAATTGGTTTATAGAGGGTCGTCATATTTTCAATTTACTACATGTCCAATAGTCTAACTTTTATAATTCGTTATGACAGTCGGTTGATAATGGACAGAGAAATCGACGAAAAGCATGCGCTCCAGATAATTCGACCTGCCAGAACCATAACGGCATAACTCATTTTTATCAACTTTTCAGGAGAGACAAAAAACTATTTTTCACAGGTAATACACAAAATTTAAAACCCAAGGTGATTCCATGTTGACAGATGTGGTGAACATAATTTTATATTGATAATCACAAATTATGCAAATTTTAAATACAACGTATAAAAACGATTTTTATTTGTTGATACCCTTTGCCTTTGCACTTCACATAGCTAAAGTCTGCCACTTAATGTCCGAAATGACAGTAATGACTACTTGATTTCTTAAATATAAAAATTTATGACAAAATGGCTTATCTGGCAGTTATGACGTTCTGACATTTCTGAGTTGACTACTATTCATTATCTGAAATGTCGTATCTGGTAGAATGTGACTATAAAGAATGGATAAAGCGTAGCAGATAAACACCTTATAGTAACGAAAAAAACACTTAATAAGGAAACAATTTTGTTAAACATGTTTTTTAATTAAAAATAATTTAGTAGTCAGAGACAGTGGACCTAACCTGTTTCATGTTATGTTGACTGAAAAATCCATTTATGGTAGGGCCTACAATTTTGCTTAATAAGCAAAGGTGATCTTCAAGGTCAAAGAGTCAATTAAAAAGTTAGGCAAGCGAACATTGGTTATTTTCAACATTCAATAAATTAGCTAAGTGGTACCATTCAATCTCCAGGGGGGCTCCAGGGCGATGGGGGTCTGTTTAAAAGTGACGAGAATCATCACAACGTAGCGAAGAAGCGTTAAAGGGTGACGGGAAATCGGTCAAAAACGAAAGAGAGGCGTTAAAATGTGACGGAGATGCGTTAAAGGGTCATGGAGAAGCACTATAAAGGCCATAGAAAATTAAAGGGAAGCTTTAAATCGAAAAGTAATTGGGTACGATGGGTGCCCTAAAAGGTGGAAGAGGAAGCGTCACATGACAATGGGAAGGCGTTAAATGGTGACGACAGAAAGCCATTAAAGGATGATGTGGATGCAAAAAAGGGTGACCGAGAGGCGTTAAAAGGCGACGAGGAAGCGTTGAAGGGCAGCTGAGATTAATGGTCGACGGAGAGGGCTCAGTAGGCAAAAGGATGCGTTACATGGCAATGGAGAGACAACAAAAAGACACCAAAAGACTGAGATGTGTTAAATGGCAATGAGGAGTAATTGGTAGTAGTAGTAAATCATTGCTTTACGTCACTTTTCGGCACAAAAGGTCTTTTAAGCGACATTATAATACGATAAAAATACGAAACAGATCCCTAATGACCCTCCCCGGATGGGGGCGAAAAGTACTACTACTAGCAATCATCCCAGTACCCCGAGGAGTAATTAAATGGCGACAAAGAGGTATTCAAGATTGGCCGAAAGGCATTAAACTACGACGAGAAAGCCTGCAATTGCAATGGAGAGGCGTTAAAGTAGACACAGATGCATAACAGGCATGGCAAAATTATTTAAGTGCGACCGGTGCATTGAAAAATGATGTACAGGCATTAAAGTACGACAAAGAGGCATTGAAGGGCAATAGGGAGTCGCTCATTAGCGGTGAAGTTGTGCTAAAGGGTGGCAAAGAGGCGGTAAAGGACGACGAAGAGGCATTAAAGGGGACGGAATGACAAAGGGGAGGCCTTCAATGGAGAGGCAATGGACAGGCGTTAAAGGGCGACTGAGAGGCATTAAAGGGTAATAGGGTCGTTCAAAGGAGACGGGTTCGCTAAAAGCTGGCGGGAAGGCAATGAATAGCGACGAGAAAACGTTACCAGTAAATGATGATGGGAAGGTTTTAACCTTTACAGTGCTGAAATATTTTTTTGTCAAACTATGGAGACCAAAGTAGTTATTTTTTCAATTTGAAATAATCACAAATGCCCTAGTTAGCTTTTTCTCCTTCATTTGAATACATATGTTATGGTTTACGGCCATTATAAATATTTTAATTATTTAATTGCGGGGAACGAAGGGTTAGAGGGCGATGGGGAGGCGTGAAAGGGCTGATTGTTGCATAATACTTTATAGATAACTGAAAAAATCGTAATAGTTTATTGTAATAGACACTGGAAGCCAACAACGACCTTGGCATTTGTGACATTATAGAGGAGGTTGTTGCAATAGTCCAGTTTACTTGCAACCAGTGTAGTTTTAGCTATGCTTCAGATATCAAGGAGTGACACAGGCAACGTATGCCCCTATGTCCCGAATGACTCCAATATTTCGCGTCGAGTCACGATGGATAATTTTGCAGGGAAATGTTGCATCAACTGTTTTCATTGTTATTTTGTTCCAAACAGGAAAACCATACAGTAAAACCTTTTATCTGGATTTCACTTGGAGTTTTCCATATCTAATCCAGTCACCTACGTCTAACCATTTTTTAGCAGCTTTACGTCGTTGATTTTCATTAATTTCTTGGAATGTTGATGTGTAGGGTGAGTAGGACATGCCAACCACAAAGAAACTACATGTAACTGTGAATACTGTATGTATTTGTTATGGGTCTATATATACATGTAGTGGATACTTCACATACAATTACAATTTGATTGGTGGCGGCCACCATTAATTCCATTGTCGAACAATTTTCAAATATATGCTTGTAGTAAATAATACCTGACTTCACTGTTCGGCACCAATGGTATTTGATGTACAGATGATTACGTGTGTGTGGGTCATGGCGGGTTAATTGTTGAGTGTTTTCCTCAACTCACTCGACAAGGGGCTCTGGGCATGCCTTTTAACCCTTTAAGCCCTCACGATACAATAAAGCATCATTTTACATCCCTGAAAACAGACTTAATTTTCTTTTTAGAATGAAAATTTCCATGAGACTTGTTTAACAATACATTTTGGCAATTTTCCCTAATTTTTCACCCACTTCAAATCATATTCATCCACTACAAGTCGATAACTGCGACAGCAATTCGCAGCTTGTAGTGGATAAAAATGACAATGGTAAATTCGGGCTTGAAAGGGTTGGGTAGGGTGGCGAAATAAATAACAATACATTCCTACGTTTCGAAAACGATATTGCCGGCGATTAAAAAAAACATAGCTGAAGCAAAAATGTTTATCTCCCTAAATGAACTGTTTTTTTTAATTTGCATGATTCTACTCCGCAATTAATTTAGCTGGACAGTAAAAAACTGTTTTTTTTGGTAATGCACGATCCTAATCTAATACGCGCGTTCATCTAAAACATAAATAGTGGTCTTAAGGCACGATAGCTACATTCCGTCAAACACAGTGACGTCACCGGAAACCCTTTTATATCGCCACTCGGTAAAAACAATGTTATGTAAGTCCCCCTCCCCCATACTGCATTGTGTATTAGACTGCTATAGGTGAAAAAATTGCAGGCCAAGGCTCTTGAGTTTCACAGAATTGACACCGCTGTTGAGCAGAGATTATAGCCAGACACGTGGAGGCTGCAGCTTGCCTTGAATAATCACTGTAGGCTGGTGCTTCCGTACCATCCCATGCAATAGATCCCTAATGACATGTCATTACTAGCATCCATACCATTAGGCGTAGGGCCTACCCCAGTTTTGGGGTATGGGAACCATATTGGATGATATCGAAAGTAATAAGTGAAAATATCATTCTAACACGAACAATGAGTTTATCACTTCAAAAACATCAAGAAAAGTGGTATTACACATGTTTCTAAGTTAAGTGGTTCAAAGTTATATGATATGGCTGATGGCGGCCATCTTGGATTTCATACACAATCACCTTTGCATCGCCGATTTAAAGAAAAACTATATTGAATATTTTTAGATTTAGCTTCCCAACAATGCAATACCGAAATCATTCAAATCGTTTAAATGAGTAAGAATCTAAGGCAAATATGAGTATTTGGCGACCATCGTGGTTTTTCGCAAATTAAAAAAAATCTATGCCAGCTTAGCATGCAGTTGTTTTGTGACCAGTATACCCCAATGGACAACAACAGAAGCACACAAGAAACGTATGTATCGGTGCAAGGTTACGTCAATTTCCTCCAGACTATAATCTGACAGTTAAGACATTTTGTGATTTGTAATAAACATTCAAGGAAATATTTCCGCAGTCCCAACTGGCAAATATGACGTTGTGGCGATGCCATAACCGTAAGTTTACATGATCAAAATGAAACTCTTAACATCTTAACTGACATACGTGACGTTCTGGCCGTCATGCAAAGATATTTCAATTTGTCATTTTGCCATTTGTGACGTTACATATTCACAAGCCACTCATATGAAAAAGTTCACCTGAAATGTCTCATCTGTCAGTTCTGACTATTTGGCACTTATTTCGTTAAACAATGAAAAATATTATGTGACAGATAGGACTATCTGCACCACACATTTATGAGCTGTGACGTTTTGGTTCCGATTTTTTTTATGGAAAACCAGTTGTGACCTTATGGAAAACCTCTATAACTTCAAAACTATTAGAGATAGGCAATTCATTTTTTCACACAAGAAGGGCAAGACTAAGGGGCGTGTTCTCGTCAAATAAAACCATAAGGTCACATCTGACAGTTATGACGTTATGGTTCTGGCAGGTCGAATTATTGTGTCATAGTCTTCAAACGTTGAACAAAGTTTGTCAAAAGTCTGCGATGATGGATGACCAAAATGTGGACCTTCCGCTTGCAGGGGGGGGGGGGGGGGGGGTCGTACGACGAAGATGGCTCGTGACAGATTGAAGTTAACGTGAGAAGATGTGGTATCGTGAAGCCACGTGTGATTATCACTATTGAAACATTAGCCACAGTCCACATGCTCTGATTCCACTGTTCCAGAATATTATAGTCCGCCACCTCCTTGAGGACAGAGCGTGAGATGGTTTACTAGGTGACCTAATAGCAAGACGATATGCCAGCTTATTTAACAGAGTTCAAGTATATTACTAATACTAGTCTATAGGCTAGCTTACAACACAGCGTGGCGGGCCCGGATTTTGGCTATTAGACCCTATATAGTGTATATCAGAATTAACGGCATAATTATATTATATCCCTGTATATAGCAGTTATAGGCCTACACCAGAGGCTATACTAAATGACTATCACTTGGGCCTAATGTGATTATAGGTGGTGTGATTATAAATAGCACAGTAGTGTAGGCTCATATGTCTCATATAGCACTTTCGTGCAATTTGTCTGTTAAAATTGATTTTTCACTTGATTCTGACTCAAAATATCATGAAGATCAAGAAAAAAGGGGATTGCATTTTTTTATGGCAATGGCTACTGCCACAGTACTGTGGTACTAAAGGTCCCATTGGCTATTTTCACCAAACCAATCAGAATTAAGGATTTCAGACTGTGGCAGCAACTTTGGAAATGCTATTACCACCAAACCAATCAGCATCAGTGTAACAAAGATACTGACCAATCACAGCAAATAACTTTATTACCACAGTCCTGTGTCAATAAGATTCATTTCTGCTAAAATATCTAAACGGATGAGGTCATGCTACCACATTAGTGTAACAATAAGGTATCTTACAGTCCGTGTACATGTGCAAGTAATTGCTGCCACATGATTGTGTTAATAAGGGTTTGTCATTTCTTGCTACTGAATTGATGTGTCTATAAGCTTCTCGTTATTGCTAATCTTCACCGCAGCAGTTCTGTGTAACTGTTTATAATGTTAGCCACAGTGCTGTGTCAATAAGGTTTCTTACTCTTTCACTAAACCTCATTGCTACCACAGTGATGTGACAATAACGTTTCTTACTGTATCTATACAGTTAAAATCTGTGCTGCCACATTACTTTGTCAATAAGGTATCTTACTCTGTCTCTACGCATAGAAGTCTTTGCTACCACAGTGCTGTGGCAATAACGTTTCTTACAGTTTCTATACATTTAAATCTTTGCTGCCACATTGCTGTGGCAATAAGGTATCTTACTCTTTTTCTACACATGTACGTCATTGCTACAACAGTGCTGTGGGAATAACCCTTCTTACTGTCTCTATACACTTAAAATATGTGCTGCCACAGTACTTTGTCAATAAGGTGTCATACTCTTTCTCTACGCATAGAAGTCCTTGCAACCAAAGTGCCGTGGCAATAACATTTCTTACAGTTTCTATACATTTAAAATCTTTGCTGCCACATTGCTGTGGCAATAAGGTATCTTACTCTTTTTCTACACATATAAGTCATTGCTACCAAAGTGCTGTGGTATTAACGTTTCCTGCTGTCTCCATACATTTAAAATCTGTGCTGCCACAGTGCTGTGTCGATAAGGTATCTTACTCTTTTTCTATACATATAAGTCATTGCTACCACAGTGCTGTGGCAATAACGTTCCTTACTGTGTCTATACACTTGAAATATGTGCTGCCACAGTACTTTGTCAATGATGTATCTTACTCTTTCTCTATGCATAGAAGTCCTTGCTACCACAGTGCTGTGGCAATAACGTTTCTTACAGTTTCTGTACATTTAAAATCTTTGCTGCCACATTGCTGTGGCAATAAGGTATCTTTCTCTACACATATAAGTCATTGCTACCACAGTGCTGTGGTAATAACGTCTCTTACTGTCTCTATATACTTGAAATCTGTGCTGCCACAGTGCTGTGTCAATAAGGTGTCTTACTCTTTCTTTACACATAGCAGCCCTTGCTACCACAGTGATGTGGCACCAACGTTGCTTACTCCCTCTATACACTTAAAATCTGTGCTGCCACAGTGCTGTGTCAATAAGGTATCTTCCCCTTTCTCTACACATAGAAGACTTTGCTACCACAGAGATGTGGCAATATCGGTTCTTACGGTCTCTATTCACTTAAAATCTGTGCTGCCACGGTGCTGTGTCAATAAGGTATCTTACTCTTTTCCTATACATATAAGTCCTTGCTATCACAGTGCTGTGGCAATAACGTTTCTTACTGTATCTATACACTTAAAATATGTGCTGCCACAGTACTTTGTCAATAAGGTATCTTACTCTTTCTCTACGCATAGAAGTCATTGCTACCACAGTGCTGTGGCAATAACGTTTCTTATGCTACGTTTACACTAGGTTCCCGGCGGCCACGTTTCAGGCCACCGTGGAGAAAACGGGATGGACGTGGGGCAACGCAGGGCGGCGGGATGGACAAACTTGGGAGGCCGTGATTGCCGTGACTGCCGTGCCAGATTTTAAAACTGTCAAAAAATTTGCCACGGCAGTCACGGTACGGATCAGAAACCTAGCAGGCCGTAGTAAAACGGGGTTAACCCAACAAAACGTGACAGTGCGTAATAAGCGGCAACAGAACTTTGAGACGGTCCGTAGTGGGACTTGAATCATGTTTCTGGGACTATTCTGTGATTTTTATTTTGAAAATCGGTCTTTCGTCATTTACTCTCTATGGATTAAATATTAACAGCCTGATTCTGACTCGTGATAGGTCCCTGAACAACATGATACCACTTAATGAGAGTCCTGGGGATATTTTCAATCACAAATCATAACTATAAAAGTGCATATAGTTAAAATATGTATTTTTTGTCATTTTTTTGGACGCCATCTCGAATTACACCAAAAATATTGTAATTTAAAAACAGTTTTAACATATTTCTTGACCTATTAACTGTAATATTAGTCACCAAAATCTTCTTTCAAATTGAATAAGAGGCAAGATATCTTCAAACGCGCTCCAAAGCTGTCCGGTGTCCACGTTTCATCCGCAGAGAGTCTTGAGAGAACGTGAAAGACGTGTCAGTCCTTGGTTAGAACGTGAGAAACGAGAGGAGCCACATCAGACCGTGACGGCCCGGGAGGCAACGTGCTGGCATTCGTTATAGATCGGGAGCCAAACGGGCCGAACCGTACCACGCCTTTGAGCATCCGGACTAAACCACCTGCGACCCTTCACGGTCCGTCCCGCATACAGTGAGAGGCCGTGAGAGATCAATAGAAAACGTAGCAAGACCTGATAAAATTTGAAAAAGGGCCAAAATCCCATGGTGCACTACGTTTCAGGCAAACGTGGCCGCCGTGGCCACCGGGAAAATAATGTAAACCTAGCATTACAGTTTCTATACATTTGAAATCTTTGCTGCCACATTGCTGTGACAATAAGGTATCTTACTATTTTCCTATACATATAGATCCTTGCTACCACAGTGCTGTGGCAATAACGTTCCTACTGTCTCTATACACTTAAAATCTGTGCTGCCACATTGCTGTGGCAATAACGTTTCTTATTGTCTCTATACACCTGAAAATCTCTTTGCTGCCGCAGCTCCGTTTCAATAATGTATCTTATTCTTTCTCCATACATAGAAATTCTTGCTACCACAGAGCTGTGGCAATAACGTTCCTTACCAATATACACATGATACAAATCCTTGCTACCACAGTGCTGTGTAAAAAAGGTTTCTCAGCGCCCATTGCCACCTAAAAGTACTTTTTACCATTCATTTTGTACACCTTAAAGTCTTTCATACCACACTGATGCCGTCTCCTTGCCAGCACAGTGCTCTGTCAATGAAATTTCTTACTGTCTCAATACATTTAAAAATATTTGCTGCTAGAGTGCTGTGTGAATACGGTCTCTTATTTTTCTGAACTTAGAAGTACTTGCTACCATAGTGCAGTTGCAATAATGTTTTTATTGTCTCTACACACTCTCAAATATTTGCTGCCACAGTGTTGTTTTAATATGGTTTGTGACTGCCCATTTAGGCCTACATCTGCAAGTCAAATCTACATTCATATGTCAATGAGATGTATTACTGTATCTATGCACTTACAAGTCATTGGTGCCACAGTACTGTGGCAATCAGATTTTTTGTCCTTGCAACCACAGTCATGTGTCAATAAGGTTGATTACTGTCTCTATGTACTTGCAAATCATCGCTGACACAGTTCTGTCACTGCTACCATGAAATTGGCGAATATATGGCTACAAATAAATCGGCGAAGATTTGGCAAAACAAGTGTCACCAATTGTTCGTAGAGGGAATAATTTTGCATGGTGTGACAGTAGTTGATGACAAATAAGGGGGATCTCACCGGCCTTGAGACTATTTGGCGATGTTGACAAATTTGCGAAATTCTTGAAATCTTTACCAAACATTCACCAAATTTCCCCAAACGTTTTCTTCTTTCGCCAAACCTTCTCTATTCACCTTGCTATCACAATACAGTGGCAATGATGTTTATTGTACTTTCTTTACACTTACAACTCATTTCCACCACAATGTTGTTTAAGCAAGCCTATGGCTTCTTACTATCTATACACTTACAAGTCCTTGTTACCACTGTGCGGTGTCTCTCTAAACTTACAAGACATATTCTGCCACAGTTCTGTGTCAATAAGGTTAACGTTTCGAATGGTATATTTACACGTACCAATCCTCTATGCCACTGTCATGTCACTAATTTTTCTTACCACCCCTTGACACCCAGACGTTCTATGCTATCACAGTACAGCTTCAGTTTCTTTACCGTTTTAATTCCTTGTTATCATAGTGCTCTGCCCTACCATATCCCAACTAATAGTCGTAGCAACATTTATTAATATTATGGAAAAGAAAAAAAACAGTTTCATTAAAAAATATATTTATTTATCGGTTGTTAAGACACTATAATATGCCTACGCCGTTAAACTGAGCTGCCCCAACTATCATAGTCTGAAGTGGCTGGTGATTATTTCAGCATTCTGAAAAGACATAGAAACAAAATTGCACATATTTAAATATTAGTGAATAAAAATGTAAAAAAATTGAAAAATTTGGCAAGTTATTGTGTCTACAAACAAGCAAAAATTTGCCATTTTATGTGATAAATCATTCAGCCATTTTTATTTTTCTCAACCATTATTTTACAACTTGTCAGTTAACTGAATGGGTATTAGCAACACATAGAACAAATTTGATCAGGATAGACCTACATGAAAATCTGGCTAAGGAAACGTTAACGCCGATGTCGACGCCGCCCCCGACAATGACGCCGAACTTCAGTGGCAAAAGTCCACATTAAAAAAGGGCGGGCTAAGTGATCCTAGCCTGAACTGGCTGGTGTATATTTTAACATTCGGAAAATACATGTATATGTATATTAAATAGTAATTTTATTTTGAAAAGACATGTATTTGTATTTCAACATTGTGTATTGAAAATCTATACAAAATACAATTTGATGGCATAGTTATGACTGTACATTTAATTTCCAATACTATAACCTGGAAAATGTCATACCATCAAAACAAAACACCACAGCTTGAACTTTTGTTTTGTTGACAGCTGGTAAGAGTTCTTGTGCTCCATTTATATGACTTGGTGTCTGTTCTTGCTTTTTGACTGCCTAAAACATAACCACATACATGTATTGTATTTGAATTGTAACAATTCTACTATTGGTTGATTTGTTCAACCAGATTCAGACCTACTTCATTAGTAAAAAAACAATTTCGGCTATTAAAATTGAAGTATACTTAGGAATGTAAATATACTTAGGAATATAAAAGTAGCGCTAGTAAGTTCCACGATGACATTTAATTGTTTAGCTAAAATGAATACAGAGTATACAACTGTATAACCTATATGCATTTGCTTTCACAACCTCGCATTTATTTTACACACCTTCGTTTAGTAACAATTTGTATTTCTTTTTCATTTCCCCCTCTCATGAAATCATTGACTCCTATCGTGGTATGTTTGGTAGGCTATCAGCCACCAGTAGCACACACGGGCTACCAATTGGAACGTGTTTCATAAAATGTTTGTCGCTGATGCCACATCAGGATGAAATCATACTGAGCTAACAAGACCTGAAAAAAACCCCATAATACTTTAGGCTAATGGATCATAAAACACAAATGTATGTACATTCTGTCTATGGCGCCACGCAATTCAGCAAGTGTCTTTTAGTATGTGGACAAGATGAAGGTAGGTAGGATTAGGTAGTAATTGTTTTTGACACAGCAATGTGGCAGTAAGGACTTGTACATGTAGAGGGGTAGTAATAACCTTTATTGACACAGCACTGTGACAGCAAGGACTTGTACATGTAGAGGGGTAGTCGGAACCCTTATTGACACAGCATTGTGGCAGTAAGGACTTGTACAAATAGAGGGGTAGTAATAACCCTTATTGACACAGCACTGTGGCAGCAAGGACTTGTACGTGTAAAGGGGTAGTAAAAAACCTTATTGACACAGCACTATGGCAGTAAGGACTTGTACATGTAGAGGGGTAGTAAAAAACCTTATTGACACAGCACTGTGGTAGTAAGGACTTGTACATGTAGAGGGGTAGTCGGAACCCTTATTGACACAGCACTGTGGCAGTAAGGATTTGTACATGTAGAGGGGTAGTAATAACCCTTATTGACACAGCACTGTGGCAGCAAGGACTTGTAGGCCTACATGTAGAGGGGTAGTAATAACCCTTATTGACACAGCACTGTGGTAGAAAAGACTTGTACATGTAAAGGAGTAGTAAAAACCGTTATTGACACAGCACTGTGGCAGCAAGGACTTGTACATGTAAAGGGGTAGTAAAAAACATTATTGACACAGCAATGTGGCAGTAAGGACTTGTACATGTAGAGGGGTAGTAAAAACCATTATTTACACAGCACTGTGGCAGCAAGGACATGTGCATGTAAAGGGGTAGTAAAAAACCTTATTGACACAGCACTGTTGCAGAAAGGACTTGTACATGTAGAGAAGTAGTAAAAACCATTATTGACAAAGAACTGTGGCAGTAAGGACTTGTACATGTAGAGGGGTAGTAAAAAACCTTATTGACACAGCACTGTGGCAATAAAGCTTTATACATGTAGAGGTGTAGAAGGAACCCTTACTGACACGGCACTGTGCCAGCAAGGACTTGTACATGTAGAGGGGTAGTCGGACCCCTTATTGACACAGCATTGTGGCAGTAAGGACTTGTACATGTAGAGGGATAGTAATAACCCTTATTGACACAGCACTGTGGCATAAAAGACTTGTACATGTAAAGGAGTAGTAAAAACCATTATTGACACAGCACTGTGGCAGCAAGGACTTGTACATGTAAAGGGGTAGTAAAAAACATTATTGACACAGCACTGTGGCAGTAAGGACTTGTACACGTGGAGGGGTAGTAAAAAACCTTATTGACACAGCACTGTGGCAGTAAGGACTTGTACATGTGGAGGGGTTGTCGGAACCTTATTGACACAGCACTGTGGCAGTAAAGACTTGTACATGTAGAGGAGTAGTAAAAACCATTATTTACACAGCACTGTGGCAGCAAGGACTTGTACATGTAAAGGGGTAGTAAAAAACCTTATTGACACAGCACTGTGGCAGAAAGGACTTGTACATGTAGAGGAGTAGTAAAAACCATTATTGACACAGAACTGTGGCAGTAAGGACTTGTACATGTAGAGGGGTAGTAAAAAACCTTATTGACACAGCACTGTGGCAATAAAGCTTTATACATGTAGAGGTGTAGAAGGAACCCTTATTGACACGGCACTGTGCCAGCAAGGACTTGTACATGTAGAGGGGTAGTCGGAACCCTTATTGACACAGCATTGTGGCAGTAAGGACTTGTACATGTAGAGGGGTAGTAATAACCGTTATTGACACAGCACTGTGGCATAAAAGACTTGTACATGTAAAGGAGTAGTAAAAACCATTATTGACACAGCACTGTGACTTGTACATGTAAAGGGGTAGTAAAAAACATTATTGACACAGCACTGTGGCAGTAAGGACTTGTACATGTAGAGGGGTAGTAAAAGAACTTATTGACACAGCACTGTGGCAGTAAGGACTTGTACATGTAGAGAAGTTGTCGGAACCTTATTGACACAGCACTGTGGCAGTAAGGACTTGTACATGTAGAGGGGTAGTAATAACCCTTATTGACACAGCACTGTGGCAGCAAGGACTTGTACATGTAGAGGGGTAGTGGGAACCCTTATTGACACAGCACTGTGCAGTGAGGATTTGTACATGTAGAGGGGTAGTAATAACCCTTATTGACACAGCACTGTGGCAGCAAGAACTTGTACATGTAGAGGGGTTGTCGAAACTCTTATTGACACAGCACAGTGGCAGTAAGGACTTGTACATGTAAAGGGGTAGTAAAAACCATTATTGACACAGCACTGTGGCAGCAAGGACTTGTACATGTAAAGGGGTAGTAACAAACCTTATTGACACAGAATTGTGGCACTAAGGACTTGTACATGTAGAGGGGTAGTAAAAAACCTTATTGACACAGCACTGTGACAATAAAAATGTATACATGTAGAGGGGTAGAAGGAACCCTTATTGACACAGCACTGTGCCAGCAAGGACTTTTACATGTAGAGGGGTAGTACAAAACCGTATTGACACAGCACTGTGGCCTTGGATAAACATAGTCAAGTCTAACGCGACTTGGGTTTTCAAGAGCAGTTTATAGTCACACATTATGGCAGAATGTGTACATATAGGGCCTAGGCCTACAATATAAGACATGATAGACTAAAAGTAACACATTACTTACTTGATGGTGTCACCGATTTACACAAACTCATGCTTCTTCCCATAATTCCATATTGTCTCGCTCGATAATGTCCAAGATAGAACATTTGCGGCAGCCGAAAATTCACTTGAGGCCGTTTTAAATGCTTCCTAATTGACGGACGTCTTTCCGAACAACATGGCGACGGTGGAATGGCGGCAATCCACTCAGCCCTGCCACTCCACATGCGAAAATGTATGATGGCCTCTGATTGGTTTGGTGAAAATAACGATTCGCTCTGCTATTGCCACAGTACTGTGGCAATAGACACTTCCTTTTTTTATAGGTCGAGAAAAGGTCTAAAATGGCGAAATCCAAGATGGCTGCCAAAGTATATAAAAATAAACATATTTACGAATAATTTTGCAACTACATACGCTAGAGACATAAATAATATGTCTATTCTTATATTTTCAAATAATTTATGAGAAAGCCAATTCTTTCATTTGTTTTTAGAAAAAAATATTGTAAAGTCTATATTAATGCAAATATGAGCAGAAAC
>OZ024917.1:34792529-35019321 GCA_964017125.1 Flabesymbios commensalis | reverse complement strand
CAAAGTACGTACAGAGTAGAAACCTTTTTAAGAGTTGAGCCAGAGAACCACTTTCAGAAACACTTTAAACATACTTTGTTTTTAATTATCTTTTTTTTCGATATATATTTAGAGAAAGGATAGTTCCGAAAATATAAGCAGCAATATATTAAAAATTCTGACTGGTATTGTAATATCAGATAAATGGAGTATGTGAATCAGGCAGATGTGATTATAATTATAAATCACTGATTATTCAATCATTGCATGAATCTATGCACATATAATGATGCTAGTAACATAAAGTAAATCAAGTTACTTGTTTTCGGAATGGTAAGCATAACAGTTTAATAAGTTTTGTCATAATTATTACATTATTTGACTGCTAGAATTAAAAAAAAATGTAACCTTCGCGTGTTTTTTGTGGCAGCATTTTAATAATATAATTATATAACTTCATGTTGACATGTTTGAGGTCCCGACTCGAGTGGAGGTTCAAAAATGTGATATTGACGTTTAAATCACAGATTTTTTAAACTTCTACACTATCATTATATATTGTCATTAAAAAACACATTTATTTTGCAAATTAAAGTTTACTTTGTGCCAGAATGTAATTTTAGTAACTGCTTTTGGTATTTCCTTGCATTGAAGATAATGTTTATGTAATATTTAAAAAATGGTAATTGAATCATATTTCAGAAATTCGTTGATATTATATAGAATCGGGGGGGGGGGATGTGAAAATAAATGGGTGAATAAGTGAACGAATGACTGGGGTATTCGGACTTTTTTTGCACATTAATTATGACTAAACTGAACCAGGATAACGTTCCGTGTACATGATGTATTAGAGCTGTACTGATTTCTGTATTTTCAAGAGGTGACTATATGGTATATCTGAGGGTATGAAAATCACACGTACTGCAAATTCAAGGGTCAATAAAATAACCCAGCTGTAACATGTGTTTATTCAAAGGCTGCTTTGTGTCTCGAACATTAGGCGTAGATGAGTGTGCTGCGCAAAAAAAGAGGGTTTTCATGTTTTAGGCTATCCCGAGCATTGTGTCTATACAGAAAGGGTGTGTTATTGTCCAAAGCTGTATAGGCCTAATAAATGGTAGGCCTATGCTTACGCCAAAGACTGTATAGGGCCTAGTTATTTTCGGCAAAATTTGTATATTCAAAGGTATATTTTTGGCCAAAGATGTATATTCAAGACTAAGGGTTTGACTATCCTGTCTGCACTCCGAACCCAAATTTTCACCGAGTGCACCACCCCCTATAGGGGGATAACCTTCTGAGCATGGTGAGATGTATCTTAATCGGCACTGCCCTCCACATAGTATCCTAAATTCCGTTCAAGGTCTAGCACACAACCTCTCGGACACGTAACAGATAACTTACGCTATGTTTTTACATTTTGTTGATTAAAATTGAAAAAAAATCTAGTTTAAACTGTTTATTTTTAAAATATAATGGTGTTATCAGTTTTCTTGTCTTAAAAAACTATTCAAATCGATATATTATACATGTTTTGTGCTCATTATTTCAAAAGTTATGTTGAAATAGATAATATCTTGGAAACATGGCGGCCATTTTGGATTTAGTCAGTTTTCATAAATTTAAAGAGTTAGAAAAAAATGCAATCCCTTTTTTTCTCATCACTACTATGTTCCAAATGGGAATAAACAAAAAAAATCACTTTTAACAAACATTTTGCACGAAAATACACAAGGGCATATACTACATGCATGACAATTGACTGGGAACATGCCTCGGTCTTGCGGGACAGAGCTGAGCTATAGGCCTATGTCTCAATATAAATATATCTACAAAATTGCTTTTTCGATTGACTTTGTGTTCAACATACTGAATGCAAGTATTAATTCCTAGGCTGCATCAATTTTTCAGAAAGTTTGGAAAAATATTCGGATCATAGCGGCCATCTTTATTCTTTTTTCGTCAAATTATGACCTTGTCACCCTGATATCTACAAAACCGATTTTTCGATTGACTTTGTATTTAACATACTGAATGCAAGTATTAATTCCTAGGCTGCATCAATTTTTCAGAAAGTTCGGGAAAATATTCGGATCATAGCGGCCATCTTTAATCTTTTTTCGTCAAATTAGGACCTTGTCACCCTGATATCTACAAAACCGCTTTTTCGATCGACTTGATAACTTCAAAGCCGCTTATCCGATAATCATATCGGTGACCCTTATTGGGTGTTTACATGGTAAACACTTACATCTAGTTCATTGTACAAAATAAATTATTCAGGTCCCTGCTAAAGTTGAATAAGAATGTGATAAATAGTTTAGAAATGTTATGATAGATTAGCTATTGTGATCGATGTCTTGATGAGAATGCGGGAAGAGTGTCACATGTCTGGTCAATTTATTTGAGTTCGACTTATAATTATTTAAATAATTATATGCACGACAGTGACTGTTTCATACAGAGAAAAATACAATTGAGGACAGTTAAAGTGCTGCTCGCGGCAACAGTCATGCTGTTAGTAGCTGCCGCTTTAAATAGGCTAGCTAGGATCCCGCTCGGGCTAAGACAGTGGTGTGATAGGTAACTAATGTTGAGCGGGATCCGTCCCTCCACGGATACCTGACTTGATGTATCCGTGGATTGATGCCACATGCACACCGCCGCAAATGCGTGTATGTGACGTCACAGTTTGGGCGTCCAAATAATTACATTTGATGAAAAAATCGTTTTTTCCCTATCGTACTGTGCACTATTAAAAACACTTGACAAAGTAATTCGAAATAAAAGTAGGGTATAGCCCCGGCTTCGGGCTTCCTTTTGTCGCGTCATTGCCTCTTAGCCTAATGTGCAGATTGAGTGAGTGAATATTGGTTTACGTCGCTTTCTGCACATATGATCCTACTCTTATTTTGAAAGACTTCAAGGGTTCTTTATATTGCACAGTACCATAGACAATAGCCTACACTGCACACTTCAGGCATTTGAACAGTTTGGAGCCTTATGTGCAAAAAGCGACGTAAAACAATATTCACCCACTCTCAACAAATTATAGGAAACACAATTCTTTCATCGTTTATTATGTCATGGATCATTTGCCTTCTTTGCTTTTCTTCACACATCATTAACATGTGTTAGATAAATCCCTCTCTCACTCCTTGTAAATTAAAATAGCAAATCACTTACAGCACATCGACTTAATTTGTCCTCCGAACCAGAAGACCTGGCTGGCTCTCCAATTTCCAATGGAATTTGTTCCTACACAGCACGGTAGGGCCTCAACCTATTCCTATCAGACTAGACGCAAACATATAAAATATAATAGATTTTTTTTAATTCAAAGTCATTCAAGTTATCTAGCTCCATATTTAAAAAAAATATTATCAGATTTGATAATAAAAGAAGCCTTAACAATTAATACCGTATCAGCAGCAAATATGACGAAAATAAAACAATGACTGCTACAAAAATGCATCTCACACCAATGACACGCACTGGATTACAGATGCATAGTAATTAATGCATTCAATAACATTATCATACTGTTGAAGTTGTCATGATATGTTTTACCAGCCTTTGGTTTCGAGATAAGCATGCCTTGTTTATTTTGACATGCTTTATTTTTGTCATGCTGTGGTTTTGAAATGCTGTGTTTTCCAATTATTTGGGTTAAACATGCTGTTTTTGTTCATTTTCACGTGTGTTTCTTTGTCATAATGTGTTTTATCATACCACGGTTTCCCCTATCTGATGCCAATTCTGAATTTAAATAACTCTAGAAAGGTTATCACGCTCTGGAATTTTTTCTGCCCCCCCTCCCCTTTCTAGCACTTGAATTAGATACCAAAATGGTAAAATTTGACTGATGATTTCACATTTGATTTTCTAATAGGCCTACAAGAAAATAATAACAAATGAGATTGAAGAATAATAGGCCTATCAGTTTCGGTTGTGTCTCACAGAAGAACAACAGGTCATCTCAAGGTCAAGTGAAGGTCACATCAAAGTAATTCTAAGGTCAAATTCGGACCAAAATAACAAAAACAGCCCATTTCCGTATTAAGTTACATATGTTGACGCATGCTAAGAATATGTATCACTACCAACGACAAATTAACAATGTGAAACAAGAAAAGTGTATTAAAAATGAGTACCAATATCTATATATATTCGGCTTGCCCATCCCAGTAGAACCCCCTTGAGGTCATCTCAAGTTCAATTAAGGTAATTTAAAGATCAGCTCGAGGTTAAATCAGGAAACACACACAGCCTTGGTCAGATTTTTGGTATGTGCTCTTGTAAAGTGTTGCTCAACACTTACCATTCTTGGTGATTATATTTCCGATGTTATCAAAATTACAGATTTTTATTCCATAGACTGATTTCACTTTCATTAACCCATTCATTTAGTTGGACTACTTTGAGTCATTGTATCTGTGATATGTGTATGATTTTGTTAGGACAACAATAAAAATAGCAGGCTTGGCTGTACTGATTTGTTTAATTCTGATTATAGATTTATAACCAAGATGATCATAGTAGCCACGAGATCGCAGAAAGAGTGGTACAAGTCGTGTTACTTAATCGGTTTTGAATAAGGAATAAGTAACCGTTACTTATTCCTTATTCGCGTCTGAATAAGTAACTGGTACTCATGCGGTAAATATAGACTTAAAAATACCAAAATACATCGAGAAAACATTAAGACGTTCATATGTAGGATCCTGACGTCGTTCAGTTAATCCTGACGTCGTTCAGTAAATTGCAATGTGTGCGGCCTTGGTATTTTTCCCGCACTTCAGGCGTTACACTCGGCGACTAGGGACGTGCCGTAGCTCGCTCTCGCTAAGTCAATTGGCAGGAGGTTGTGCTTTGCTGTTATCGCATGTTAATCAAATAAACATGATAAGAGAGGAGAGAGTTTTCTGATTTGTTTGAAACCGTCGACTCGACGGAGGAGGAGGAAGTTTGAGTTTAAATGGTGAGACTGGGCGGAGTCCCTCGTCGGCCATTGTGACCTCATAATGGAGCTCCCGGGGTAGGCCCATCACGCCATACTGGTGACCCCTGACGACTGATCGTCTGCGCAACAGTGTTTTCACCTAGACGCCAGTTGAAAACCGCTGTTTTCAAGGATAGTTTTCATTAATTTTAAGGGATTTTTTGAAAAAAATCAATAGCATTTTTTTCATAAGGTACGTGAAAGCTGTAGGTCATTATATATATGCCAGTTTAAATTAGTCAGAAAGAGTTATCAGAAGAGAAGCACGTTTCTTTACGTCGAAAACGGCGTAAATTTCTAAACTTTTGGTCGAAATCCCACGTGTTTGGCGCCTTTTCAAGATGGCAACCTTGTCGGTTTCTCTAGTAGAATCCAGAAAATTATTATCATAGACCTAGTCTATCATTTTTTAATTGTAAGAGTTTGTTTAATGCCTTTATCCTATTAATGCCACTGTAGGCGAGTAGGAAGTGAGCATTTTCGGTAACTCAATTTTTATCGTTGATTAACATAATTGGGTAACTCGATTTTAAAAGTCCATAGACGAAATCTCGTCATTTTTTCCGATTTTTTTCTACAAAATCGACAGAAATTTTAAATATCGCTTCGACTCGGGTAACCTTTAATAGGTTTAGGGCCAAAATAAATTGTTTCCCTAAATGAATGTCAATAAACGGTCTTATTTGGTCTGTTTAAAAATATTCCCAGGACCGTAAGTCAATATTTTGTACTATTATCATATGTTATTTCAGAGAATGCTGAATATTGTACATGTATTTGGTAGGTGTGCGTCATTTTGGACGCTGGTTTCCCTAACTTAGCTCTTCGCCCGCCGTGGGCATCCACGTGTTCCCCCCTAACCGGCATGCATCTGGACAGTGAACCTGTGTCGCCACATCACATTAGCATTAAATAGGTCGCCATTTTGATTTGGTGGAGATCATTTTTCACGTGTTTCAAATTTTACATGGACTGATTGTAATATTTTTTTTTAATTGTTTATTAATCTTCTTTTTCAAAACGATTGAGGGAGAAGAAATGTAAATAAGTTGTTTCGAAAACAAATTCTGCCACTAATTGTGCGAGATTTTTGTTCATTTTGAAACGCCTTTCGGTGTTTGTAATCGTGCTAGGCTATTTAGCGCCTTATTTGGGCACGCAGTAGGTAATGAATATGCTAATGTGAGGCGAGACGGGGATGCTGACTGTATACTATGTACGTACCGCCCAAAGCTTACCGTCACAGACTATAAGCCACATGCTGCCTGCCGCACAGGCTGTGAGCACCGATAATGCACCACACACACACCCACCACAGATGACATAAAAACAACCGCACCAAAGACAGTCGGTTTATACGTCAATCAATGAATCGATGCGAGCGATTGATTCGGACGTTTATGAGAATGACTCGGTGATGAACGTACCATTATAAAAAAAAAACGTGGAATGTTCATCACAGACATCATTTTTTAGCGAAATGATATACTTTATCATTAATCAGCATAGACTACTGTCAGTCACGTTTTAGATATTATTCTTAAATCATAAATGTCACTGTTTTTCTTCGCAGTCACATTTAGTCTATCAGTTTGAGAACGAAATTTTCTCACGATAGTTTATTTCTGAAGGTAAATTTTTTTATAAATACAGAAATATTCGATTTGACAGTTGCGTTATTGCGAAACATTGCAAATATTTGAATGTGTTTTTCGACTTGTGTGAAAATTTTTTTTCACCCAGGTCGATTTACAAAATACTATTATCCTAGCTTAGCATAGCTTATCATAGTTGTATCTGGCATATTATTTTTATGTACCACTTCGACCTACGGTTTTCACGGTACCATTTTGCATGTGTGTGACTAAGTGAAAACGTTTTATATCTCTTATAGACCTTCAGTTTTCACTTCAATCAATACATACCTTTAGTGAATTAGTGCACAGCATTTAGGTGAAACTTCAACGACGCATTTTTTTCAACTAATCTGCAACCCCCGTTTCTCGCAACATGCGACATAGCGTGAACATTTTCTGCAGTCTACACTTCTAAGCTTCAACATATTACAGACATTTTTCATCTGATTTTCACGGCATTGCACAACCTTTCCGCGCACGGCGCGTCAAAAATAGTTGGCATGTGTTAATACGACATGCCATTTTAAACACGTTTGGGATAGACGCAGAGCCAATAGGCCGGCTATCTCAGATGCTTCACTAGTTAGATAATTTCAAAAACACTACTTCATAATGTCAAAGCAGTACGACAGTGAAGGCTTCATGTCAACGCCCCTAGAAGGTTCGGGTGCTAAACCTAAAGATGATTATCATCCCGACAGTGAGGACAGTGAGGTTTGATTCCGAGAGGCGGACGAGGAATATCAACGCCTCAAAGCTGATTTCGCTCAAATTGCTCGAGCTCGACGTATGAATTCTCACTCTAGGAGCGACTCCTCAAGGAGTTCTTCACCGCTCGGTAGACAGTCGCAGAGACGTGCTACAAACTTACCAAAGTTCAAAATCGCCACTTTCTACGCCTCGGATGTTGAGCTCTGGTTCAACTAAATTGAGACCCAGTTCGCTCTTCACCAGATCAATGATGATGATGAGAGGTACAGCTTAACCTGCGCTGCACTTTCGGGCGAGATTGCATCGGACGTGAGGGACGTGCTACTTCAGCCTTTCAGGTCCAACAAATACGGCAGCCTGAAAGCGATTTTGATTGAGAGTATTGACCACACCAAAGACAGTCGGTTTATACCACATTAGTATTGTCCACACCCGAAAGGGTCAACAAAGTTATCTCTGGCGAGAAGATTGGTAATGACATTCCCTCGCGTTTCCTGCGGCGTCTGCAGAAGACTGCAGGTTTCGGCACCAAAGCTGTGGTGGGGAAGGCTGTAATTCGGCAAGCATTCATACGCCAGATGCCCGCTTCCATCAGTGCCCATTTGGTGATTCAACCTGACAGTGCCACCCTCGAAAGTTTGGCCGTTTTGGCCGACCGGGCACTGGCAGCAGAAGAGGACGTCGAAGAGAGTAAGCCGGGGGTCGCAGAGATTAAAGTCGAAGAAACCACCAAACTAGTTGGTTTGTTAGAGGATATGTCTAAGAGAATCAAGAGATTAGAAACAGTGACTACATCAGAGAGGAAAAGAAATAAAGGACGTGGACGAGCAAATAACTATGCTCCTGCGCCTGCATTTGCTCCTAATGCACAGGCCACTGAGTTTGTTTATGAATCAAATAATTGTACTAATGCACAACAAAATGTTCGACCTTTCGCACCGCCGCCGCAAACGCCGCAAAATAATGTCGCACAACCGACCGACACAGCCACTGCACAGGTTTGCTATTACCACCACACGTATGGTGAAAAGGCGCGCTTGTGCAGTGAACCCTGTTCATACTATGTCACATTAGGTCAGCGCGAAGTAGCAAATATCGCGTTATCACACTCTAAATTATTATATGTCGCAGATAAAGGACATAAATGCAGATATTTATTCGACACGGGCGCAGCTGTCAGTGTTCTGCCGAAATCTTGCGCTAACGGGATTTCGGACGCTGGTAGTCTCCCCCTGGTGGCAGCTAATAACAGTACTATACATACTTACGGCAACTGTAAACACGCTGTCGATGTCGGCTTAAAGCGCGAATATCCGTGGACGTTCATAGTGGCAGATGTGCAGCAACCCATAATCAGGGCTGATTTTTTAATCCACTATAATTTGCTCGTAGACTAGAGAAGCAGATGTCTCCGAGACATGCGTACAGGCCTAGCCATTGCCGCTTCACTATCTTCGATTAAACCTCTGTCATTGAACAGAGTTGATACTATTCAGAATGAGTACACAAAACTCCTCGGCCAGTTCCCGGAACTGACACGCCCTACGACAAAGGGTGAGACCGTTAAACACGGTATAACTCACAAGATTGTGACTAAAGGTCACCCGGTTTTTGCACCCGTTTTTTTCATACCGCATTGCGCCGCGAAGTTGACGCCACTCAATAATCTACTGACTTCTGCCAATGAAGGACATACCAGACTGTCACCGAAATCAAATTTCGATTTGAAGTGGAATAAAAACGCAGAGTCAGCATTTTCTGAGTCAAAACAGATATTGGCAAACGCTACGCTTCTGGTGCACCCAGATTCTACGGCCCAGCTTAACATCACGTGCGACGCTAGTGATGTCGCCGTCGGTGGCGTTTTGCAGCAATTTTTAAACGGTATGTGGCAGCCGCTTTCGTTTTTCAGCAAGAAGCTGAACCCAGCAGAGACACGCTACAGTGCGTTCGATCGTGAGCTTTTGGCAGTATACGCTACAATTAAACATTTCAGACACAATTTAGAAGGACGAAATTTTTTCGTTAATACAGATCACAAACCGTTGACATTCGTAATGTCATCCGTGACTGAGCGCGCATCCCTACGACAAACACGTCATTTAGCGTTCATCGCTGAATTCACCACCGATATTAGATATGTAAAAGGAGAGACAAATTTCGTCGCTGATGCGCTGTCACGACCATCAGTGTCAGCGATACATGATGGACCAGCGATAGACTATAAAGAGTTAAGTCTCGACCAAGCTAATGACGCGGAATTCACGCGTTTGAGACACTCGACTACATCAACTATGAAGTTCAAACTATTAAAATCGTTCGATAATCAATTGATCTGGTGTGATGTGTCCACGGGACACAACCGGCCGTACCTTACCGCGAAATTTCGCCGAAAAGTTTTTTCAAACTTGCACAGTTTAGGCCATCCATCGCATAGAGCTACCAAACCTTTGATTAATACCCGATTTGTATGGCACGGCATGAACATAGATATTGCTAGATGGTGTCGTACCTGTAAGGGTTGCCAGACCGCTAAAGTTTCACGTCACAACACTCCAGTTTTCGGAAAGTTCACTGAACCTACCGAGCGATTGGATCATGTCCACGTAGACATAGTCGGACCTTTACCTTATGCCGATGGTTTTAGATATCTACTGACTTGCGTCGACCGTTTTACACGTTGGCCCGAAGCTATAACTATGGTAGATATTAGAGCCGAAACGGTCGCCGATGCCTTCTTCAGCGGGTGGATAGCACGTTATGGTACCCCAGCCACTATCACCACTGATAGGGGCGCTCAATTCGAGTTCAAATTGTGGGATAGTTTGTGTAATCAATTCGGGATTATTCGGAATCGTACCACGAGTTATCACCCTCAGTCGAATGGCATGGTCGAACGTTTCCACCGTCAATTGAAAGCCGCCATTATGGCGCACGAGTCACCGAACCCGTGGACTATCACGTTACCTGCTGTACTTTTGGGAGTTCGTTCAGCCGTGAAAGAGAGACTAGGCAGGTCAGCTGACGAGATGATTTACGGGACAACCCTTAGACTCCCAGGAGAGTTTACTAAACAGTACACCGTCGACGTCAACACTGATTTGGAGAATTATTCAGACAAGCTACGCGTGGCCGTGTCGCGTCTCCGTCTAGGTCCGCCGCGTGACACACAACAACACAACATTTTCCAATTCAAGGAAATAGCTACATGTACTCATGTATTCTTGCGCCGAATCGCAATTGCACCGCCTCTGACCGCCCCTTACGACGGACCATACAAGGTCGTCGCGAGGAGTGGCAGAGTAATGAAAATCCTAGTTAAAGGCAAGGTTGAGACGGTCTCTTTAGATCGCGTTAAACCCGCACATATGGAGTGGGAGCCTACGACAGGTACGACAATACAGCGTAAAACGCCAAGCAAACCACGGGAGTCGACGGCTACCGGGACATCTAGTAAGAATCCACAGGGTCCACCTAGACCTGGTAGTGCGGACACTCCGACGTCCAACGGGACGAGAGTCAACACAAAAAAGATGACGGCAGTCAGAAGCAGTAAAAAATCGGCCACAGTCCCAAAGCAAATAGATGTTAAAGTCAACTTGTCTAACAGAGACAATACTTATGTAGCGCCGCATTCGCGAGCCCCCGCCGTGTCCCGCGCTAACGGGAACAGCGGTGGTTTACGAACGTATTCCAGCATACCTTTACATCTACAGGGTAAAACCCCGGGTGCTGCTGACGCCGTAATCGACTCGACACAAAGCAAACATGCGAATATCGCTAATCGCGAAAAAATTTCGACCTACCAAACAGTGCGAAAAACTAGAGTCGGACGAATAATCCAGACTCCTGCCCGATTCGTGCAGATGGTTCACGCCATAGTTGCGCCTAACGACATCTATGGCGGGCCCAACCGCATACCTCGTAATAACAATGTTGTTAAATTGTAAATGAATATGCCAGGCCTGGCAGCATTGTGTACAAATATATAAATGTAAAGACATTTTTTTTAGCAAGCTCATTGCTAAATTACTAATAGAAATCATGTTAATTAAATGAATGGGTTGATCGCAGCTTGCAGCAAATGAATCATACATAAAGGACAGTTGGTGTTAAGAGGATGGGACAATTCACGTATAATGCTGCGCTTTCAACCACCCATGCTGTAATCACACTCGCTATATTTTTAAAAAAAAAACTATGCTTAGTTATAAGAGGTTACATATTTTACAACCCCGCTACTTGCACGAAGCAGTCTCCTACACGTCAGTTTGGTCCTACGTTATCACTCACCCGGGGGTAATGTAGGATCCTGACGTCGTTCAGTTAATGTGGCGGTTATCCCCAGCCTCCTGGACGCGGGGGGATGAGGATGACCGCCTCGTTTCCGTACCTTGACGGGCGCACAAATTGCAATGTGTGCGGCCTTGGTATTTTTCCCGCACTTCAAGCGTTACACTCGGCGACTACGAACGTGCCGTAGCTCGCTCTCGCTAAGTCAATTGAGACGTGCCGTGCGCGGGAGGTTGTGCTTTGCTGTTATCGCATGTTAATCAAATAAACATAATAAGAGAGGAGAGAGTTTTCTGACTTGTTTGGAACCGTCGACTCGACGGAGGAGGAGGAAGTTTGAGTTTAAATGGTGAGATTGGGCGGAGTCCCTCGTCGGCCATTGTGACCCCATAATGGAGCTCCCGGCGTAGGCTCATCACGCCATACATATACTAGTAATTTGGGGAGATACATGAGTAAAACACCAATCTGATCACTCAAACAGTATAGTGCAAGTTTTGTTACTTATTCGGTTTTGAATTAGGAATAAGTAACTGGTTACTTATTCCTTATTCGCGTTTGAATAAGTAACTAGTACTCATACGGAGAAAAACAACTTTAAAATACGAAAACACATCTAGAATACCCTAAGACTCGACAAAACACGTTCATAAACTTGTAATATGAGGAGATAAATGAGTAAAACACCAATATGATCGCTCAAATAATAATACAAGTCAGTCACTTATTCCTTATTCAAAACCGAATAAGTAACAAGTCTTGTACTACTCTTTCTGCGATCTTGAAATCTTGAAATCATATCCAGCAGCACCTCCTATTTGGAGTATCAGGCTGGAGGGGGGAAAGGGCTGGTGGATTTAGACTCTTGAACGCTGCCACAGTTTTTGATTCTATGGCAGCTGCCGGAAGAGAATTCCAATCAGGGATAGTTCGATGCCAAAAAGAATTTTGTCCAAGTGTGGTGCTAGCTCTAAGATGTTTATAGGCCTGATTGTGCCCACCACGTGTTCTTCTGTCCACTGGGATTAACTCATAGCAGTCTAAGTCCGAGCCCAGCTCGGACCCGGAATTTATGACGCTGCAGTCTAGGTCCGAGCCCAGCTCGGACCTAGCAACAATGCTTAGACATCCACGAGATGACATCACTTGCGCAACTATGAACACAACATGGGAACCTAGACCATAAAGGGTTGATTTATCTGCGGCACAACCGTTTCTGAACTAAAAATAAAACTCCAGGTTTAGCTGAATACGAGGCTTTCGGTATTTTACAGATAAAATTGGAATGTCATCTCAAAATATGAAATATGATATGCCCCTCAGGGAATTCAGAAAGATTACTATATCCCATGATAATACATTATTTACGCTATTAATTTGTGTGCATAGACCTATTAAATGCTTATTCGAACCGTCTGTGATGTATTTTATTATATTTTATATGAATTGGTATAATGTTGTACTCCTGAATCTCCGTGGATCTCAAAAATAACATTTTTAAACAAAATTTCCGAAAATTTGACTACCTAATTAGCATATTCAAAATGGCGGTCGGTTACCATGGCAACATTACATTGGCCAATTAAATGAAGTGTATTCTGGTTATATATTGTAAGTCTGTTCCTGTGGTGGATGGGAAAAACATATGCCATCATTCTAAATTTCTATTTGAAGTATCAGAATATGTCTCAAAATTACAAAAATGGCCAGACCACACAGACGTCCAATGTCAAAACGGCCAGACTGCTATGAGTTAAACGGTCATTGATAGGAATTTCGACTAGCTCATTTAAAATTTTGAACATGCTTACAAGTCTAGAATTTTTACGTCTTGTTTTCAAGTCAGTCCAGCCCAGGTTCTGAATGAGAGATGTCACACTGGCTGTTTGTCTATAATTTTGGGTGACAAATCTTGCTGCTGATCTTTGAATTTTTTCTAATTTATCGATATCTTTTTGTCTAAAGGGGTCCCAAACTGCTGAAGAGTATTCTAAAGACGATCTTACCAGGGAGAAATAGGCAGTCTCCCTTAGTTTAGGGGGACATGCCTTCAGGTTCCTCCGAAGGAAGCCCAGAGTGAAATTTGCTTTACTTGTAATTTTGTTGATGTGGGCCTCCCATTCCAGGGTCTCACTAAGGCAAACACCAAGATATGGTGTTGATGAAACGTTCCCTAGTGTTTCACCTTTAAGGGTGTACCCAAATTCCAGGTTTTTTAATTTCGGCCTGGACACCCTCAGGACCGAGCATTTCGAGGGGTTGAAACACATCCCCCATCGATCTGCCCCGTCCTGTAACGCAGATAGGTCTCTCTGCAGCTGCTCCTGATCTGCTCGACATTTAATTGGGCGATACAGGAGGCAGTCATCTGCAAAAAGACGAACCTGCGAGGAGACCGTGGAAGGGAGGTCATTAATATAGGTCAAAAAGAGTAGGGGTCCGAGAACAGTACCCTGGGGCACACCGGACCTCACGCAAGCTGATTCTGAAGAGCTGCCATCAACTACTACTTTTTGGGTTCTATTGGTCAGAAAATTTTGAATCCAATTAAGAGTTGTTCCCCGAATTCCATAGTGGTCAAGTTTGTGCAAGAGGCGTTGGTGGGGGACAACATCAAAGGCCTTACTAAAATCCAAGACAACAACATCTGTTTGTGTCTTGCTTTCAAAATTTTGAATAAATTCATCAGTTGTAATCAAAAGCTGGCTTTCGCATGAGTGTTTTGATCGAAAGCCATGCTGTACAGGTGTTAAAATTTTGTTTTCCGAAAAATGGGACATAATTTGTTTACAAATGATGTGTTCGAGTAATTTGGCACAAACACATGTGAGGGATATCGGCCTGTAGTTTGCCGGAGAGTGCCGATCCCCTTTTTTGAAGACTGGGGCAACATTAGCCTCTACCCAGTCATCTGGTAATTTGCCCGTCTGTAGAGATTGGTCGAAAATAATTTTAAGAAAGGGAGATATTTCGTTGGCAGCATTCTTCAGAATTAGGTTCGGGAGTTCGTCCGGTCCAGATGCCTTTCCGCCGTTTAAACCCTCAAGTAATTTAGTTACACCTTGAACGGTAATTTCGAATTTAGGCATTTCAGTATTCGGTGGTCCTGTTAATTTAGGTATATTCGTGGTGTCTTCCGAGGTAAAAACTGAGCAAAATTGGTTGTTTAGTATTTCGGCCTTACGTCTGCTATCTGAATGCAGCTGACCGTTTTCCTTCAAGGGAGAGACACCATTTCCATCCTGACGTTTAGATTTAATATACCGCCAGAGTGGTTTTGAATTTTTTGTTCTAAAGATTCAGAAAGTTTGTTTTTCAAAAAAGACCACCTGGCAGACCTGATGGCACGCTGGGTCTGCCGTTTACATAATTTATATTTTGCTCAAAGGTCAGCTTTATTCGTACGCTTGGCTCTGCTATATAAAGATGTTTTTTTCCGAATAGATGCAAGGAGTGATTTGGATAGCCAAGGTAGATTTTCCCGAGGGGACGTCATTTTAGTTGGTATAAATTTGTTCAGGCATTGATTTAGGATGGATTTAATAGTGCTGCGGCCATTCTCTAAAAGAGGCCTAGAAATAGGAGTAACCCCTCCCCACGGTAGAACGAAGCACAACCATATTTTTTTGAGTGCTTGATATGTCTGGACTAGGAAATGGATGGTTGTGAAAAAAAAAATCCGGGACGTTGTCATGGTAACGGCATTACAACCGTACGACCTCTTATCCTGAAAATGCACTAAATATGCCCTTTGTGTGTCCAGTTCCTAAAATTGTATCGATGTGTTGACGCTAACGATACGCATTTAATAAAACAAATACATTGTACAATCGATTTGGGAAGCGCCAAATATGTGATGAAGTTATCTTGAAGATGTATTTTCATGTTATTTTTAAAATTTGATATAGTAGGAAGATTTAATACGCAGAAACGTATAAACATCGTATTACGTTTATATAGGTCTTGTTAAATGATAGTGTGTTCACATACCATTAGGTTTTGTTTGCGTTATAATTATAGCGAGAAATCGCAATAATGGATATTAGTCCATGCGATTTATAAATTATAGAGACGCTGTGCAACGTTTTATTGTTCATTTACAATACAATAATGACGTCATAATTAGTTTGTTTACTGAACGTGTTTAAGGTTACACGTCACCAGCTCTGTTCAGAGCGGCCATTATAGCAGATCGTATTTGTGTCCTTAATTTAAAGACTAATCGTCGCAGATGCACAAATAAGGTGTCTAACCTTATGTTTTCGGGGTCAAAGAATGTGATAAAATAGAGCTTATAGCGATCCGGCTCATAGCTGTATTGATATTTAAAAAATATTGTATTTTTTGTTATTTTGACATTGCTTATTACTACTAACAGATTTTAGACATTTTTCCGAAATAAAGGGAATAATGATTCACAGTTTTCATTAAATTCACAAAAATATGTCTTATGTTGATGTATGACGTCATGGAAGTTTAAATAGTAACAAATTTACAATTGAATTCACTGAAATTAGATATCAAGCAAAGTAATCCGAGTTTGAGGGCTTTTATAAAAATGACCTAACCTTGTTTTGTTACATATACAATGTTTTTGATGTTTCCTGCATTTTTTATGCTCAATTAAAATCCGATGAGTCTCAGCTTGAAAAATGTGGCCTTATGTACTCGACGCAGACGCACACGCAGGCGCACACGCAGACTCAGACGCATAAAACAATGTGGTGGGGATAGAATCGGACACTGCGAAAGGGGGGGGTTGTGGGTCATTATATTATTTATGGCAAGGCGGTAATAGACCTATAACAAATGACTCTCGTTGTTTGAATACAATACAATGTACAATCTTTGACGGAAAGGACGGGAGGAATTCTCATCTGTCATTTTCATAACAGACCTTCCTGTTGGTTCTATTTTCATTTTGACCAAATTTTTTTTAAAGTTGAGCCACCGACTACGAAACTGGACCAACAAACAACAAACATATATATGCAAGCATGAGTTTACTTTATTCTGATTCAGTAGCCTATATGCCAGCATCGCATCGCGGACGGTGGACCAACAGTGAGTCAACATAGAATGAATGTTTTGCGCTAGCAGGGATTCGTGACAACAACATGGTCTGATCGAGTATGAGTTTCTATCTCCTTTATCATGTTTATCACCTTAGCTTTAACGTAACTTATTAGAGTGATCAATAGCCGACATTTAGCATGCTAGTTAGGCCTAGACCTATATATTCTGATAATGGCAGCCATCTGCGGCAGGGCTTTGTGTATTCGGCAGACGCTTGTATTCGGCAGACGGCAGACGCGACAGGCAGACGCAGACGGCAGACGCAGACGTTTGTATAGCAGATTCAGACTTTAAAATGTCGAAAGTTTTGAAGACTTTTTGAAGTTGCTTTATCAATTATACGCACAGGGAAGACTGACTTTGCATCTCTAGGCCTTGAAAATTACTCCCCCACCACCATCCTAGGAGACCATGCCTTCCCAGCAAACACGACGCATTGAAACAATGTTGGTTTAATGATGGCCTCACATTAAACCAACATTGTTTCATTGTGTCGTGTTTGCTGGGTAATTACTGCACTTCTAGGATGTTTACTATTGTAATTTTCATAATGTTGAATTATTATATCGTGTTTGCTGGGAACGTGTTTTCATAAACTGTTCTCCTTCCTTCAACACCAATGGAAGCTGTCAGGTCACAGTGCAATATCAAAGGAACTGTTATCATGATTCCAGCTGTATATCCAATATATCACCTTAGCGATAGCTTGATATGTGACACTTTTTTACGGTAGTGGGATGTGTAAATCCTCTCAAACACAGTCGACGTAAAGCTGAACCAATGTTAGTTTAATGCTGGCCCAGCCTCGAAACTCAACGCTCCAGTTAACACGATACCGGGGGGGGGGGGGGGTGGTGTGATGGTGGTCGGGTAACCTTGACCTAATTTCAAGGTTACGGGAAACAAAATGGCTTGTAAGTGTGATAACTTCATAACACATCGAGCCTTCATTTTGTTACCTCATGTGCATGATACTAATCTGAAGGTCGATTTTGACATTTAGTGATCTTGACCTAATTTTAAGGTCAACAAATCACGGAAACCAAAATGGCTTGTAACTTGTAACTTCAAAACGCCTTCACTTAGGGCCTTCATTTTTTAGCTCATGTGTAAGAAACTAATCTGAAGGTCAAGTTCGACATTCAGTGACCTGGGAGTATTAGCGAGGTTTTATTTTTCGCGGATTTCGCGAAAATTATAATTATGCGTGTTATACTTATCATCGAAATCGAAAATTCGCGAATTTTATACTTTGTAAATGTAAAAAGTCCACAAATCACAAATTCGCGAAAATCTAAACACGCTAAAATTACCAGATCTACAATATATATGGTGAATTTGCCGTCTGCCGAATACACGCGTCTGCCGAATACACACGTGTCGCGTCTGCCGTCTGCGTCTGCCGAATACACAAAGCCCTGCGGCAGTGCCCAGCAAACACAAAACATTTGTATAACATTTTTACAATTTTGGACCAACGTCGAAGACGTTTGGCAGACGTTGTACAAATTTTATGCAAATGTTTTGTGTTTGCTGGGCGCTGTCAAGAATCTTGGGGGACAAGTCCGAAAAATAAAAATAAATGCTCAATGGTGAACAAATTGCAATTGCAATTTTACAATCTAGACCTATCAATTATACGTCTGGAGCAAAAAACATACTTCATGATTTGTAAGGTTCAACTAAATATGGTGGCCTGGCAAACCGACTGAGGAACTTTATCATGGTTATCGGAACGTGGGAACTGCGGAACATGGGAACGTTCTCCTGACTTTTCAACAAATGAAGCTGGGAACAACTGTAATACCTCATTTCCGTGTGATTTTGACCGGGCAATCCATTTCTGATATTATTTTCATGACTCTTCAAGGTCAAAAGGTAAATTTCAAAGTGAAACAAGGCACATGTATAGGCCTAATATATCTTTTTCATAGGTTTTTGACTTGAAAATTTATTTATGGTATTATTATGTTCATTCAAAGTCATATTCAAGGTCGAAAGGTCAATTCCGAGGTCCTTTGTGTGTAATTTTGACTGAATAACCTATTCTGGTACTGTTTTGATGACTAAAGGTCATCTTCAAGGTCAAAAGGTCAATTTCAAGTAAAGAAAAATATGCTTTTTAACACATAAAGCTAGGAGATTGTAAAATCATTTTCTTTTTAAATATGATTTGTAACATATATGAGCTACACATTGGAGCACGTAATATAATACCTCGTTTGAGTATGCTTTTGACTGGATAATCTAATTCTGTAATTCTGTTAGTTTTAAATGATTAAACATGCTTAAGGTGAAATGATCAGGCGACGAGAAGGCGTTAAATGGCAATGGAGAGGTATATAAGAGATGCGTATATATAGGACCATCAGTTAAAAACATATCTTTCTAACAACGAGCTGAAAAATTACAGGCATGTATCCAACGCGAGTTTTAGTTCCAAAATCTTAGATAAAGTTAATAGCCAATCGTTTACAAGTTTATTTTTAAAATAACTATACTTCCCTAATCCACTACAATCAGCCTACACGAAACCGAATCAGCGCTGCTTTCGACAACGTTCACTATACTACATTAACAAATCGACTCTCAGATTGGTATGGAATGTCTGCTCAGACTCAAATTTGGTTTTCTTCTTATTTGATAATAGGCAGCAATCGGTACCAAGAGGACAGCCGGCCATCCTAATTCCCTGTCCCACCCGCCCGCGTGTTAGACATTTCTAAGGGTACATCCTTCCCTGAACTCTCACATTCTGTTTTACAGTAATGGTCTAGCTATTTAGCACAGTATGCCATGTATATTACAGATATTAAAGTCAATGATGATCACAAGTCAGCCATTATTTAATTAGATAAAGTTGACATTTTTCAGGGCTTTTCACCCCATGAAACCACACATTTTGGTTTTGCCGTAATGGTCTAGCTATCTGGCACAATTTACCAGATATTACCCATATTAAGGTCAATAACGGCCTCAAGTCGATCATTTTAAACTTGATCGAGATTTTTCAGGGCATATCTCTACCTGAAACCACACAATCATTTTGTTTCCTACTTAATGTCTGGGTTTGCCACATATCAGGCCTATTAAAATTAATTATGGCCGAGAGTCGGCCATCTTGAATTTGATCGAATTAAAAATTGTCGAGGCATAACCTGCCTGAAACCGCACATTTTCTTTTGTAGTAACGATTTAGCTAACTGGCATGGTTTGCAAGACATCAAGCATATTAAAGCTAATATTATGGCCGATGGTCGGCCATTTGAATTTGATCGAGTTAAACTTTTTCAGTGCATATCACTACCTGAAACCGCATATTTGGTTTTATAGTAATGGTCTGGCTATCTGGCACGGTTTGCAAGACATCAGGCATATGAAAGGTAATTTTGGCTCATGGTTGGCTATTTAGGTAGGTCGAAGTTTTTAAACCCCAAATAGCACATCTAGGCCTACACCACCTAACGATAAGGGATGTGTGTGTGCAATATGACGGGTTTCCCAGAGTTGCTCCGGGAATGATAGCTGTCAGATATCAAGCATATTGCAGTTAATTATGGCTGATGGTCGGCTATTTAAGTAGGTCAAAGTTCATGGATTTCAGAGATCTGCTTCGGAATTCGAAACGAAATACAGACAGGCGGCGGACGGACATCCGAGGTGACGTTAATACCCCGCCCCAACTTCGTCGGGCGGGGGATAACAATTGCAGACACTCTGACAGGCTCTGCACTGGGACCACTTTTTGCCTTATATACCACACCCCACACCACTCAGCGCTATAATCTCTAGTCTAGATATAAACCACCATCTTTATGTCGATGATATCCCTATCATTTAAAGAATCTCTAAGAGAAGTCGCAACATTGTTTAATGGGTGTATCGGCTTGGATGGCAGGGTCTAAGCTGTAGCTTAACACTGGCTTCTCATCGGGTCCAAACTTCAGCGAGAAAAATCCTGAACTAATTTCTCATGCTGAATTGTAGGTCAAGGCACAAATTTATCTGCATCAGCCAGAGAGCACTGGTTAGTAGCAAATTAGATTATTTGAAAATCGCTCTTTTACAACATTTCAGAAAAGGACATCGCTAGATTAGAACGTGTGCAGAACTGCCTTGCTAGAGTGGTAACCAAAGCCTCAAGTTTAGATCTTTCTCTTCCTTTTCTAAAACAATCACACTGGCGTCCTCTCAAATTTCGCATTCATTTTAAATATGCATTATAATGTTCTGAACCCCAAGAGAAAACCAGCCTGCATATCTTACAGATTTACTTGTTTGGTAGAAATGCTCAAAATGTTTATGCTCAACAAATTCAATACATTTTTTGTTCGTCTTAAAACTAAGACTGGGTCAAAAGCTTTCCCCATAGCTTTGGTTATCCTGCCATAGCCCCTTGGTGGCCCGCCTCCCTGTTAACGAAACACTAGATCATTGTGAGGATCTGTGCGCCTCTGATCTCTGTTCGCTGAGGATTTAGGCGATATAGAAGTTTTATTGATTGATTGAATGGATGCTTTATAAAGTAATGGGGAGGGATTAAGGAGCTATGGAGACGCATTAAAGGGCGACAACAAACTCACAATAGGAATGTGTTAAAAGGGATGGAGAGGCATTAAAGGGCGTTGTAAACACACTCCTGTCACGCTTTAGCAATTTGTTGTCGCTCTTTCTGCATCATTGTAGCACTTTTAGTTTAACACATATTCTTTGCAATTGAGTGCATTACCGCCGCTATTCAACGACTCTTCTTCGCCTTTAATATGCATTTAGTTTAACACCTCTTCGATGCAATTGAAGGCCTCTCTGTCACCCTTTAACGCCTGTTCTTCTCCCAGAACGCCTCTCCATTGTCTTTTAACAACTCTCCGTCCCCTTTTAACGCCTCTACTTTGATATTCAACACCTTCCCATCGCTCTTGGATGCCTGCCCATCGCTATTCAACGTCAAAGCAGCACCTTTAACATTGTTCTTCAATACTTTTGTGTCGACCTTTATCATATTTTCTACGCCCTTTAACACCTCTCGTTGCTCCTTAGTGCCTCGACATTTGACGCCTCTCCGTCACCCTTGCCTTCTCCTCACTCCAAAACGCCTACACATCACCCTTTAACTCCTGCCCTTTATGCTTTTCTATCGTCATTTTATGCTTCATGGTCGCCCTTTGATGACACCTAATCGCCTTTTACCACCTTGCAATCACCATTTAATGCCTCCCCATGCCCATTCAATGCATCTCTGGGACCTTTTAACGCCTCTCAGTCATTTTTATATGCATTTCCACCGACCTTTAACACCTTTCCGTCGCCTTTGGTGTCTCTCCGGCGACATTTAACGCTTCTCTGTTGCCCTTTAGCGACACTCCTTCTTCTTTAACGCTTTCTCCTCGCCCTCAGACCTCCACGCATCACCCTTTAACGCCTCCCCATCGACCGTTACCACACCTCCATTGTTATTTCACGCTTCTTGGTCGACGTCTAGCTCCGTTCCATAGCCCTTTGATGCCTTCCCACCACCTTTTAATGCATCCGGTCGCACTTTAACGCCTCTTCTTTGCCCCTTAACGCATCGGCGCCGCGATCTAACGCCCCCATTGTCCCTTAATGCCTTAGTTTAACCTTTTAATGCCTCCCCATCGACCTATAATGCTTTTCCGTTGCCTGACAATTTCACTTCGATGATGTTAAATCAATAAAACTTTGCCAAAATTTGATTATCCAGTCAAAATCACACCAAAACAATGTATTATGTGTGTTCCAATTTGTAGCAAATACATTACAATGCATATGACTTCCCCCAAAATTAGTGAAGAATTGTCGTGTTTTTTTCATGAAAAGAAAATTCGTAAAAAATATTTTAAAAGAATTCTTCATTTTTCTTTTTCGAGAATTCTTAGTTGCACGAATTGTCATTTTAACAAATTTTCAAGGATAAGAAGAGGTGGATATGTGTGACTAAGTGACTGTTGGCAGTCGTTTGCGGTCGCTGCATATTTGTATCTTCCGGTTGTGTTCTCATTTTTCTACTTTCTGTTACCAACAATGAAAATTCTCAGAAAAGAATATTGAAGATTTATTTTTCTTTTCGTTATCAAAAACGAAAATTATTTTCTTTAAAGCAAAAACATTTTTTTTTCTATTCTAAAGAAAAAAAGAAGACTTCGTTTTATTTCGAAAAAGAAAATAATTACTATTAATTATTTACTAATTTTCGAAGAGGAAGTTTATTATGCACTGTATTGTCCGTTAAAATCATATTTGGCCTTGGAATTGTTCATTTGACGTAGATGATCACATCAAGATGTATGACTTGTACCTAGATCTATTTGTTAAAAATTATATTTTAGATTACCCGACCTAGAAATTGACAAATTGGCCTCTTGAAAATGGCCTCTTTAATCAGCAAAATAGTAGCAGAAATAGATTATTCAGTCAAGATGATATCAAAACGACGTACTACACGTCTTTTGCTATTTGTTTTTGTTAAAAATCATACTTTTACATTTTTGACCTCGGAATTGACATTTTCATGCCCTTGATTTGAAATTGCTGTTGCAGATGACCTTGAAGGTGACCTTTAATCACAAAAAAGACCATAAATTGATTTTTTTCCACTCAAAATCACACGAAAAAGAGGTATTACACATGCTCCCAGCTTTATTTGTTCAAAGATGATATTTTCACTGACTTGACCCTGAAATGGACTTTTTGACCTTGAAGATGACCTTGAATAATACAATTAATTTCAGAAATGGGAGGTCGTTTTCTGTGATATTTGTACGACATTAGAAATAGTCCTATTAAAGATAAGGTCCAAATTGAACGAATCAGAAAGATATACCCCATAACAATCTGGTCGTACGATTTCAGAACGCTGAAATTTATGATATTTTACTGATTCCGGATGCAGTCATTTTGTTATTTAACCTTGGACGACCTTAAAAATTAAAATTATATTTTAACTACCTTTTATCAGGTATTCAATCAAGTGATATACGGCAGTGTACATTGTGATATTTAACTGAGTATTTTTTAACCTATATGCTAAATAGTGGTCAGCATATTCTAGAACTTCCACCAGTTTAAGATATATTTTTTAAGCAAAAACACACTGGATATTCCACACATTATGTGAAATACGAGCGTAATAAATTATAATCACGCTGAGGTAAAATATATTTTTTAATGCAGAAATGTATTAATGATCATAACTGCTACATATTTAGCTCGTTCCAAATCTCTGATGCCACTTACATGTTTTTTATCACTTCAGCTTCATTCATTGCCTTGAAAAATATGTGCGCAAAATGGCGTCAATGTCGCAAAAGAGACTATGTTGGAATAACGCCGTAACCATGGCAACGCCTCAAATATTTTTTTCACAACCATCTATTTTGTACCCCTGACATATCACTGAAACAAACAAATATGGTTTTGCTTTGTTCTACCGTGGGGAGGGGTTCACTTTTTTTTCACCCTCCTGGCCGCTGCACTATAAGTTTCAACCAATTTTCATTAACAGAACAGCTGGGACTGTTTTCTGAAAAGGAAAAAAGCAGCTCCTAATTTGTTGCCTGATAGCTTCCCAATTAGCCTTTTTGAACTGACGCACTGGGCGGGGTTTTGTACGACGGTAGGGTGGGTCAATATCCAGTTCGGTCACAACAGCACCGTGATCCGAGATTCCAGGTACACTATGAGAAGATTTTATCAAACCAGGTTTATTTGTGATCAGGAGGTCCAAAATATTTTCTTCTCTAGTTGGTTCTTTATGAATTTGGGCCAAGGCATGTGTATCTAGGCTTGACAAAAGCAGCTCGCATTGTGATTTGTTTGCTGCTTTAGGATTTACTACTCCATTGTCCCAGTCAATACCAGGCAGGTTAAAATCACCTCCCAGGACAATGGTTTGATTTGAATTTTTTGGCATGAGGTCTAAAGATTTCACAAGTTCTTATGAAGTACTAATTTTGGAGTCAGGAGGTCTATAAAAACACCCGAGGGTGAAAGATTTTGATGCCGATATCTGACCTTTAGCCCATAAAATTTCACAGTTGGTTTCTAAATCAGGGAGGAGGGTCATGTCATAATGTTTTCTGACAGCAATAAAGACTCCTCCTCCTCGGGCTTTCGAATTTCGATCTTTACGCAAAACTTGGTATTCAGGAGGGAAAATTTCACTGGTAGTGGTATCCTTGTCAAGCCAAGATTCAGTGCCGAGGATACAATCAGGTTGGTAGTAATTTACAGATGCTAGAAAATTTGCTACTTTCCCTTTTAGGCTTCTGCAATTTATTAATAAAGTACGCCAGTTTCTTTGACGGTTTTTAGGCCTAAAGGGGGGAATTGGACTACTGTGCTGTGTGGGAGCGAAATCTGAATTCGGTGAATTGACGTTCTCAGAGCCACTAAAATTTAGATTGTCAAAATTATTTGTGGTTTCAATTTCAAACGAATGGAATAAATTTCGATCAAAATTTGGATGATTGCATCGACAGCATATCCACGAGACGTTTGTTGTGGAATATGCCAGGAAGGTGAAAGATCCCATGTCGACGCAATCTTTGTGAAACCACACATCACGACTATCACAGCAAATTCCACGCTGCTCCCATGTGACCGGGTCTTCGCAATAGCCACATGGGAAGATCGATGACAAGTTTAAGCTCCCAGACATGGGAGGACCTGGATTAAGTTCAACCTGGCCAGAAAGTAAAATTAAAAATAAGGCTGAACCAAAATCTAATTTAGGTGGGCTGGGATGATTTGATCCTAGACTAGGACATAGCCTGAAAATAGGTTTTACCCCACGAAAAATGCGAGAATTGAGAAAAACATGAACATGTATTGCCGGGGGGCCGAAATCAAGTACCGGTGATGTAAAAAGAATATCATGTTCCCTGTACAGAGTGTAATCATGGAGAAAGGGGATTTCATGAGGGTAATTCACACCTCTAATGTCCTCTGACTCAATTCGAGTGAGGACTAAACTGGCTGCAAACACAACCAGAAAATGTTTCATGACGGTGGTGATGTTTACATATTGAGCCGCCATTTTGTTTTTGGATCCGATTGGTGTTTTACTCTTATCTCCTAAAATTACAAGTATATGAATGTCTTTTGTCGAGTTTTAGTGCATTCTATGTGTGTTTTCGTATTTTAAAGTGGTTTTCACCATATAAGTACCAGTTACTTATTCAAACGCGAATAAGAAATAAGTAACCGTTACTTATTCCTTATTCGCGTCTGAATAAGTAACTGGTACTCATGCGGTAAATATAGACTTAAAAATACCAAAATACATCGAGAAAACATTAAGACGTTCATATACTAGTAATTTGGGGAGATACATGAGTAAAACACCAATCTGATCACTCAAACAGTATAGTGCAAGTTTTGTTACTTATTCGGTTTTGAATAAGGAATAAGTAACTGGTTACTTATTCCTTATTCGCGTTTGAATAAGTAACTGGTACGTATACGGTGAAAACAACTTTAAAATACGCAAACACATCTAGAATACCCTAAAACTCGACAAAAGACGTTCATAAACTTGTAATATGAGGAGATAAATGATAAAACACTAATCTGATCGCTCTAATATTAGTACAATACTTGTTACTTATTCGGTTTTGAATAAGGAATAAGTAACTTGTTACTTATGCCTTATTCGCGTTTGAATAAGTAACTGATACTTATACGGTGAAAACCACTTAAAAAAAAAAATACATCTAGAATACGCCCAAACTCGACAAAAGACGTTTATATAACGTTTATATACTTGTAATATGAGGAGATAAATAAGTAAAACATCAATCTAATCGCTCAAAGAGTAGTACAAGACTTGTTACTTATTCGGTTTTGAATAAGGAATAAGTAACTGGTTACTTATTTCTTATTCGCGTTTGAATAAGTAACTAGTACTTATACGGAGAAAAACAACTTTAAAATACGAAAACACATCTAGAATACCCTAAGACTCGACAAAACACGTTCATAAACTTGTAATATGAGGAGATAAATGAGTAAAACACCAATATGATCGCTCAAATAATAATACAAGTCAGTCACTTATTCCTTATTCAAAACCGAATAAGTAACAAGTCTTGTACTACTCTTTCTGCGATCCCATTGGTGTTTTACTCTTATCTCCTAAAATTACAAGTATATGAACGTCTTTTGTCGAGTTTTAGTGCATTCTATGTGTGTTTTCGTATTTTAAAGTGGTTTTCACCATATACAGTACTGATTTAGCAAAATGGGACAAGCTTTTTCAGTGGGGCTAGCCCCGGCTAACGCAGGCTAGCCCTGGGCTAGCCCCATGTTCTCTCCCCACCCCATTTGGGGCTCGCATGTATGCGCCCAAAGTTATAAAATCCTTTAGCCGGGCCGCAATGTGCGTTTTGGTATAAGTTCATATAACTGGAGCCGCGCTCATATCGCCGGGGCTCAAGCCAATCTAGAGTCTCGGCGAATTGAGTCAACGCCTGTATGTGTTAGTCAGGCGCGCTTCTCGTCTGGTCCAGTTTCAAGCTCGACCGGTGCGCCGGGCGAGCCTGACTTTCCAGGTGCCTTCTTTTTCATCTTCAGTTAGGTCTATTCCAGTGACCGTAGCTTCATAAAACCAACCATTTTCTGAATTTATACACTGAACTGCTTTTCCGATACAAAAGATAATGTCTAAATGCTAAAGGCTAAATGCTAAATGGCTAAGCAGAAATAAATGAGGACTGCAACAGGTCTAGATGTATACGCGTACGGACACTCAATTATTGCACGTTTACATCAACTCAGAGCTGTTTAGATGATGCTGAATGTGGTCAAGCTGAGCGCGCCCTGACTTGCCCAGAGCGAGCCTGGCCAGCCCGGCGAGATGACACATGGTTCACAGCATCCATGCTAGCCGCCACACAGTTTACTGGGTGCAAGCCCAAGTAGGATTTGGGCGGGTATATTTTCCTGGCCCGAACCGTGTTGGGGCTCGAGCCCATTTCATGCGCTGGGCGCAACCAATTCTGCGCCTGTTTCGCCGGGCTTGCGCCCGGGCTAATGACGGGCTGGCCTGCGTTAACGCAGGCCAGCCACTGATGAAAAATCTGTCCCATTTTGTGAAATCAGTACTGAAGTACCAGTTACTTATTCAAACGCGAATAAGAAATAAGTAACCAGTTACTTATTCCTTATTCAAAACTGAACATGTGAATATACTTTTAAAGCTCATTGTGCATGTCAATATTGCCAGGTTGGTGATTTAACTCTTTTCTGCAGAGAGCTTGTGCCATCTCAGCATATTTTGTGGATCGTAGGCGTACATTTGCTTCTTTTATTTTTGTTTTGTTTTTAGTTATCCAAACTCGAATTTAACGTAACCAGTTAGTTATTCCTTATTCGTTCCAATAAAGAATGAGTTTGTGATACTTATTCCCTATTCGTTCAAATAAGGAATAAAGTAACTGTTACTTATTCCTTATTAAATAAGGAATAAGTAACTAACTTTATTGACGTGTAACTATCCTGGTCTGCCTCTGATGCCCAACAATCTCTAGATAAACTAAAACCTTGTAGAACCAGCGTTTTACCTTAGATGACGGATACTAAATTAAACTCAGCCTGTTAAAACTGAATACTATTTCATTGGATCAGAAAAGCAACGGAACAAAACGGTATCATTATTACTGTACGACCAGGATACCACAATTACATTTGCAAATCGCAATAGATAGTGACCTCGATTATCGTCAGAATATGTCCCAAGTGTGTATAAGTCTTGCTTTCATGCAACCTCCGTCGAGTTAGGAAAAATCTTTCACTCGCTACAACCAAGACAATAGCAGCTGCACTAGACAGCGGCATACTAGATTATTGCATTTTTTTATTCTCCGTCTGCAACCCCCCCCCCCCCTCCCGGTTTAGTAGATCAATTCACCTCCTTATATCCATGCATTGGATCCCCAGTCCCTTATTGTATGCAGTTTGAATTATCACCGGCTGTGACACCAAGACAGCTCCTTTCATCTAATTATAACCAACATTTTTCCGCACCTTGAAACTAACTTTGGATTCATGGCCTTTTACATGGATGCCCCATTGAAATGGCTTCCATTTAAAAACCTACAATTACGACCTTCTTTTAAATCACACAAACCGTTTTGGTCAAGTATTCTCCTCCTGAGTGTCGTGGCGCCCAGATCACGACTTATGCTCAAACTCAATTCAAGATTGCTCAATATTATGAATCTGCTCCTGTGAACTCGGGTCACCTAGGATTTTGATGCTATAGACATAATTTAATTGATTCTCTGTCTGTCTGTCTGTCTGTCTGTCTGTCTGTCTGTCTGTCTGTCTGTCTGTCTGTCTGTCTGTCTGTCTGTCTGTCTGTCTGTCTGACTGTCTGTCTGTCTGTCTGTCTGTCTGTCTGTCTGTCCGTCCGTCCGTCCGTCCGTCCGTCCGTCCGTCCGTCCGTCCGTCCGTCCGTCCGTCTGTCTGTCTGTCTGTCTGTCTGTCTGTCTGTCTGTCTGTCTGTCTGTCTGTCTGTCTGTCTGTCTGTGTTTGCGGAACCATACTTGTGTGACTTTTCGTGGGTACTTGTGTGTCTCTTTTTACTTGTGTGTCTAGACACACAAGCAAATATATCTATATCTGTTACAAATGACCTTGTGTGTCCTTTCCAAGTGTCCATTCAAAATGAACACACAAGTCACGGACACTCAAAACTGTCTATAATATGTCCATAATCGTGTCTATACTCATGGACAGCATTAGATGATGGCCCCAGCTGGTGGCAAGCAAAAGATAGAAACACAAGGATGGAACCTACACACGGTCGTAGACACATCAGTGGGATGTCATTGGTTGTTTAGCATCCAATTAGAATACAGCATAGTGTCCGTCCTTGTGTGGCTACTGCTTGTACTTGTGTAGCTACTGTCCAGGCTTGTGTTGCTAGTATAATGAAGAAGAGTGTAAAAACAAAACAGATGCAAATTTGTCAGTCCCATTTTAGTTACCTGTTTATATAGCGAATGTATATTTGTGTAACATTTTGATATATTAATGTACACAATGTTCGCTGCAATGAATAAGCTGATTACAAATGATGGTTTCTCAATCAACTTATAATCCCAGTATATTTTTTCGCATCCAATTAGTGTGGCTACTGTCCGGGCTTGTGTGGTCGGTAGAATGGCTAGTATAATGAAAAAGTCCAATAAAACTTTGTTTGGCTACACAAATTTAGGCGTCAAACAAAGTTTTTTTTATTAATCTTCTCAAAGGTTTCAGGGTACCACCCAAGAAAATAACAATATCTGGGTAATTTAGAGCTATGTTTGGGCATCTTCCTCTGCAAGGCTGGCTATTCCTGAGGTCTCAGACCGACCTTGCTGAAACTGGGTTGAATCCGCCTATTGGAGTGGGGACTTTCTAAAAATATTTTTTCTGTTTGACCCAAGTTTGACCTCTGGCATGAGTGTTGTTTTAATGTGGGGCCACTGTCTACGACACCGGCCCTACATTAAACAACACATGTCTGCTGGCCGAGTAGCTCACCGGAAACGTCTCAGACACAGACCACCACATCTCACCGAACGTGCGTGAGGGTTGAATTAATGGTGAGCCAACGTCGCAGACAGCGGGCCAACATTAAAAAGACATTTTTTGAAAAACTAATGAATATTCAATATCTAAATCTTCCTCCCTACCCCAATAGGTGGATGGTATGGCTAATTCAGCAAGGCTTGGCCTGACGGCCTCGCTGTGTCAAGACTTGCTGCCAGGAAGATGTGTTTGGGCAATTTGGGTTTTGAGAAGGAGGGATGGTCGCGATCTGTTTAAGCTGATTTGACCTTCTATTGACCTTGATATGATCTTGTTATTACCTTGGGGTAACACCCCTGTCAATCCCAACCCCAACCCATGTCACCATGTATACTTGGGTTGGGATTCATTCAATATAGTATTTGAAGTAGTGGCCATTGGTCCAAACATGATATTCATTGTATTACTTGGTCCTTTTCTGCCATATGAGAAAGGATGACACAAGGGTGATTTGATGGGGTATTACTCCTCCAGCCCTTATATTAACCCCTGTAACCTCTTGTGTTGTGGTATAACTCCATTCTGGGGTCTAGGTGAGCTTCAACCACCATAGACATCTCGAGTGAACAAAATTTGAGCAAAACTCTCCAAAAAGCTATTTTCACCCATTGTAGGCTGATTTGGCCCTGCTTTTATTTAATTCGGTTGCTATGGTTACCAGATAAACATAGATAAGTGACCAATAAAAACACACAATCATACATGGGCCTGGTTTATATCTGTTATTGCACTTTTTTTAAAATTAGAATACAATTTATCTATGGCTTGCCGGATGTTAACAAACCTTACTTAGAAAAAATATGGTGGTGGAAGGGTTAAACTTGGTCAGCTGCTGCAGTGATAGCCTACACATCCTGCATAGAGGCAGCAGCCAAAAAGTTAAGGCTGCCTCCTATCGCAATGTTCACACAAAGTGCAGACGTTTGATGAAAAATACCGTGCAAGCACTCAAATACCCCCGGGCTGATGTAGTGACTCTATACATGCCTGGTTTCAAAGCAATTAATGGAAAAAAAAGAACGATTTATTAAAATTGATAAAACCAAAATGGCCGACGCAGCCTCGTTTTCAGTCTCACATGAAAGCGGACAATACTAATAGCCTCGCAGACCCCGAAAACCTATATATGTATATACCAGGTTTCGAGGAAATTCTGAAAAAAAGAAGTTGAAAAAAAATTAGTCGCCAGGTGGCGGCCATTTTGATTATCGGTGGAAAGCTGTAATCAGGTCATCTCCATACTCATAGGTAACTTCACATAAAAAAATGGAGATATCCAATAATTATTTTTCAAGTTATCGCGTTAACAAGAAATTATTAAATTTAAAATAAAGATGCCCGCCATAGCCTCGTTTTCAATCGCACAAGAAAACGGACAATGCCAATAGACTCGTAGACCCAGAAAACCTATATATACCAGATTTCGAGGGAATTATGAAAAAAATGGAGTCGGAAAAAAAATGAGTCGCCAGGTGGAAGCCATTTTGATTATCGGTGGAAAGCTAAAAATCTAATCAGGTGATCTCCATACTCATGTGTAACTTCACGTAAAAACTTGGAGAGATCCAATAATTATTTTTCAAGTTATCGCGTTAACAAGAATGATTTTAAATCTTTGACCTTGATCTTTGACCTATGACCTTGACCCTGGGTAAAAAAAGCGCCGGGAGGGGTTGAATGTTTGTATGAATGATGAGTTCAATCTGTTGCAGCATTTTGGTGTAGTAGTAAAAAAAGTGCGTGCGGCGGCGGCGGAGACGGCGGCGGCGCACGAAGGGGACGACAATACCCCTTCCGGCCCAACGGGCCGAGGGGTAAAAACCGCATTCCCGTAGGCCACCATTCATTCTTCGGGGGGGGGGGGGCTGGAGTTTTTGGAGACAAATTATTTATTTCAACCTGGCTCGGCGGCGCGCTGAATTTTTTCAATTTTACTACAGCTTATGTAGAACAGTTTCTGAAGTAAATTATTTATTATTTATCCACCCGACATTATTTAGTACTCCAGCCCCCCCCCCCCCCTTGAGATTTAATGGTGGCCCCCTTATTAAGCACAAACGGTAAACCGACTGCAGTGAGTATGCTACAAAATCGTAAGGGGGCCATGCTGGGATTGTACACTGGAATGTATGTGGTATCATCAGGCTTGTTAGCTGGTTAGTAAGTTGGTACAGTATAATTGCATCAACATCCATCATGGTTACAGACACAAAATGTTGGAACCGAAGGGATAACAGCCAGGCCTAGTATTCGTGTATTTGATAAAATGTCTATTGGTCTTGTGATGTGTTTACCCAAGGACACTTGTGACTTCAGGATTTCCATTAAATTCATAATATGCCTGAAGTGTGGTGATTTGTATATGATTTGTAGACTTTAGGATCTGAGCGAAGCTTTCATTGAATAAAAGATAACGTATTTGGTGACCATTCTCCATTATATGTATTTATATCCCATAGTCATGATAGTGGGTATATTTAGCACACTATATTGACTACAAAGGACAATCCCACCTCATCTGATGTGTATCTTGTAACGTTATACATTTTTGTATTTTATTTCTAGTTTGTATTAGAAAGCTGCATGACTAAAAATAAGTACTACCTGTACTCGGGTAATCATGAATGTTTCGTTTATATAAAATATAAATCAACGCTCCCAAATTATAAGGTGAGATAATGCTTGCTACGATATAGAATTAATTTTATCGTATATCATGAGTCAAACAGATCATTTTGATGTGCTACATGGCATGGTTAATCAGCGATTGAAAAAGTAACTCTCCCCCACCAGTTTGACGCACCATCTTTTTGACAATTCCATTGTATGCCACTGTACACACTGATCATTTTGAGGTGCTATATGACATGGTTCATCAAATGTGTAAACAAAATATAATTACAAAATTGTGCTGTTTATGGTATTTCGCACGTCATTATGTAAAAATGCGAAAAATGGACAAAAAGGCCACTAAAAATTGGGGCCTATGTTTAACATAGGCCTATGTGGGTCCCATCTAATCAAGTATAGTATATGCTGACCTGATGACGTTGATTACTCCCTATTATCTGTGATGTTAGCCTACTGATGTGATGTTTCATTTCAAAATATAAAAATGAAGATTGTACATGATATCGTACACGTTTCCGTAATACAGAAGACATGTCCGAATTTTGGTAAAGTTTGGAGCAAATAGCAGATCATCTAATCACATAGTTAATACCGTTTGAATAACTGGATTAAGCAAGAGGGTTAGATGATCTCATTTTTTGGGTTAAACCAGCATCAAGATGATCCTGTTTCTTGCAATCGGGCCCTGGTAGAAATATCTCGAGAAATCCCTCGACCCCGACTTAATTTTTTTAAAGTTTTTTCGTTTGTATAATAATGCTTAAAACTTGGGAAAGCAATGTCGGCCCACCGTCTGTAACGCTGACCCACCGTCTGCGATGCCGGTGGCAAGGACCCGTGCCACAATGCCAGTGGATATGGTGGCAAGTGTTTTTTTTACAAAAAACACAAGATCGTCAATGCCATGGTTGGGCTAATGTTGGGGAAGCATCGTAAACAGTGACCCAACATTAAAATATGTTTCCGGCCATTTGTAGGCCTGATATCGCGCCAATTTGTGGCAATTAGCAGCACACTACGTTCTACTCCAGACACCTCCATCGTGCTGGCGACACGGATATCATTATACAAAAACATCTAATTATTCAAACAAACAACTTTAAAAATAATAATCCTAGTTGTCTGTATTTTGACGAAATTCATACACCCTCTTCAATTTATGCTACTTTCACCTGGTTGGGCTAAATTTATTTGTCAGTTGTGTCTTGTGTGAGCGGAGGGACTTAAAAATAGCGTATATCTCGTACAATTTCGTAGCATAGCGTTATCAGGTTATGTGACATTCGACACCAGGAATTGGCTCCAAATACTAAAGCTTAATATATTCTCATTGGTTATGTGCTATAATCACTCCATCCACAAACAGCTTTTCATTTTCGTGGGGTTTTTTACGATAAATTTCTATAGTTGACAATCACTTTTTTTTCGTGACTTTTTTTAAGAATTCGACTTAAAAACGTCGCCTGCACTGAGAGCGTTATTCACGTGGCTCTTATTAGCAAACGCGAGACGTTGAACCAATATTTAATTATTGTTGGGCCAGCGTCGGAGACAGTGGACCAATATTAAATCAACACTGGGCCAGCAGTATTTCGTGTTTGCTGGGTTGGTAATTGTACGAAATATTATTTCGTTTGTACGAAATAATATTTCGTACAAACGGAATATTATTTCGTACAAACGAAATAAAAAAAAATCACCACACTTAATGTCCCTTTATGGGCTCCGTAAATCTCTAAGATTTTATTGTGCGGCATTTAATTTCTATTATTATTATTGATTAAAAATATGACAATGCGTCTAATTAATTCAGCTCTGATTTAAATTTGATATGTACTATTTGCTGATTTTATCAAGTGAAGTAATTTTCCTTCATCTTAAGGCCTGAAGGTGGAAATTGCGCTTTATCACGGTGAACGAGAACATTTGAATGTTAAAAAGTAAAGGTTAAATTGTCTTTGCTGATCTTCACAAACAGGACAACCCGACAAACACGACACCGATGATGAATTAATGCTGGGCCGTCGTCTTCGACGCTGGCAGGAACAATAAACATGATAAAGCAGCATTGGTGGAACGTATCGTGTTTGTTGGACGTTCCCATTGTCGGCGCTGACGAGGAATCACTGCAAGTGTACACAAATTGTATGCTTCACGGCGTCACAACACTGGTTTAGGATTTAACCTTATGGTTTATTAAAACGATGCTAACCTGGCTTTGGGCATACGGGTTATTTTTTTTTAAAAACAATATTTTACTTAACACCGTGTTAAGCCTAAACTTCGTGAACTAAACCAGCTTCGGGCATACGGCCCATAGTGTCTCGTACGTACAGTCATCATTGAAACAGTCACCACCAACCCAAACCCCCACACCCACCCAAACGCCACCTCCCCCCCCCCTTCCGCCACCCCATACCGTACAGCACCTCTATGAACAGAAAAGCGGTCCGCAGTTCTCATCTAGTTTATAGGTTTTGTGCAGTTTTGTAAATGATGGGATACCTACGTTTGCCAAGTGCCAATAAAATATCAAGCGCTATATTATAATTATACACATCTGAATTGCCCCACAGTTATCGTCCTAAGGGCATTTAGCAATTATTCATTTACTGTTTTTCATTTACCTTTTAAGCGCTAACCATGACAATGAATCGTTTTTAGATTACGGTTATAATTAGATTATATTTGTGGCAAGTGTTGTAGTCCCAACAAACAGAATAGGTTCGGCTCATGTTTTTTAATGCTGGCTTACAATCTGCGACGCTGGCCCAGCATCAAACCAACATGGGATCAGCGCTCCATGTTTGTGCCACGACTTGCCTGTAGGAAAGGACAGGCTGCCTCTTCGACGATTGAACCCTCTATGTGTCGATGACAACTATATTATTTTTAACCTTTTAATAATATTTCAATAGTAGGCATACATTTTCAAGGTGAATTTTGTCTTTAATCCACAGAAAGATTTAAACATGACTGTTTGACAAATCTGTAAAAAAAAAATAATACAAATCTTCTCTCATGTGACGCTGTGTATCGCGTCAGGAAGACACAGCTTCAAGTGAGAGAAACTTTCACTTAATGGGTTAAATAAGATGACGTGTCAGGTAATTATAATGTACGGAACACTGACTTTCTGCTGTACTATGGCTCCGTTGATCATCTCCCAACACATATTTGTAAATGTCTGACGTCAATGAAGACGACAATGCCATAATAGGCCTAATATAAATCACATTGACATGCCGGTATGTGTTTGGAGATACAGTACAAACAACACCTCCGAGATGATTGTTTCACAGTTATTGGGAAGTGGCTGTAGGCCTTATGTGGGATATACACATTTTTTAAAAGCTATTCATCCTGAGTTTCCCGGCTATTCTGTAAATATCAAATTGTTTCTGAACTCATACAACGGACAAGCCCCAAAAGCAAAACAAAACTACCCTCATTCACAGTCTAATGGGAGAGAAAGCTGCGTCCTAACATATATTTAGGTAATGGAAACGATAATGATTTTGTTGCCTCATACTTCGACAGCATAGCCCATATTAAGGCACGTGTTTTTCATGACAACGTGTATGTTACAGGCTAAATCAAAAGCATGAAATATTATAAAACGATCACAATATTAATCCTGTTTAATATGAGAAAAACTTCTGTAGGTGACAAAGACCACTGTATATGGCCATGTTTTATAGTTACGTGTAGATTACAACAAGCATGGACCCTGAATTATGTGCGTGTGCAGTATGTATGTAATCTCACCGTGGCTTTCTTAGATATGCTCCGGAAACGTGATTGTTAGTGTCTAAGCTATTTTCGATCAGATATGTAGGTAAAAAAGTAGGTCAAATGTCATGACCTCCAAAAGGCACATATACATTCCCTAGTGATGAGTGTGCAATATGAAATAAATCCCTCTGAATACCTAAAATATACTCGTTTTTATTTCACATATCCAATCGCCATAGATGTGCTCTTCCCAATATAAGAAATATTTTTCATTGAAAACGACTCTACTGTATAAAAAATTGCTATTTCTTATAGTGTAAGAACGAAATCAATTCACGTTTCAGTTGCATTACCATATTCACCAGAAAGAGTTATTCAAGACATAAACTTAAACATACAGACCACCCACCAATGTGTGTTCAATCTACATCAGTCAATACCTGAGCGAACTTAAGCATAAAACGTAAACATACAGGCCATAATGTGGGCTCAGGCTGCCTCAACCCACCCATTGATCCATCCATTCATTAATTCATGAATGGATAGATCAATGTTGATTGATTGATTGATTGATTGATTGATTGATTGATTGATTGATTGATTGATTGATTGATTGATTTATTAATTGATTGATTGATTGATTGATTGATTGATTGATTGATTGATTGATTGATTGATTGATTGATTGATTGATTGATTGATTGATTGATTGATTGACTGATTGATTGATTGATTGATTGATTGATTGATTAATTGATTGATTGATTGATTGATTGATTGATTGATTGATTGATTGATTGATTGATTGATTGATTGATTGATTGATTGATTGATTGATTGATTGATTGATTGATTGATTGATTGATTGATTGATTGATTGATTGATTGATTGATATTCAACAAGAAAAACAGTTACAAAAGTTGCATAAGAATTTGGAGACAGAACAAATATTTTATCTGACCTTGAAGAATTCGAACACAAATCGCCTAGAAAGGTTGTTTAAACTAATATATGGCTGTTAAAAGTTGGCGCTTTAAAATTTTCTATTTTTTATGGATGTTTTATATATATATATATATATATTGTTCAATCAAAAATATATTACAGCGAAAATCTGTTGCGAAACGTTAGGCTATTACAAAATGTGTAATATTGGCCCTCTATAGTACATATACATGTATTTTCCTCTAACATAAACATGAATACTGTTTTAAAAGCTCTATACAAGGATATTTGCCAAACATCCATATATACCTGTAATAATACACAGGGCAGCCTAGCTAACATTGATGGATACCTGTTAAAATCCAGAAATACGGAATTGACGTCCACGGATATCTGGCTAAAATCCATTGATATTTAGCTAACATGCATGGATGTCTAGCTGACATCCATGGATATCTAGCTGACATCCACGGATATCTAACTGACATCCATGGGTATCTAGCTGACATCAATGGATATCTAGCTGATATCCATGGATAGCTAGCTGACATCCATGGATTTCAATATGATATCCAGGCTGACATTGCGCATTGAAGATATACTGCTTACCATACATCATATTAGGTTTTGGGGGGTTGTGCATGATTATTTCATATATTGAAAAAGACAACTCCCTGGGTAAAAACTAATTGAATAAATAGATCCGGTGACTTGTGAATGCAATAAACTGATTTTACTTCCATCAACCCATGTATTTAGTTAGACTATACTTTGCATCATTGTTTTTTTGATATGTGTATGATTTTTACAGAACAAGAATACAAAATAGTAGGCCTAGCTGTACCGATTTGTTTAATCCTGATTAGAGATAACCAAGATGACCATGGTAGCCACGAATATCTGCCAAACATCCAATGATACCTGTAAAAATGAACCAATACCTGGATTATATCCATGGATACCTGGCTGACATCCATGGATACCAATCAAAATTCCAAGGATATCTGGTTAACATCCACGCATACCGAGATAACATCAACTATATGCCGATTTGTTTAATCCTTAATAAAGGTAACCACGATATTTGTGGTAGTCACGAATATAGCTGTGATGTCCTCGGATATCTGCCGAACATCCACGGATACCTGTAAAAATCCATGGATACCTGGATAAAACCCATGCATTCTAGCTGACATCCTCGGCTACCTATTTTAAACTACACAGATATCTGGCTAATATCCGCGGATACCGAGATAACATACACATGATACAGGGACAACACAACTAAATCAGCCGGAAATATGAAAGTCATATTCGACAGTGTCCTCAGTATTATTATCACCAAAACACCAACATATTTCCCAAGTGTGTAGATCTTGTTTCTAGACATATATGTACGCAACCTCTGTCGAATTAGGACTTTCCGCTAAAAATTAGTTTTATACACATAGGCTATAATTTATATACACACACATTTTTAAATGCTTAATTGTAATACAGTATTCAGTGCGTTGTTTTTGTCAGTAACTTTAAAACCAAAGCATTAATAGTAATATCGTATTTGCGTTTACTGCATGATTTCGAATGGGCGATGTCGCGCTATAAAGGTACCATGTAGACATGAAGACATATTTCCAACATTAGAAACCCCGCATTACAATTTCATCAATAACATTTCTTCAAGAAAATCGCGGCATTGAAACTGTAGAGACCCTCCTTCTATTTAAGTGACATAGGCCTACTTGTACAAATATATACAGGATTGCGACAATAACAATTCATCACCCGATTCATCACCCAATTCATCACATAGTGCACATACTCGTAAATTACGGGGGACGCCAGTACAACGTTTCTACAACGAAATCTCATCACAGTGCGCTGTTAATACGATAGCCTTATTAAGTAATTTCCAAGCTGCAGGAAAGTTTTAAACATCCTGTAGTTGATGTATTCACTGCTACAATTTATTTCAGAAGGCCAGTTTTTAGGGAATTTCGTCCTTTAAGCGTTGTTAGAATATCATAATAGCTCTATACAAAGATATATGCCAAGTATCCATAGATACCTGTAATGACATAACCATGGTAGCCACGAATATCTGCTAATCATCCACGGATACCTATAAAAATCCATGGATACCTGTATAATATCCATGGATACCAGGCAGATATCCACGGTTACCTATCCAAACTCCAAGGATAATTGGCTAACATCCACAGATAAATAATGTAACCCTAACCCTAATATCCATGGATACAGAGATAACATCCACGGATATCTGTGAAAATCCACGGATACCTGGAGAATTCCACGGATAGCTAGATAACATCCACGGATACCTGGCTGACATCCACGGATACCTGTAAAAATCAATGGATACCTAAATAATGTCCAAGGCTACCTAACATTCACGCATATACTCGACATGTTATATCTCGGTAGCCACGAATATCTGCTAATCATCCATGGACACCTGTAAAAATCCATGGATACCTGTATAATATCCAAGGATATCTTGTAGACATCAACAGTTACCTATTCAAACTCCAAGTATATCTGGCTAACATCCACGGATACCAAGATAACATTCACGGTTATCTGTGAAAAACCACGGATACCTGTAGAATTCCACGGATAGCTAGATAACATCCACGGATACCTGGCTGACATCCACGGATACCTGTAAAAATCAATGGATACCTAAATAATGTCCAAGGTTACCTGGCTAACATTCCGGATATACTGGACGTTTTATATCTAGGATGGACGTGGAGCCTGCATGTTGATTGCTAAAACGTAGGCTACTGGGCTTTGTTTATGATTACTACGCCCATTGGAAAATACAACACAAAACCCTGCTTCTGGGAGTGTATGGCTAAAGGTCCCGAGAGAAATGAAATGGTTAGGGCCTTAGGCCATTTTTATGCACATACAGGCTAAACTGGACCAGGATGGTGAGATGAATCAGATGCCCCTTGTCTCCAGACACAGGATTATGACCCTGGCGGTCTGGGGCCGAGGACGCTACCTCAATTAACTCTTGTGAGCCCATGACTGTATATTAACGCGTAGTGTCAACAATGTATCCACGGGTACCATGGGTACAGCGGATAACAGTAATTAAATACGGGAATACATTTAATTATCTGAAAACTACAAATATTTTCCACATGATGTTGATATAGAATTTTGCAACTATGAAAAGTTTTTTTGTAAAATTTATTAATTGTGTTTGGCAACCGAAGGGGGACTCAATGTGGTCGTCGGCGGTATATGATATGTATGACCAGTTAACGATATGTATTTCAAGGTGTAATCGTATTTTAAATGGAACTTTATTTATTTGGAGGATCATGCCTGGCTATCAAAACCCACAGCAAACACGATACATATACTCAATTCTGCACTGATGTCGTAGACGTTGGGCCAACATTTGGTCTATGGGTCGTGTTTACTGTGAACCAATCCATGTCTGTACAAATTTGAAGAACTCATTAAGTTGTAACAAACCTATCTGAAAATGTGCTTTAAAACGTAGCCTATGTCGTGTTTTGATTACACTTCCTCCAGTTTGTTTTTGTATTTCTATACAAAAGTTATATATATGCACAGACCTGGAATAACATATCATTGCGTAATGATTACGGTGGAATAAAATTTTCCAATCAGAAAAAGACATGACAAAATATTTCTATATTACTTTTTTTCTAAAATTTGAGCAAATATATATTTTATGTCTATCGCAACCTTAGTAGTAATTTGTATATAGACAATCGATAATAAAGTGTAGGACCAATAGTGAATATAAATTGTTTGCCATGGTATTGGTTTGCTCATACAAGCCAGCTTGCACGGGACGAGGGGGATGTCTAATTTGGCAACGACTTGCCAAGCTCTTGCCAGAGTGTTGGCTTGCTTGTACTTGTCAGCAAATTAAGCACCCCTCTGTGTGCGCCCTTACTGAACGGCCCACGCTACACTATGGCGAAGTGGATGTCTAATATAACTATGTCTTATACGTATTAACCTTGTAAAGCATTCCCTGTATAAAGATCGTTAACATATAATCTAATATATAAATATATGTCAATGTGAAAGTTATGGTTTTTATTCTAATAGGCTAGAAAACATGGCGGGGGAATCTAATTTTCCACCATCTGTCTTGTTCTTCTTATTGCAATATTAAGCATCCCCTCATTTGTCTCGAAATGGAAAGTATTCTAGCAACCACCAGCTGGGATATGGATTATACTTTCTAACACATTGGTTAGCGTGATTAACTTTAAGTGTGTAAGACTATGTTTGCTACTAATAAAACTAAGTATTAAAACTAAATCTTTTTAAAAGAGAATGATATGTAAGTGTGGTGGATTGCTCAAGACACCTTTGCGTGACTTCCGCTGCGTAGACACTCTCTGCGCATGCCCACACAGTCACGTGACTTTTTGATTTGTCAGGGATGCCTAATATATGGGGATGCTTAATATTCGTTGACACCGGTATGGCGGGTGTGAGCGCGGCTATCGGTAGCCATTGGAGCTAAGGTTAGGGACACCGCAGCAAAATGGCTGCCTCACCAATGCATGGTTACAGTCCGCTTTTCCGAAGGTCCATTGTTCCGAAGGTTCATTGTTCCGAAAAAAAGGTTTATTGTGCCAAAGGTTTATTGGTCCGAAGGGTCATTTATCCGAAATAGGGGTTCATTGCTCCGAAGGTTCATTGTTCCGAAGGTTCATTGTTCCGAAATAGAGGTTCATTGTTCCGAAGGGTCATTTATCCGAAATAGGGGTTTATTGCTCCAAAGGCTTATTATTCCGAAGGTTCAGTATTCCGAAATCTCACATCTCTCAGACAGGAAAATGTTAATTTGCTATGACAAATATGAAATGATTAGGATTTTCGGCCGGGCCACTGTTGTGCACATACAGGCTAAACTGGGCCAGGAGATGGTTCACGAGATGAATCAGATGACACTGTTCTCCAGACACAGACAGGATTCGCACCCTGGCAGTCTTGAGGTCGAGCACGCTACCTCTCGGTCACGGATGTTTCCCCCAATATTTAGTTTTACGAATGGATGGAGAAAAAAATGTTGCTATGACAATAAAAATATTATGATAGCCGTTTAGCCTCCTGCATTGAGAAACCTCTATGGAGGGGGGGGGGGTCAATATAAGTGTAGATATTATGATTATCCCCTTTAAACTTAGTTAGTCAACAAGTAAATATTCGTGTCCATGACAATATTCAAACTCATCCTGTGTGATGGTAGTGATATATGGCAGGTTCCATGATAATGCATGTGTACCACCAACCTACCGAGTGGACTTAAAAATAGAATAGTCTAAGTGATTATTTTGACGTTTCAATATCTTTATGGAATGAGCAAACAACATGTTTTTGATAAATTCGATATAATTCGTGAATTTTATAATGGTAAAAATACATTTACTCGTGCAGTTTTGCAATGGGAAATAGAGAGAAAGTTTGTTGTTTTAATAACAGTCACTCACAAATAATTCACGTGTCACCGATACATGCAATTCACATACAAATTATCATATTATTACCTTTATTTTTCTTAATATTTTTTTGTTTAATGTTTATTTAGCAAAAAAAACAAAATGCAAACGTGACGTTTCAAGCTGTCTTCACATAATAGGGTCTAATAATAATATGATATATTTACATGGCGCACATATCCAGCTCATCATATGTCTACAGGCTACATGGCGACTTACATCATAGTATCCCTGGTGATTGGACCTGTTAGACCTAATTAATGTACCATTTCTACTCCCCGGGGAGCATACATCACTGCAAACGGCTTGCGCTAGTGATTTTATAATCGTATATAATTTCCATCTCTATCCCGCCAGGTAAGCCTACTCATTTACACCTGAGTGAAATGAAGCACGTGGGGGGCACAACATTGACACATAAATGTCCCAGCGTGGAGAGAGGAGAAATATGATATTTCTCTGAAAATTTTGCACCAAGTGAGCCTTTAACTCACAAGGCAGGCATGCAGCGGCTAATTGTAAAGTTCTACGCTTTATCCATTGCATCACGTCCCACACTTCCCTAAAACAGTTTGTTCTGGGTATGGCTATTGATCAATTTTGTTACTTTTCGTTTGAACGGTTATTTTCATAAATACAAAAAAATGATAAACTTTTCGCTTATATAAAGAGATTGGCCTTTCTGCAATTAACATGCATAGCTGCATAGCTGCATGCATGCATGCATAGCTGGAATGTCTGCTGGTGCGTCCCTGAAATAAATACAAACTACTTTAATTTAATCATGTTTATGAGGTAGAATATCACCAATATGCCTAAATCTTTTTTGTAACCCTAACAGTGAAAAAATCTAAATAGCATAACGTTCACAGTCAAAAACATCCACAAAACATAACGTTCACAGTGAAAATATCCAATTAACATAACGTTCACAGTGTTAAACATCCAAATAACATAACGTTAACAAAATGGAAGCTGTTCCGTGGCAGGTGTTTTCCTAATTTATCATGGACGATAAGGGGCGGACGAACCATTCCCCCCCCACCAAGGTGGGGGGAGGGGGTATGGTTTATCTTCATAAGCAAACTTTTTTTCTTTCAAACAAAAACACAACCTTTTTTCCTTCTAGGTCAAAAACACTTTTTCGAGGAAACTATTTTTTTGCCCAAATTTGGGAAGCAAACTATTTCATAAAAAAACGCCCCCCCCCCCCCGGTATTAAATTGCTCGCCCCTAATATAAACTGTCGGCTGAGCCAAGACCTCTGCCATTTTCACTGCTTATCCGTGGGACAGTATAAGCTTCATTTGGGCATCTGAGCAGATGAGATGCTAGCCCAACTTATTTCCCTGTCAAAAGCCTTTAAATATGGTACACAATACATTTTGAAATATAGGCTCTCTCTCACAATATCATGCCTGGCGATGTCATCTGTATGTTTACTGATCAGCTAATATACTGTTACAATATTGTTTGTTTTTCTTCGACACATGCGTCGAAGAGGGTACCAAGTTTGCCTGCATATCTGTTTAATGTTTTCTTTGCAAATTGCTTATGTTTTAATTTTGCATGGCGATAATAGGACCTATGCTTATTCCTAAACCTGTTATTTTAACGATTAAAGCTGGCTTGTCTACACACAACTTGTATTTTAATGTGGGCCTATTTATTGATTTTAGTTATTATCATCAACTAGGCTCGTTTGACATGTAATGGTACTGTCTCGTCGCTCCGACGATCATTTATCCGACGAGCATTGCTTAGCCCTGAATACAAGGCTCTTCCGCCCGAGCTACATACTCGGGCGGAATAGCCTTGTATTCAGGGCTAAGCATTGCTACGACGTGTATTTACTCATGTCATTTTACTTATAGTGCGACTACTGTCGTGGTGAGCGGCACGAGTTACCAGCCCCTTTAATGGATCGTTCATGTTGCTACACATGATTGTCCTTTTTTACAAATAAAATATACTATCTAATTTGTTGTCTCCCAGCGAATGACGGCGGCCACATGTTATTTTTTAAAGGTGTAGTCAACTGTCAAAATTCGCGGGACAAGGGTCCCCCAGAAGGCAATAGTGCCCGTGGGTAAGCCAAGGCCCTAGTCCATAATAATACTAAATATGCGTTTCATACCCAAAGCCTCATTAAGAGCAAGTTTTCAAATCACAGCAAGTTCATATATACTTGAGCGGCATCTATGAGGTAATGATTCAAAGCCCTTGTCTTTTGCCCCTACTTGGTCGCCTACTTGCAAACAAACTGACTGTATTACTGCGGGGATTTGGAAACTGCTTGACCCCCAAGTTTGTATTGTCACCCAGTAAACAAAAAACATTTGTATGACTTTATGCAATGTTGGACCAACGTCGAAGACGTTGGGCCGACATTGCATAAATGTCATACAAATGTCTTGCGTTTGCTGGGCAGGAGGACTTTGTCTCAAACATTGTACATTTATCTAATGTTGGTTCAATGTTGTGCCAGCGTCGCAGACGTTGGCCTAACATTAAAACAGCATTGGATCAATGTCTCGTTTGAGTAGTATCTTGTAATTAGTTCAGTGGCTATATTAATGCCGTCAATCTGTACTCAATAGGCTACTGTTGGCCTACACTTGACTGTCCCAGGCATGCGCGTTTTGAAGCTGAATGATTCTTTAATTTGTCAAACTCCCTCGGGTTCTCACCACACAAATTCTCATCTGATCTCACATCGCACATCTCATTATGAAATTTGTCTGTTAAGAGTGCCTGTATATTTTTAGTCATTGTGTCTAATTAAAGCAGTCTCGGCGGTAAATATTACAGATATATCATCTAAATACCAATTTCTTCATTTGTTGGAAGATTTTTCGTTCCAGAAACAACGTATCACAAAAATATAAATCTTGGGGAGTGATCACAAGTGCATCAACCATGCGAGAAAAATGCATGTTTTTAATGAAGACGTGGTGTTATATATTAACAAAAATATCGACATCTGAATGTACGAGAAAATGCACACATTTTGGTCATAGGAAGAACTAATGAGCGCTATTAAGAATATATTTATAATACAGTAAATTCTTGGCGCTATAGATCTACATCATGATAATTGCCACTGCTCCTACTATAAAATTGTATCTTGGATCCGCCCACGACCTTCATGCAGATCTAAAAACATTAAAGAATTTAGCAGATTTAAAACCACAAAAAAACTTTTATTTTCCAAGTAAATTCATTCTTTTTCGGAATATTGAACCTTGTTTTCGGAACAATGAACCTTAATTTCGGAGTAACGAACCTTCGGAACATCGAACCTTCGGAACAACGGACCTTCGGAACAATGGACCTTCGGAAAAGCGAGCGGTCCCCCCAATACATAGTAAAATATTTCTGATGCCACTGAAAACAAAATATGATTATAAATTACAAAATGTTGACCTACGGTTCTAACAATGATGTTTTAATAGACCAAACAAGACCTTTTATTCACATACATTTCAGGCGAACAATTTTAAGTGGACCTAGGTCTATCAAAAGTTCTCTGAGTCGAGGCGATATATTGTTTGAAAATTATATTTTTCTAATTTTTCAGACAAGAAACCTAATGGCATTTCTTAAAAGGCCGTAAAAATTCGAATCACCCAATTATGGTGTGGTCTACAACGATTTAAAATGAATTTTAAAAATATTCGCCTCCCAATCGCCTACAGTGGCGTAAGTAGGAGAGAAATATTCCAAAATTCTGACTTGATAAGGATGAATCGAGAAGATTCTAATTTAGTGTCGAGCAACAAACGACGTGTCAGCCATCTTGAAAGAAATGGATCGCACGTGGTTATCAATCAAAATTATTAAAATTTGCGCTGTTTTGCAGCGGAAACGCGCGTGCCTCTCTCCGGATTACCTTCCTAGCTAATCCTTACTGGCATATTTGATTATGACCTACAATTTTCACGTACCTTGGGAAAAATGATGTGTAATTTTTCGAAAAAATCCCCTAAATTTTATAAAAAATCTATCCTGGAAACCAGTGGTTTTGCGTCGAGCGTTGCTCGGTGAAAACACTGTTGCGAGTCGTATCAAACGGCTGTGGGCACCAGTGGAAGTATTGGTGACGATCGTCCAAATCAGAAGGGTGCATGTCGATCAAACGTCGGGGGCATCAATGTAAGTGTACGTGACAGTGACACTAAAAAATCAGACGTTCGTGTCGTGTGTCGGCAGTTGCTGACTCCAGAAGGGCGTATTCATTTCGCAGTCGGGTCACCAATGTAAGTGTAGGGCTTCTCACCAATAGGGGATCGGTGGGACCAGCCCCAACTCACTTCACTTCAGTCTCCATTCCCGTCGGGACGACGGAACACAAATAACTCTGTTAATTAATTCATCTTTCGGTTATTTCTCGTTTATTTAGTTTAGACGTTGTAACAACTTTAGTGCACACATTTCCACGCAGAACGCGACAACCTAGCCAGCGGCTCGGCTCTTGAGTCTAGTGAGACGTCTGCTCAACTCGGCAGCCTGGGAGTAAGTAGCGCGCATCGCTTGATGCAAAATAAAATGAATCGGGCTTTAGGCCACCTTTGTGCACATATAGGCTAAACTGGGCCAGGAGAACCTCCTGAGGATGGTGAGATGATTGAGATGACACTGTCCTCCAGACACAGGATTCGAAATTCGAGCCCTGGCGGTCTGAGGCCGAGCACGCTACCTCTCGGTCACGGAGGCTCCCCACAATACTGACTTTCACACGTGGATGGGGAAGAAACATTTTTGTTTCTTTCAAACCGCCGAGACCGGGAACCGAACCCCGAACTCTGGCGTGAAAGGCAGAGGTGCTAACCACTACCCTAGGGCCCCCGCCCTCGCTTGATGCAGCGCGATTCGAAATTGAGGCTGGGCGGGCTACTGCCTTTCGTCAAAGGTCGGAAACGCCCGAACCAGCCCGAACGGTGAGACGCGGGTTCCCACAGTTGTACTTAGTTACATTTTGCATTGGTTTTACGTAACTACTATATTTTAAAAGTAGTTTTATGCTAGCTTATGACTTTTACTTAGAGATACAACACAATTTTTCGGCATATTTGTCAAAAAGACGTTACCATGGAAACCTTCAATTTGTGACGTTGTGCACAGTGATGTGCAAGTAAGAATGAGAGATTCAAAAACTAGACAAAATTTCATGCAAGAAAAAGTTGAAAAACTCTACTGACTAAGACGGTCAGATAAATCGACCTGCCTCCCGGACTAATCTGTTTACAGATCGCCAGCCAGCAAGTTCAGGGTTATGCTAGCATGTTAATTTTAGGTCAATTAAGACTAAAATTGCGATGCTAGATGTTATTTTATTATTAAGACAAATTAATTGAATTTGAACTTTAAAGGCCATTAGCTTGTAAAGGTGTCATTACGTTCTTCCGGACTCTTGTTGGAGCTTGCCATCTGGATAGACATATCATGTATCTTTTGACAGTCTTCGCTAGGCGACTGTTGGATTTAGGAGTCAAGTTAGCGCCAATAATCAGGCAAACCGATTTGTCTAATTTCATATTTTTGTTAACATTATTCCCATGATGCCGGTGTGAGTGACAGGCCAAACCACGTGATTTTATGCCTATAAATATAATGATCGCGCATCATGCTAGGGATTATTACTGCTAGAATGTTACTAGAGGCTACAACACGTTAGAATGTTACTACAGTTTTCTACACGTTACCCCAGGTTACCAGAATTCTAGATACTCTCCGTTTTCACAGCTATACCTAACAGTAACAGACATGCCACGTAGTCGGATTTAATGAAGTTATTTTTACTAGTTTCATCTACATATTGTGACGGTCAAGCCCTTTCCTGTTGAAGTTAGGATGGACCGTAACAGCCGAGCAGAAAGCAACTCTTGATTCCTTTTAAAGATAAGTATAAATCTCATAGAAAGCAATAAGAAGTAAATATATGAAAACATTAAATAACAGGACATTTATTAGGTAATCTGATAAATTCAAAGGAGTGACATTTCCCTTAATATAATGATGTGGACAACTTTGTGTTGTCACAAATACACAAAACTAGTATCGCACTAGTCTTGGGCAACTCTTATTGTCAGATACAGACTCAGTTTCTGACCTGAATCTAGATCTGGAGTAATATTACCCGTAATCTCAATGGACTACCTTTGTGCTGTCAACAAAGACATAAAACTAGTATCGCACTAGTCTTATGCGACTAATCACAAAATACTCAGTTTCTGACCTGACTAGCAATCGGCTACTCGATAAATATATAAGTTCTCAAGTTCTGAGGTACTGTGCCCTTGGCGCCGATTTGATGCCAGCCCGGTGTTCAGCACTCGTGTCCCACCAGTACAGTATCCAAACGTGCACTAATTCCCAATTAGCCAGTGGCACACTTGTCCCTGATGTACCAAGCTACTGCAACTACCAGCTGATCCCTTAAACCTCCTAATGACTACAGACATATCAAATCCTCACCAACTCATTTACTAAGTGTACACCAATCTTAACAAACAATACTCTCACAATCTATATAGTGCTTAACTTGCAGTTGGACATTTATAATATAACATTTAATAATTGTTGAAACAAGAGCTCAATAAGAGTAACATAGCTACTCTTAAGCGAGTGTAATTGTGGCAGTCAAACTGATTATTTGGCTGCATTTAACTCTCATAATCATATATAAAATATTGAAGTGTCTATTTACCCCGTCACGGGGTGTGCAAGAAGACTGAAACCCTTATTTAACCCGACAATGACAACCAATCAAAATCGTTCTTTCAATGCCCTGCTGTCAATGTTTGTTTTTTGGCGCTCATTCACGGAACTGAATAGCCTACACCAGGACCTTAAATGAACAGGTAAGTTATGCCGCGTGAAAATAAACTTGTACAATGTAAATTGACAATGACAATGACACAAGGCAACTATTTTCGCTTGCAACATTTACAAAAAAATATGAAAGCTGGAATACTACCAAATATATGTGAATTGACAACTACGCGTATTATCGTCCGTGGCCGCATTTGATTACGACGCCCGATGTGCATTTTACATTGCTTAGTATCTGAGACATTCACCCAAGGTTACTTTATTGTTGGTCCATCGTCTACGACACTGGGCCAACATTAAACCAACATTGGGTAAATAAAGGCCTATAGTCAACTTAATAACGGGAAATGCCGGCCGCAGATCCAGAGCGGGGGAGGGGGGACGGCCCCGCTTTTTTCTCCACATTATTTTAAAAAGCCACCTAAATTGACCTAAATATACCAGCAGAAAACTTAAGGGACGGCCGCCCCCCCCCCCCCACGTTTATTTTTTTCAAATCCTGAAAAAAACCTGGGCTAAATAACAATAAAAGCCTTCTTATATTATAACCCACATAAAAACAAGTGGGTCATAGAGCTATTTCAATCTTCGTCTTCAACGCACATAAATTCACCCGGAATAAATTACTATATCAATCTATATATGTGGCCTACTTATTTAACCCACAACAAAGCATCCAGGCTAAATAACTATTTCCACATCAAACAACCCGGGCTAAATAACAATTCCAACCTTCTTATTTAATCGCATTTAAGAACCCAGACTATATACATATTTCAACCTTCGTATTTAGCCCACAACAAAGCATCTGGGTTATAAACGTTTACAGCCTTCTTATGTAACCCACAGAAAAGCAGCTGGGTAATATAGAACTAGGCCTATCTCAACCTTTATATTTCATCCACACCGAATCCACCAGGCTAGATAACTATCCTAACCTTCTTATTAAGCCCATATAAAATTACATACTGGGCTATTTAACTATTTGAACCTTTTATTAACCCCAAATAAAAGCAAGTAGGTTTTATAACTTTTCAACCGACATATTTAACACACAGAAAACATCCCGGCTAAATAACAATACAAACCTTCTTATATAACCCACATAAAAAATGTGGGTTATAGAGCTATTTCAATCTTCGTCTTCAACCCACATCAAATCACCGGGGATAAATGACTATGTCAACCTATTTACTTATTTAACCCACAACAAAGCATCCAGGCTAAATAACTGTTCCACATCAAACAACCAGGGCTAAATAACAATTCCAACCTTCTTATTTAACCCGCAATTAATAACCCAGACTATATACCTATTTCAACCTTCGTATTTAGCCAACAAAAAAGCATCAGGGTTATAAACGTTTACAACATTCCCATTTAACCCGCAGAAAAGCAGAAAAGACTGTATACTTCCTATTTCCACCTTCGTAGCTTCCAGCCCACAGAAAATCTATTTAACCCAAATAAAAGCATGTAGGTTTTATAACTTTTCAACCGACATATTTATTTAGCCCACAGAAAACAACCCGGGCTAAACAACAATCCCACCCTTCTTTATGCCTACACGTAATAAAGCACCCAGACATATTTCAACCTTCTAAACTACTATATTGTAAAAGATCATGTCGTCAGCTGGAAAGGCGTTGGAGGAGATCACGCTCTGGTTATGACAGATCAAAATACCGCAACTATCGAAATTTATGCAATCGTCTTATGACAGAGGCCAAATCTCAATATTTTTCAAATCTCATAGATGAAAATTCTGAAAACCCTCGCCGCCTTTGGGACACCATTAACAATATTTTACATAGAACGCTAGCTTCAGCACTACCGGAATCAAATAATGTAAAGTCCCTTTGTGATCATTTCGCAAAATATTTTTGTGACAAAATCAGAACGATCCGGGCCAATTTTTCAAATCAGGTGAATGATGTACCATCTGTTCAGAAGCCTAAAATAAGAACTCAACTTTTCAATTTAGAACCAGCATCAGAGGACGAGGTCAGGAAGATCATTATGAAGTCTGCATCAAAATCATGTGACCTTGATCCGATTCCAACGAACATCCTTAAGGCCTTGTTGGATATTTTAATCAAACCCATAACAACTATAATTAATTTATCTCTAGAATCTGGAACATTCCCGATATCATTCAAAGAGGCTCATGTCACACCTTTACTAAAGAAATCAAACCTTCCTGTTAATAACCTCAAAAATTATAGACCAGTCTCCAATCTAAGTTTCATTTCTAAAATTATTGAAAAAGTTGTTTCCATCCGTTTACAAGCTCACATAAACTCTAACAAATTGAACAATCCAATGCAGTCTGCGTACCGAAAATCCCATTCCACTGAGACAGCCCTGTTAAGAGTTCACAATGACATCTCAGTTTCTCTTGACAAGGGCCATGTCACAGCTTTGACTTTACTTGATTTGTCTGCGGCGTTCGATACTATCGACCACAACACTCTAACAAATAGACTAGCTGAGTGGTATGGTGTCTCTGGAATGGCTTTGGCTTGGTTTAAATCCTACCTTTGTGGCAGGCATCAAAGAATTAAAATTGACAAATCTTTTTCTGACTCTAGTTTGCTTGAGCATGGAGTGCCGCAGGGGTCTGTACTTGGCCCTCTGCTTTTCAGTTTGTACACCGCTCCTCTAAGCACCATTATTTCAAGTTATGGATTGAGTCATCACTTATACGCCGATGATACACAAATTTACATCTCCTTAACAGGTGACACAGCTACTGAGTCATTAAAAATGCTTCAGAGCTGTATTACCGGGGTATCTGCTTGGATGGCTCAATCCAAACTAAAACTCAATCCTAGCAAGACTGAGTTTCTTCTCATTGGCTCGAAATCGCAGAGGGAGAAGTTTATTAACCTTTTCCCCCTTGCGGTGTTGGACAATGAGATGAATCCAGCAGATTCCGCAAGGAATTTGGGCGTCTTTTTTGACAGTGGTTTGAATTTTCGTCAGCACATTTCACAGGTGTCCAGTTCCTGTTTTTATCACATTAGAGATCTTAAACGCATCAGAAAAAGTCTACCTCTAGCTTTAGCAAAACAAATTGCAGTGGCACTGGTGACAAGCAAACTGGACTACTGTAACTCCTTATTACACCAAATTCCAGCTAAAGATCTACAGAAATTACAGCGTGTTCAGAACTGTTTGGCAAGGGTTGTGACAAAGGCTCCTCGTTTCAGTCGCTCTATTCCTCTACTAAAATCATTACATTGGCTTCCAATCAAATTTAGAATACAATTCAAAATATGCACTTTTGTATTTCGTTGTCTCGATGATGGTCAGCCATCTTATTTATCTAGCCTTCTTTTTTCTGCAGACTCCGTGAAACATCTGCGATCAAACAACACAAATAAGCTCAAAGTACCACGTATCAGAACTAAGTTCGGTGCTCGTGCCTTTTCTGTTTCTGGTCCTACTCTTTGGAATTTACTGCCTGCACACCTTCGTGTAGCTAAAAACATTTCCTCTTTCAGAAAACTGCTTAAAACGCATTTCTTCGATCTGGCTTTTCCGCCCTAGCTCCTCTGCATCCCGGCTCCCTGATGACGACCATGCTTATTTCCCTCGACTCTTCTTTGGAATTTGATAAGGATGGATTGCGCCTCTGAGCTCGGCCCTCCGAGGAGTTAGGCGCTATAGAAGTTTTCATTTCATTTCATTTCTTCTTATTTAGCCCACTACAATGCACCTGGGTTATATAATTTTACAACCTTCTTATTTAACACACAGAAAAACAGCTGGGTTACAGAGCGATTTTCCAACCTTCATATTTAATCCACAACAAATACACCGGGCTAGATAACTGTCCCAACTTTCTTATTTGACCCGCAGAAAATCACCTGGGCTATTAAACTATTTAAACCTTCTTTAACCTACAGGAAAACAGCTGGTTATAGAAATATTTTCGTATTTCATCAACACCAAATCCACTGGGCTAAATAACTATTCCAACCTTTCTTATTTAAACCACAGAAAAGCAGCAGGGTTATTTCAACATGTCTGAGCAAGGTAATCTAGAGTAGGCCTATATTTTGTGCAAAATATGCGCTATGAGCGCCAGAACATAAATCGTTGTTGCTACACAGTACATTTACGTAGCAGAATTGCGTTCTCGTAATGATTAAATTATGCTATAGTGATGCTATTTGTTTTTGTTTTCTTTGTAGAGGATAAAGGTACAGCGATACAATTTTTAGATCATTCTCCTGGAGACACGACTGCCCCGTATACACACGATACAGTAGTTTATTAGAGATACAATTGTAAGTATGCCTATCTACCTAATTTATGTGTTACCCAACAAATATTTAAGTTCTTGTAGTTATCATATTGTATTTTTTTTTTTTATCAAAATATTAAATGAAAATTTCGAGTTTGATCACCACGAATAAAACATATTAAAAAAATAATTATGTTTCATTGATCCATTCATTATTTTATTTTCAGCGAGGCGCCAGTGGTTTTAGAAGAATATATATGGACACTCTATATAAAAACTCAAAGTCACTGGCTATTTTTATTTTATCTGTATAAGAAACATAAACAAGATCGACAATATTTTATGTGTGATATGATTTTCTTCATGTTTAAAAATTATTAAATGCAAGTGCAACATTCTTAATTATTATTATCTCATCATTAACTTTATAATTGAATGTGTTTACATGGTCGCAGAGTAAAACAAAAGTTATCCACAAAAGGATTACCTACTTCTTGTCTGTACATTATTAAATTATCTAGTAGCTATAACAACCACCATTATATAGTTCCGGTACAATTGTAAACAAAGCACTAAATTATAATACTTACATTTTATTAATAAACAGGATAGTAGGCCTACCCCCCTACACTTTTCATCACCCGATGTAATACTATTATATGTACACAGAAGTAAAATACAGAAAATATGTGCCCCTGAGCCCTTGTTGAAATGATGTGTTTTCCCTATGAGGCGAAAACGAATGCATCTCTGCCAAGCATTTTAATTGACAATCACTAAAAATCATTGCGCTATGACCAAAACCTTTTCATTGCGTACTCAGGCAGGTAAGTGCCTACATACAAAAGTATGAGTAATACGGACTAGTGGTACTTGGGATTACGCGTTCACAATGTATCTTTGACTTTTTCGAAAAAAACAATTTCATCATACATTCTATAGTTCCTCGAATATTATTATAAACATAAACACAATGCTATTTCAAAACTTTTTGGTAAACCACAAATGGTACCTTGGATAAAGGCGATAATAACTTAATCTAAACAACCGATGATAATAGTGTTCTCTTTGCCTTAATCAGTCTTAATACAGGGACAAATTGAACAGATTGTTACTACCCTCAGAAACGCATAGTCGTCACAGACTGGAAGAGGATAAACCATGGGCCTACTCTACTCACAGAACAGAAGGCGAATAGTATAAATTAATTCACAAATATGCATTTTTTTGTTTATAGCTAAATGTAATATTGATAACAGTAATTTGAAACATGTATTGCAGTAATATCGTGCGCTCACTATGTGACCTCAGGAATAAGTCTCCGTCATGGAGTGGTATAAAAAATATACTTTAGAACTTAAATCTGATTCAACCCAGTTAAAAACAGGTCAGACGTTTCACGTAACTGATTAAAAATATTCACTTTTGATGGACCACATACCTTAGAACGTTGGCCAAATATAATAAATCATGAATGTCTAGATGGTTTAACACACAATGCTGAAATATTTTGGAGACCAAAGAGTTGTTCCAATTTGAAATCATCACAAACAGCCTAGTTAGCTCTTCCTGCTATGTTATATCTATGTTATGGGTCTACGGTCATAACAATTCGCTAATTCCTTTCAGTGCGGGAGTCGTTTACGTCTAATGACGGTCCCCGCGCTGAAAGGGTTCACAATAATTTAGGCAAAGTATCACGGTAAAATATAAGCTCCTAGCGTCCCCACCATAGCGGTATCATGGCCAAAACTAGAAGGAACTACCACTAACGTGCTAGCGAGTTTGGACGGGGCCATTGTTTCTGAAGGAGCGCGAGAGCGAGCCAGAGACAGAGCAAGAGACAGAGCCAGAGCCAAAGACAGACAGAGTCAGAGCAAGAGACAGACAGAGTCAGGGACAGACAGAGTCAGACAGAGACATAGCCTGAGACAGAGCCATAGCCAGACAGAGCCAGATACAGAGACAGACAGAGCCAGATACAGAGCCAGAGACAGACAGAGCCAGAGACAGAGCCAGAGGCAGAGACAGAGACAGAGCCAGAGACAGAGGCAGGCAGAGGCAGAACCAGAGCTAAAGTCAGAGCCATAGACAGAGACAGACAGAGACTGAGACACATATTGAATTTTTACGAGTGAGCGGGGAAGAAACATTTTGCTTTTTTCTAACTTGAAGGCTAGAGTGGGGTTCGAACCCGCGATCTCCAACTTTCCAAGCAGGTAGCTTTAACTACTGCACCAGGGCCCCCGCCCTATCGGAATAACAATGATTATTATCGGAAAGTTGTGCTTAATATTTTATACAACGGATATTTGAATTCTGAGCCACATGTATAATTATAATATGACACAAACATATGTCAGTAATATTGCATTAAAACGATAACAGAATAATTATCTTCTATATGATATTGACTACAGGCTCTATAAAGGGGCAAATGATCTATTTCTTCGACCCAGTAAACAATAGACATTAGCCCACTGTTGGCTTAATGATGTACCGCTGTCTGCAACACGGGCCGAACGTTAAACCAACATTGTATTGACGTCTCGTGTTATCGGGAACGCGCTTTTACCCTGAGTAGAAATTGTGTATGCTGTGTACATAAATTGTATGCATTTTGGATGTGGGTAACCATCATTTGTGTGCATGAACGTCGATCAAACTGTAAAACCAGCTGGTTTTAACGATATTCTGAAATTTTGTTAAAGGTATAGCCTACTGTCAAAATACACTGGACAAGGGTGTCCCCAGAATGCAACATTGCCCCCTGTACATTCCACAATAAAATATCACCCCGCATCCACAGTTATCAGCCAAGCTAATAATACTATAATGCGTTTCATACACATCGCCGCATTATGAGCAAGTTCCCAAATCATATAAACTCTATATAATTCAGCGGAATATATGAGGAAATAATACACCAATTATGTGGGCTTAATGTTGAGACACAAACAGTTGTGTTGCCATGGGCGTCTGGAAACAGTTGACTCACCCATATCAACAGTGAGAGCTTTCCCAGCCAACACGGCACACTCACCAAATGTTGTTTTAATGTCGGTCAACGTCGCAGACGTTGGTCTAACATTAAAACAACTTTGGGCCAATTTCCCGTTGGAGTAGTATCTTGTAATTAGTTCAGTTGCTGATATTATTATAGTCTAAGTGTACTCTATAGGCTAATGTAGGCCTTCACCTGACTATCCCACGCATGCCCATTTCGCATTTGTATGTTTAGTTACACTCGTGTTAACGCTAAGCTCGGGTTTGGTACAACCTCTTTTATGAATACGCCCGATAGTGTACAATATGACAGTGGACTCAAAACGTGAAATCACTCAACTAATGCTTTGCTATGATTTCACCAGGTTGATGTTGTTTAGTTATTATTAATTCTTAATCGTCATCTTACGCCGTACAGCTGACTGACATCAGGTCACATCCAGCTAACGCGAGACGTTGACCCAATGCTGGGGTATTACTGGTCCTCTGTCTGCGACGCTGGCACAGCATTACACAATCATTGGTTCCCGACATTCCATGTTAAAACGCTGCTCCAACATGAAGCTAACATTGGTTCAACGTCTCGGCCGGGTGTGCTGGGTATCCGTCCCGCTCTGTGCCCAGATATCTGTGTACGTTGTAGGCATTGCTCTTTTGTCAACCTAATAACTTAGTAAATATTATTGTAGGCCTATATTTGGCGGTTAAAGGGACATGCCCAGGTCTAAAATCATCAAAAAATCCACTACACAGTTAGGCTAGATATAGAGACGAAATTCCCGTAATTCTTATTTTTGACATGGTTGTCATTAATTAAAAATCAGGAATTCGTCTCTATATCTAGCCTAACTAGGCTAGATATAGAGACGAAAGTCCCGTAATTCTTATTTTTGACATGGCTGTCAATAATTAAAAATCAGGAATTCGTCGCTATATCTAGCCTAACTGGTGAATGCGCAGCACAAAAATTAAAAAACTTTCGCAGTTTTAGTCTATGGACATGTTTACATCATATGGTCATATTAAAAAGCCAAAATAAAATCACCGATTATTTTATGATTTTAGCCTGGGCATGTCCCTTTAAAGGGCATTTGCATGGTGAACTTCTGTGAAACTTAATAGCTTTGACCTGCAATGTTTTCGCCGAGCTATCTGATACAATAAAGTATGGGGGAGGGGGTATTATATAACATTGTTTTCACCGAGTATCCGTTCAAAATGGTTTCCGATGACGGCACTGCGTTTCACAGAATTCTGTGAAACGCAGTGACGTCATTCGGTGAAAACAAGGTACTATAATACCCACTTCCTCTATACTTCATTCTGTGAAACGCAGTGACGTCACTCGGTGAAAACAAGGTTATATAAGAACCCTCTCCCATACTTCATTGTATTAGCAAGCTCAGTGAAAACAAAGGAGGTCGAGGTCATTGAGTTTCACAGAATTCGCAAGTCGACCATTTTATTCTATACACTCTGCAGGAAAAGAGACGAATTGCGGACAAACCATGGGGAATCGAGATAATTAAAAAAGGCATTTTTGCAGAGTTTGCTGAGGCGAAGAACATAAAATAAACCGATTGAAAAATACTAAACACTTTTTTTATGGAAGCGATGGATTTTTTTTTACTAATGCTGCTCTCACACATAGGCGAATATGCTTGGGAATGTGCTTACGAATTAAAAGATTTGACATTCGCTCAAAATTCGCAACAGTATTTGTAAGCGTTTGTAACAAATTCGGAACGTTCGCAAGTCATTCTCCACCTGCTTACGAATATCGGCCAGTTTAGGAAGCGTCTCCTAAATTTCAGCGAATGTTGCGAATACTGTCATTTGCCGTCAATTTTCGTAAGCATTCGCAAGCCATTGATAACGTTAGTAAGGCATTCGGAAGCACTTGCAACGTTCGCAAGGCATTTACAAGGCGTTTGTAAAGTTCGCCGTTTCCCATTCCTTGCGGATGTCTTACCACTGTTAAATTAAAAAAAACAATGAGCCCAGCGTCATATCCACTCCGTATTTATACCAATCACAGCCTCGTCATCAAATATTCGCATTATTCATAAGAAAATGGCAAGACAATGGCAACGTTGGTAATACATTCGTATCATTCATAAGTACGTTTGTAACGTTTTCAAGCCCATTTGTAAGCATTCGCAAGCATTCATAACATTCGCAAGGCAGTCGCAGCATTTATTCTTAAGACCATTTGCACCATTCGCAACGATTGTTAGCAATTCGTAAGGCATTGGCAAGCATTCGCAGTGCATTTGCAACATATTCGTAAGGAGAGGTCGATGGATGACTGAGGTGAAAATATTCGCTTTCTATTCACAATTTTTTGGGCGAATTCACTGCGAATTTCAAGGATACATATTCGCTATATTCGCTAGCATATTCGCTTATGTGTGAGAGCAGCATTATGCAAATTATTCATAAATTTTTGGCCTCATGTTAACCCTTGTGCTGCTGGGACCTCGTGTTAACCCTTGTGCTGCTAGGACCTCGTGTTAACCCTTGTGCTGCTGTGACTTCGTGCTAACTCTTGTGATGCTAGTTACTCGTGTTAACCCTTGTGCTGCTAGGACCTCGTGTTAACCCTTGTGATGCTGATACCTCATGTTAACCCTTGTGCTGCTAGGGCCTTGTCTTAACCCTTGTGCTGCTAGGACCTCGTGTTAACCCTTGTGATGCTGGGACCGGATACATACGCTTTCAAGCATGTGCCAAACATTGAAATTGATAAAACATTATTTAGTAGATCTTTATGCTAAATTAATCAGATAATTCACTTTGGGAAATGTCTATTTTTCATAAATAAATATATTTTTCCTGACTTGGAGCTGGAATTTGCGTTGGCAGAAATAATCGCTTGAACAATAGATCATAGTCGTCGATGATCGGTATACAGTACCCTATTGTTCTGAACTTGTATGTTCCATCGGTTTCATCCATCCATTTTCAAAATTCTATTCAACTACAAAAATCATCCCATTTGTTTATGCTGGTTATTGTTGGTGGAAACAGTCTAGCATTGTGCTGTCATTGCACAATTAATTAATGTGCAGTGCTTTCCCAATGGTGACCTCGCGTACATAGGCCTGCAGCACGGCAGAAGACTGTGGTGTGGCTTACATGTTTTGCCACACACTCCACTGCTTCTGAAACAGATTCTGAAGACTGCAAACTATATTGAAAATATCTCAACATACAAGTGCAAAAATTAAATATTTTTCCTGGTGACGGAAATTTCAGAATTTTACTCTTGCAAAAGTTCCCATTTTAGTAAAAAAATTGTTTTCGATGTGAAACCAGGTTGTATGGTCACCTGCAGTGACATCCCTCGCATACATTTTTACAGTATATATGTCATGTTAATATTATTTTGTAAGTGATATGTATTGTATGCATCAAGCCAAATGAAATAAAATAAGGGGCTGCATTCCCGCTTGACAGATCATAACATTAAAGTGCTATCGTCACATCAGTATCATTTTCTGTATTTTATTTACTTAACATAACATTGATAACATTTGTCCTAGCGAAATACTTTTATAGTATTTAAAGTCGTGTACATTAATGACACAGATTTGAAAAGCCTGGACAGAATCTGCGCCGCTAAATATAATTTGCGAGATAACGTCAAGAACACAACGCCTGTTTTATATTAATTTATAGATTTATTTACATGTTCGAATGAAGAATAATGGCAAAAAAACTATTTAGTGGTTTGAAAGTAACAATATATTTTACTCATTACATAACATCGTTCTTTTTCCCAACTCGGTAATAGAAAAAAGCTGTCTATACAGTCATTAATTACAGTATGTGATTCCCAGTAAAACTTTTTGCACAACAATAATTGAAATTACCATAAAATAAAATTGACAAATATTTTTGTACTCTTGTTTGCTTACCTATTGATGAAATACGCTTTAATTTAAAATACCTTTTACCTATAATATTTCGTCACAATTCACAATATTGTCTTGTAAGATTTTTTTCTGCATCTATGAATCCTATCGTCATATCGAGGTTAAGGGGTCCTATCTGCCACTCATTTGAGTGGCTCAGAAGACCCATTAAATCCGAGACGACGACATGTAGATATCAAATGCAAATGATTCAACGATATGAGGGCAACCACTTAGCAATTGCCGGGCTACCCACGTGCAATGCGTACGTTAACACGACATGAAATATTTGGTAATGAAAATTACAAATTAAAACCATTTTTCTAAGAAGCATATTCAACTCGTGTTTTTAACACGAATCCATCACGCAAGTTCATACGAAATGTTGCTATAGTTATTCAATAATGTGAATCATTCTAAAATAAGACGCCCACACATATATGGTGACGTCGTTAACCATTCTCTGCCCAAGTTTACAATAATACGTATCCTCGGTGGCAAACCAAGTTTACAATAGTACGTACCCTCGGTGGCCAACCAAGTTTACAATAATACGTATTCTCGGTGGCCAACCAAGTTTACAATAATACGTATCCTCGGTGGCCAACCAGGTTTACAATAATACGTATCCTCGGTGGCCAACCTAGTTTGCAATAATACGTATCTTCGTTAGCCACCCAAGTTTGCAATAATGCAATTTTCTTACACTAAAATATCTGCTTATTTTATCTTGAAATGGCCATGAAATCACCTTGGTGTCATCTTACAACTATGCCACATTAAAGCATGGATGGTTATATAGTTATGTGTCATTTGAAATAATTGGGCTCGAGGAATACGCTTTTGTGGAGAATTAACATGTAAGGTTAATAATTATTGATGAAATCATTTTTCAACACACGTTATGGTTAGTGGACCACTGGCCACTATATGGGGTGGGGTAATGGCCCAGGTATGATATTCTACCCTTAATTTAATAATCCCGTCATGTGACAGGCTGAGCCAGTATTTCATTGGTCGGGAGTAGAATAGTTATGGTGCGTTTTTATATGACTCTACGTTATTATTTACCAGTAAAGTTGAAAAACTAGATTAAGATATTTTTATTCATCATATCCCAGCTCAATTGAAAGTTATTTTGCGAATAATTTATAAATACCTGGGGAACGATATAGTATTCTGTGAAACGCAGTGACGTCACTCGGTGAAAACAAGGTTGTATAACACCTCCTCCACTATACTTTATTCTGTGAAACGCAGTGACATCACTCGGTGAAAACAAGGGTATATAAGAACCCTCCTCCATTGTATTAGCCAGCTCGGTGAAAACACAGGAGGTCGAGGTCATTGAGTTTCACAGAATTGTGTCACTGACAAGATATCACACACCTTTGAGGTCCAGCTTCGCAGACGAACTAAGGCGGAGTGCTACGTTGAAGCCACAAAACGCATAATATAAGTGTGCGCATATAAGAATACTATGTTGGGCGTCCGAATTCGACGCACACCGTCCGTAATCACCGACCGAAATCACCGCGCCGTCCGAATTCACCGCACAAGGTCCGAAATTAAAATGACCTACGATGATTTCGGACCTCGATCATTTCATTATTGACTAATTAGTTCATTTATTTATTCATTCATTGAGTCATTCATTCACACATTCATAGTCCTACTCTTTCATTTCTTCATTCATTGCTTTATATATTCATTCATTTATTCATTATTTCATTCAATTATTCATTCATTCATTCATTCATTCATTCATTCATTCATTCATTCATTCATTCAATCATCTATTTATTCATTCATTTATTCATGCAATTATTCATGCTTTCTCTTGCTTATCTATTCATTCAAATAGTCATTTATTTACTAATTTTCATTGGTTCATTCGTTTATTTGCGCATTATTATATTGACTTTGTGGTTTTAAAGTCCATTCATGCAAACCCAGTCGGCGGAAGATGTTAAACTAATGCTGGATTGGAATTAAACTAACTTTGAACAAACGCACTTGGAAAGTAGCAGATTCCACCCTTTAATATCAATGGAACGGAAAAGTTATTAGTCAATAGTAGAAATTCGTCAAGTTTGTCAGATTCAGCCAGTTTTTATACTTTTGAAATACAAAGTAGAAATTCAAGCTTTGATCTGACAAAATAAAATTTAACTTGTTCATGAATGTGTTTTTAAAGTCTATTATCAAACAGTTCTCCGCATGGAAAAGCAGACATGTTTGAAACACAGGCATGTTGGAAACAACTCCATTCAGACTCACTTATAAATGACTGGATGGAGAGAAGAATACTGACAGGTAGATTTATTTATTGCACATAACATTATATTTTATTTTAAACACTTATCAAAAATTATTCCAATATTGATAATCTTAGTATTTAATATATTTGACTTGGTGTTACAGTCTGTGTTGAGAATTGAATCAAACGATTTGAAAGATGAAACACCTCTAAGATAATCATACATCACGTTTTATGGTGTGGTGGAAGTTTACTAATGATGGGGTAGACAGGCCAGGTGTGTAATTAATGACTATTGGAAAGTAGAGAGACGTGTGTTATATTAGCTACACCTGCTGCAATCAAACAAACGTCATCATCACCAGGTCCTTTTGTTCTCCAGCTCATAAAGTATGTTCCGTGCTCGCAAGTCAAATGTGTTTGTGACTGATTTAGTTTTCTAGTTTGCTCTCTTATACACATTGCCAATATAAAAAATGTATGACGTAGACAATAATCACATTCGACTAAGTAACTGTTCAATAATTGCTCAGTTTGTTTCTGAATATTTGTGTTGGGCCACCGTTGATTGTGCTTCCTAGTGATATGGACACCTCAGAGGGTTGAATAAACTAAGAATACAACAATAGCAACAGCATAATGTATCAACGTAAAATTATAATATGTTATATTTGAAATATATTTTAGAATTATATCAAAAGTACAACGTGACCCAATATATGTTATTTTGATAGATCCAGACAATTATATAGAATGAGTTCTGTGAGAATAATTATACCACAAGAATGTGAACACTCGACCTTATTCACCTCTCTCAGAAAATGATACTCGACTCTTCAATAAATAATTACTCCCGAAACGTTTCTTTTATTTGGAATGCTACACATGGCCATTAATTATACATACTTATGTAGTAGAAAAGTTCAAACGCACGTCATCTGAAAACTGCCTTCACTTGTTTATGTCTTATGACCATTACGAAGCCAGAACCCATAATTATCTGTGCATGTATCTATCTATTTATTCACCAGCTATTGTATCTGATCATGAAAACATTGCTAAAATCAGAATTGAGCATGTTTTCTTTCAGGAGATCATAGTACTCAGCATCCATCCATCCATTCATCCCTTCATTTATCCATTTATCCATTTATCCATCCATCCATCCATCCGACAATCAATCAATCAATCAATCAATCAATCAATCAATCAATCAATCAATCAATAAATCAATCAATCAATCAATCAATCAATCAATCAATCAATCAATCAATCAATCAATCAATCAATCAATCAATCAATCAATCAATCAATCAATCAATCAATCAATCAATCATTCAATCAATCAATCAATCAATCAATCAATCAAACTATCAATCAATCAATCCATCAATCAACCAATCAATCAATCAATCAACATTGATCTATCCATTCATGAATTGATGAATGGATGGATCAATGGGTTGGTTGAGGCAGCCTGAGTCCACATTATGGCCTGTATGTTTACGTGTTATGCTTAAGTTCGCTCAGGTATTGACTGATGTAGATTGAACACACATTGGTGGGTGGTCTGTATGTTTAGGTTTATGTCTTGAATAACTCTTTCTGGTAAATATGGTAATCCAACTGAAACGTGAATTGATTTCGTTCTCATACTATAACACTGTGACATCACAGTGGTGAGGTCACTGCAACATCAAATTGAAGCCTCACCTGGATATCACGATGACATCACAGTGATGAGGTCACACAGCCCTCATACTGCTATGTCACTGTGACATCACAGTGGTGAGGTCACTGCGACATCAAATTGAAGCCTCACCTGGATATCAGGATGACATCACAGTGATGAGGTCACACAGCCCTCACACTGCTATGTCACTGTGCCATCACAGTGGTGATGTCACTGCGACATCAAATTGAAGCCTCACCTGGATATCACGATGACATCACAGTGATGAGGTCACACAACCCTCATACTGCTATGTCACTGTGACATCACAGTGGTGAGGTCACTGCGACATCAAATTGAAGCCTCACCTGGATATTAGGATGACATCACAGTGATGAGGTCACACAGCCCTCACACTGCTATGTCACTGTGACATCACAGTGGTGAGGTCACTGCGACATCAAATTGAAGCCTCACCTGGATATCACGATGACATCACAGTTATGAGGTCACACATCCCTCACACTGCTATGTCACTGTGACATCACAGTGGTGATGTCACTGCGACATCAAATTGAAGCCTCACCTGGATATCACGATGACATCACAGTTATGAGGTCACACAGCCCTCACACTGCTATGTCACTGTGACATCACAGTGGAGATGTCACTGCGACATCAAATTGAAGCCTCACCTGGATATCTTGATGACATCACAGGTATGAGCTCACAAAGTCCTCATGATGTGAGGTCACCGTGATATCAAAGTGAAGCCTCACCTGGATATCACGATGACATCACAGTGATGAGCTCACAAATTTCTCATACTGTGAGGTCACTGTGGCATCAAATTGAAGCCTCACCTGGATACCACGATGACATCACAATGATGAGCTCACACAGTCCTCATACTGAGAGGTCACGGTGACATAACAGTACGAGCTCACACAGCCCTCGTACTGTCAGGCCACGGTGACATCACAGTGATGAGCTCACACAGCCCACATATTCTGACTTCACAGTGATGTAATCACATAACCCTCATACTGTGGAAGTCACAGTGATCAGCCCACACAGCCCTTGTACTGTGAGAGCACTGTGACATCACAGTAATGATGCTCATACTGTGCGATGCAATTGCCTTCCAGAAGCGTGTACTGTTAAATCCTAATATTGATATTTTAACTTATCTATCTTACCTATCAACTGTCCATAAAAAATATTGCATTGAAAGCAAGCAATCTACATTTTATCAACGTTATAACTCGTACCACAATAATCTGACCCACCTGTGAGTTTTATTCACATGTATCGACTTTTTGAAAGCAGGACAATACTTAATAACATTTCAAAAAAGTATTTTCAAAGCGTTTACACAGCCTTTAACTGTCTCCTCTTGAGGTGAGTTCTGGAATTAGAAATATATATCTCAATTTGTCGATTAATCTCCACCTTGACTGTAGTATTGTGAATTTCGGTTCCTCGCTTAACCTCCAGCTCGTTTTGTTTATGTCTGCAGCACTCTGAAAACATATACACATATTTCATTTTTAAAGTTAACAAATGCAAACCTAATTGATACCCCAACAAAGTATACTTCACAAGTTAACGAGTCCACAAGATAGCTAGCTGCCTTTTTGGAACTTGGCTGCCCATCGATTTAAGAGGAGGGGGTATTGTCTTTTGTATGTATATATACGGACACATGAAAATATAAGCAAAATGGTCCGAATAACAAGTATTGTCAATAACAAAATGCCCCAGCGGATGGAAACCAAGCGGCGCTTTAATCATTCCCTTGTAGTCTATCAGTTTGTCTAAGTGATTGGCCAGGAAGTGTGTATTGTTGCATTACAGTTTAATCAATTTATGGGATATATTTTTCTTCGGGCAACCAACAATTCTGATAAACAATTTAAAGTTGTGACTTGGCTGTTGGCCGTGTACATGCTACTTTGACGCTTATTTCGGACACTGATGTGGAATCATAAAACTGCATTCCAAATTAGAGTCACTTATGTTTTCAGTAGTACCACACCTAGTTGGGTATGCAACAGCGAGAGTACAGTATTGATGATCTTAATAGTGTACCATGCGAGAATAAAGTATTGGTGATCCTAAAACTATCATTTATCATTTTTTGTTACATTTGTAAGAGCTTTATTACACTTATCGTGCAGTTTGCTTAGCCTACCATCAAATTCCTGTTACAGCAATCGTCCAAGGGAAGCTGCAGCCTCCTCATATCTGGCCATAAGCTTCGGGCGGATTGCCAGTGGCATACCCTGGTTCCTTCGCTCAACAGCAGTGTCGATGCAGCTCCCGCATCAGTGCAGACGCTGGTGTAGGCTGTGGTAGCCTTGAATAACCGGCAATAGAGTGTTGGACATTAGGTCTCTCACGTGGGATGAATAGAGTTACCCTTGTTATTGTTACTCTGGGGACTATCCGACCCGAGGATAGCGGAGTTGTGCAAAATGCCACGGAGTTTCAGCATTAAATTGCATAGCGAAACACAAGTCTCCGGCTGTCTGGGAATGTCTGCGGGTAAATCCCATAGACATGTCCAGAACCCCTTATCGAGCGAGTGAAGGAAAACACTCTAAATAACCCATCATGCCCTATCACCCCCACCCTTACATCATCATCTGTACATCATCCATCTCATCAATTGACTATAACGTTTATTGTATAACAATGTCACTTAAATGACCATTTGTGCCGAAAAATGAAGTAAAGCAATAACTTACTACTACTACTGCAGTGTACTGTTAAATTATTACAAACTTCGTTACAATAATCAATACTTCACTATTGCTACCCTCTGGAAGGGAGTACTACAAATGAATCATAAGCCAAATGTTCACATTTTTTACGGGTTTCTTTACATTTGGCTCACTGTGGAAATATTGTAGTGCAGCTGAAGTGAAGAAAAGCATTACCACGGGAATTAGCATTGTCCAAAATACAACATACTCTTGATAATGTTTTTTTACCGCCCTTTCTGTGACGAATATGAAATGGACGCCTTTACTGGACCAGCCTCCAAAAGTTCGTTTTAAGATAAATGCAGTTAAAGTTTATGGTCTACTGTAAATTCAAGAAGGAATATGAGTAAAATATTGAGGTGAACTGCAACACGGCATCCACATTCTCAATTCATGAAACATACCCACATCTTCAGATACCTCCGGTTTCAAGCCTCGCTGCCTCAAATAAACTGTGGTCCAGTTGTGCATAAATCAAAATGACCATTTCGATTTATGCACAACTGGACCAACCCACATTTCAACAAATACAACTATATGTAGAAAATTTACAATAATAAACACATTACAGACGCTCTGCGTCGTCTGTGGATCTATTCAGAAGTGTCCATCATAAAAATACGTGTAACTTTCTATAGTTTGTGTGAAATCACGGAGACTGCGCGGATGATGGGAAAAATAATAGTGTGGGTTGGTCTATTTGTGCATAAATCAATTTTAAGATATTTATTTACGCACAAGTGGACCAAGCCACAATTATTGTTAATTTAACAAATGTTAAGTACAGCAATAAGCATATTACAGATTATCTACATCTTCTGTAGATCTAGCTGTGGAATGTCCTAGGACAACACGTGTAACTTATAAAGCTTAGGTGAAATTACAGGAACAATAAATGTGTGGGTTGGTCAAGTTGTGCATAATTAAATGTGAAGATTTTTCATGTGTTGGTTTGGTTCACCGCCGCCAGGTGGCGTGATGGGTTTAATTTGGACTTCCGGTTAATTTTTAAGTAAAGGCTATACATAATGGTTATCACTTGGCACACTTAATTCATTTTCAAATTTGGGGGGGTTGGCTCAGTTGTCCATAAAGGCGTCCAAATAAGCAAAACTGATCATTAACCCTTGTGCTGCTGGAATCGTAGGCCCTATATGTACGGTTTTAGATCAATAGAAATATCACAAAATTTATTTAAATAATTTTTGGTAGATGATTAGTTAATCCAATAATTAAATCTGCGAGGTGTCTATTTTTCATAAATTGAAATATTTTTCGTTATTTAAAGCGGGAAATTGTTTTAGAAATTTCAACTATGAATGATTGAAAAATAAGAACAAGCAATTCAGCAATTCAGCAGCCAAAGGGTTACGATTATTTATGCCAAATGCAACTTACTATGGATAAACCTCTGGGAGGCCTTTGGCAAGGCGGGTTTGTTGTTACCACCAGTCCTGGTGTATTCAACCAGCAGTGCATCATCCATGGTGTTCCTGAGCATGTCCCTTACAGCCTCTCCAATAGGCTTGAATGCAATGATTAGCCTGAAATAGTGAGGTAATAAGCATGATAATATGACACGGTTATGTTTAGAAAATAAACTTAAATATTAAAGAACAAAGGTTACATTTAGGCCTGGTATGTATCAATGACAATGACCTAATTTAACTACTCGCTGTTTAGGCACAGTGCGTGATATCAGAAATGCATAATATAAGAACTACACATTTTTTAAATTATCATTTCAGTGTACGGATGGGTTTTCCCTTATAACTCTCTAACCATTCGACAGATAAACACATGTGAAATATAATTGGGCCAATAGTTCTAGAGAACAACTCTTTTAAACCAAAGATGTGTGGTTGACGGCATGAGTGTGATAACACGTTGGATTAATTATTTATAGATCACACCATGATATTAAAAATGTTGACTCTACTATTCTCCAGGACCCCGTCCATCCTTATTGGACAGACGATCAGAGAGAAAATTTGAATTAAATTCTTTGCCCCAAAACGGGCGATGGTCGGCTATTTCAACTCATATCAGTGTAATTTTTAACACGTAAACATAATAGTTCCCAGTATGAACACACACGAAATGTTTGTTTTTTTAATTGTCTAAGTTAAAGTGATTACATTTTTTTTTCTATAGCGGAAAAATTAAAAATTGCTGCTGTGCAGGAAATATTTTGTTCAGTATCGCATAGTGAAAAGCTATGCAATTTTGCCTATACTCTAATCAAATTTGATTATGGAAATATGTATACATCAATGATAAGGTTGTAATGTCAGTCAAAGTTTGCCGGAGAAAATCGTTAATCAATCATTTTCAAACAAAAAATTCCCTGCCATGACCTCATTTTTTTCGTATTTTGCCCATGTTCTAACTTATCTGAGCTATTAGTGAAATACATGTATGGAATACACGTATTCATGATATAGATATTTCCAAAATTGTGTATCACATTAACAAGAAAAAATTCCAATCTAAAAAAAATCAAGGTCACAAGAGTTCATAGAAAGGGCAAATATGAAAATCAAGCAGGGATCAGGCATGACTAACCTGCATGTAACGCGAAAGGAGTTATAGTTTGTAAGAGTGTAATGTTAAAAGGCTACAGCCAAAGATGGAATTAGCAAAGTAATGAGAAAATATAGTATCTTTACAAAAGTTATTTAAAATGCAAATCAGTATCCAGCTTTGTTGTAAAATTCTGTTTTTTTCATCGAAAATCTGGGACCGGAACAGTTGAGCAGCGTCATCTTCAGGCAAGAAGGTTCTAATTAGCAATAGCACAGCCTTCACTATTGCCAAGTCATCTAAAATCACTGTTTGGCTTTGAGCCAGTTCTTCCAGCTTGATCAAAACACGCGAGTTCACATCTGAAAAAAGAAGATAATAGAGTAAGCGCGGCTTGAGTGATGCGGAGTTCAATGAATGTGAAATTCTGAACGTTTTACATACTTTTCTATATTTTCAGTCACTGTCATACAAAACAATCTTAACAAATATACCTGTGTAATTTTTCATTCATTTTGTGCATTAAAAAAATTCAAAAGAAAAAACATACGGACTGTTTTGTGCACCTAAGGCGTAAAAAACAAACATTGTAGACATTAGCGGGCCTACCGCATAATTTTTTTCAACAAATTGATCATTTTTTGGTTACATATTAATTTCCTAAATTTAGAAATCAGCAAAAACATACACTTTTTTGTTCACCTAATGCTATGGCATTCACATCACAGCAAAGCAAAATAAATCAGAAAAAAATTAAAATAATTTAACATTGCAAAAGTGGACTGCAGGTTATGGCCCAGGGTGGAGGTGGTTTTGAGTAGGCCCCTATGAGGATTCAATTTTGTAATAGATTTGTACTGTTTAAAAGAATGATTTTGACTGAGGAGAAAATGAGGCTAAGAAAAACATGAAAATAATAATATTAGTTTGGTCAGGCAACAATCAGTATATTTTGTAATTTATTTATTGAGGTCAAGATCACGTATTTTAAAGATACTAATCATATAACTTTTTCAACATGGTTCCTGAAACAAGAAAAACATGTGAACAATTATTGCAAAATTTGAAGATGTATAAAAATACATGTCAACCCCTTCACTGCCAACATGCTGAAATGTGTTGTCACACTTATTGTACTCCCGTACTCTACGTTGTCAGAATCAAAACTATGGGCAATATATTTCACATGAAAATCTATATTTTATCATATAGCGGGCCTACATACCATATACCATACAATTGAAAAAAAAACCGTGAGACTTATTAAGACCAGTGGTAGCTAGCGTGAAAGCCATTCTGAAATAATACCAAATAGTAACAACAGTGCTACAGATAAGCTTTATTGTTCCTCATTTTTAAACTTAATTGAGTACCCCCATAAAAACCAAGGCATTGCAATTTTCGTTACGCATAAATTTGAATTGAATTTATTATCTTAACCTGAAATAGTGAGGTAATAAGCATGATAATATACCACGGTTATGTTTAGAGAAACAATGCAAATAAGAAAGAACAGTTTCAGAGCTGAGATGGATATGAGAATTACACTAAAAAGTACTGTCATTGAAAAATAAATAAATGGACCCACGGATGAAAGGGTGCACATGTCACCTTACCTGCATGGATCTTACATGGACGTATCCATTGAGAAAAAACACCATTAAATTGACGTAAAATGTTACATAGCCATAGGGGCCTTCTACAGATACACAGCGAATGGAGGGCATTCTGGATATAATAATAACGTTAAAAACACACTTATATTTGTTGTTTTTTACTTGAAAGTTCACACAGCTATCAATTATCACAGACTACATGACATAAAACCAGTTTTAGAGCTCTGGATATTGGAATATGCCTTAGTCTTAGGTCAACACATATCACATGTATCAGATGGTTCTGAGAAATAGGCCTACCACTAAAAAAGTACACTTTCATTGAAAAATAATATATCTATATTATTTTGCCCCCAATTATGTAGCAAACGTCTCCATTATAGTGCCTGTATATCATACAAATTATCCCTCAATTTACTGGGTACAAATAGTATACATGTATGGGACAATTGGCTTACCATAGCCAGAAAATATCAAAGCATTAAAACCCTAATTATCGACCATGCATTTCAATTTTACATAATTGTATCAGTTAACAGTTTATTTGTGTAAATATAAGTTCAAATGTGTGATCTACCTACCTTTGTGATCTTGGTAACATTATCATATAGTGTAATAAGTGATGAAAATATACTTAAAATGTATTTTCTCGATCCTGCTCTTCCAAAAGCCTCCCACACTACAATATTTCTTCACCACACAGATAGCACGAGTTGACCCCATCACCATGAGGTCACTGTGTTGTCACAGTATGATGTAGACAGTAATGTCACAGAACACACCACTTGGTCATATCACAGTGAGGACACAGTGTTGTCACAGGTATTTGCTCACACTGTGAGGTCATTATGATGTCACCATGATATCCCAATTATGACATCACATGTGTGAGTTGTGTGTGAGGTCACAGTGACACAAGTTGAATACATCACCGTGAGGTCACAGTGTTGTCACAGTATGATTTCAAAGATACACGAGATGACCACATCACCATGAGGTCACAGTGTTGTCACAGTATGATGTCACAGGTACACAAGTTGACCCCATCACCAAGAGGTCACTGTGTTGTCACAGTATGATGTAGACAATAATGTCACAGAACACACCACTTGGTCATATCACAGTGAGGACACAGTGTTGTCACAGGTATTTTCTCACACTGTGAGGTCATTATGATGTCACTATGATATCCCAATTATGACATCATATGTGTGAGTTGTGTGTGAGGTCACAGTGACACAATTTATATATACATCACCGTGAGGTTACAGTGTTGTCACAGTATGATTTTAAAGATACACGAGATGACCACATCACCATGAGGTCACAGTGTTGTCACAGTATGATGTCACAGGTACACGAGATGACCACATCATCATGAGGTCACAGTGCTGTCACAAGATGATGCCCACATTGTGAGGTCATTATGATGTTCTCATGATATCAAAACTATGACATCACCTGTGAGAGATGTTTGTTAGGTCACAGTGACAAAAGTTTACCACATCACTGTGAGCGCACAGTGTTGTCATAGTATGACGTCGCAGAGACACAATTAAGATGACCACATCATTATGAGGTCACAATGTTGTCACATTGTGATGTCACAGATACACGAGATGACCACATCACCATGAGGTTACAGTGTTGTCACAGATTGATGTTCGCCATGTGGGGGAATTATGATGTCTTTCTGATATCGAAATTATAACATCACATATGTGACTTGTTTGTGAGGTCACTGTGATATGAGCTTACCACATCACTATGAGGTCATAGTGTTGTCACATTATGATGTCACAGATACATGAGATGACTACATCACCATGAGGTCACAGTGTCGTCACAGTGTGATGCCACAGATATATGAGATGACCACATCATCATGAGGTCACAGTGTTGTCACAGGACGATGCTCACCATGTGAGATCATTATAATGGCCTTATGATATCAAAATTATGACATCACAATTTTGAGATGTTTGTGAGGTCACAGTGATACAAGTTGAGCACATCAGCATGAGGTCACAGTGTTGTCACAGTATGATGCCACAGATACACAAGATGACCACATCACCTTGAGGACACAGTGGTGTCACGGTATGATGTCACAGGTAATCGAGATGAGTGTGATCAGTGTGATGTCACAGATATACAAGATGACCACATCATCATGAGGTCACAGTGTTGTCACAGGACGATGCTTACCATGTGAGATCGCTATGATATCAAAATTGTGACATCACCATTGTGAGATTTGTGTGAGGTCACAGTGATACAAGTTGAGCACATCACCATGATGTCACAATATTGTCACAATATGATGTCACAGATACACAAGATGACTACGTCACCATGAGGTCACAGTGTTGTCACAGTGTGATGTCACAGATGCATGAGATGACCACATCATTATGAGGTCACAGTGTTGTCACAGGACGATGCTCACCATGTGAGATCATCATGATATCAAAATTATGACATCGCCAGTGTGATGTTTTTGTGAGGTCACAGTGATACAAGCTGAGCACATCACCTTGAGGTCACAGTGTTGCCACAGTATGATGTCACAGGTACTCAATGTGACCACATCACCATGAGGTCACAGTGCTGTCACATGACAATGCTCACCTTACGAGGTCTCTATGATGCACTCATGATATCAAAATTTTGACATGACATGTGTCAGATGTTTGTTACGTCACAGTGAAAACTGTTTACCACAGTGTTGTCACAGTACTATGTCACAGGTACACGAGATGACCACATCATCATGAGGTCACAGTGCTGGCACAAGACGATGCCCACCTTGTGAGGTCATTATGATGTCCTCATGATATCAAAATTATGACATCACATGTGTGAGATGTTTGTTAGGTCACAGTGACAAATGTTTACCACATCACTGTGAGGGCACAGTGTTGTCATAGTATGATGTCTCAGAGACACAAGATGACCACATCATTAACTGGTCACAGTGTTGTCACATGGTGATGTCAGGGATACATGAGATGACCACATCACCATGGGGTCATAGTGTTGTCACAGAATGATGTTCACCATGTGAGGTAATTATGATGTCTCTATGATATCGAAATTATGACATCACATGTGTGACTTGTGTGTGAGGTCACTGTGATATGAGTTTACCACATCACCATGAGGTCATAGTGTTGTCACAGTATGATGTCACAGATACATGAGATGACTACATCACCATGAGGTCACAGTGTCATCACAGTGTGATGTCACAGATACACGAGATGACCACTTCACCATGAGGTCACAGTGTTGTCACAGGACGATGCCCACCATGTGAGATCATTATGATATCAAAAGTATGACATCACCAGTGTGATGTTTTTGTGAGGTCACAGTGATACAACTTGAGCACATCACCTTGAGGTCACAATGTTGTCACAGTATGATGTCACAGGTACTCAAGGTGACCACATCACCATGAGGTCACAGTGCTGTCACATGACGATGCTTACCTGATGAGGTCACTATGATGTCTTAATGATATCAAAATTATGACATCACATGTGTGAGATGTTTGTTAGGTCACAGTGACAAATGTTTACCACATCACCATGAGGTCACAGTGTGGTTATAATATGATGTCACAGATACACAAGATCATGACATCATTATGAGGTCACAGTGTTGTCGCATTGTCATGTCACAGATACATGGATATGACCACATCACCATGAGGTCACAGTGTTGTCACAGAACGATGCTCACCATGTGATGTCATTATGATGTCTCTATGATATTGAAATTATGACATCACATGTATGAGTTGTCTATGAGGTCACAGTGACATGAGTTGACCACATCACCATGAGGTCATAGTGTTGTCACAGTATGATGTCACAGATACACAAGATGACCACATCACCATGAGGTCACAGTGTTGTCACAGGATAATGCTCACTCTGTGATGTCCAGTTGACATCACTATGATATCACTATTATGTCATCATACGTCTGAGTTCTGTGTGATGTCACTGTGATACTGGCGTGATATCACGTGTTGACTGGGAAGTAACAATAATATTTGGGCTAGGTTTTATGAGTTTTTGTGGCGGGCATTTAAATTTTGTTAGGTTATTTTTACTATGACAGATTGATTGGAATTTCGCGTATGAGTTTTTTGGCAGCTATTCTGAACTGGAATTTTAGACTTCAGACTTCAGACTTCAAATTTTAGAAGTCCCCACTGAGCTTTTGCACTTGTAAATAGATATATATTTGTTTGTCAAATGGAATCGCATTCAGAGTGCCCAGTACACACATTGACTTGTCTCCTTGTTGACTTAATGTTGTATCACTATCCCAGACGTTAGCCCAAAATCAAAACAACATTGCTTCAACTTTTTGTGTTTGAATAGAATTGCGACTGCTATTTTAAGGTTTCAACTGTTCATACCTAATACACAATATTGGTTTAATACTGGGCCACTGTCTGCGACGCTGGCCCGGAATTCAAACATTGGATAAATGTATTTTTATTATCAAATCTAGAGACTAAAGGGTGGAGTCAGTCTGGACATAGGGGCACCCTGTCCACCCTCCTAGCAATGAATGGAGAATCACCCGACGTGTACACTATTGAACCAACATTGGACCCTATTATAGGCCTACTGCCGTGCAATCCAAAAGGCAGTATCTGCTCACTTTACAAGTAAGCAGAAACTGCCTTTTGCCATTCAAGAGTATAGTGATCCACGAAATCATGAATAAATCCAGAAGAACATGTTGTATGACTTAGAAAAGTTCATTAGATTAAAACTCAAGGAGAAATAGTGTCTTACAAAAACGTGCTAAGAATAATAAGTTTAATGTCTCTTTGAAAACTCAATATATTTGGGCATAGCCCAAATATAAATATTAATGTAACATGAGGTCATTCTGCTCTCCGTATGCCCAAAGCTAGGTTAGTGTGAGTTTAGCTATAACAGTGTTGTAACCTTCAGTTTAACGCTAACCGGTATGCCGTAAGCTGGTTTTGGCTAGACATTTTCAATGTTGTCAATTTTGAAAATTGTATTTATTAGAAGCTATATAGCCTACTGATCTTAACTAAAAATACCAAAAAGTCAAAAAACAAGTTTAAAGCACCGAAAAAGAGTGAAATACATATAGTTATATTTCCAGGTCGTATATTGCCATGTAAACAAATCAAGGCAGCAATATACCGCACTTTACAACACATATTCCCACGTCTTGAATGGTAAGATCAGAGCAATCGCCGCTGATTGGTGTCTTATAGTCAGGACATAGGGGGATACACTAGCAGCACTGATCGTCTCTGCCCAACGCTGGGCCGACAGCATCACCATATGGTCCAATGCTGTAGGAACATTTAACCGTCTTTTAGCAAGTGTTTAGGTATACAAAAAGTTTGTTTGGGTTTTAAGCGAATTCACTAGAAATGTTTATAATATTTTTTTTTAATCTGAAAACTCATAAAAAATAAAATCATGATCTGGGGGTTACACTACTTCATTACAAAACTAAAAACGAAAATTGATGTCATCCCAAGGAGCTGCTTTAACACGATGATAAACCGGTGTGTTATGTTGCCAAAAGTTAACCATTTAGCATTAGGTTAAGGAAGTTGATGGCAATAGCAACTTGAAATCAAATGATGAAAATAACTAAATTATCATAATTATCCATGGAATACTAATAGACGACACTCATAATTGTGTGGAGTCATTAGAAAAAAAATCAACATTATAACATATTATTGTTATATTTAATGGAAATGCAAATCAAAATACTTTTTAAGACATTGCAGGTATCTACTTCTTTATTTTCAAATCAGTGATGTACCAAACAAAATTATACACACATCTATGCATGCCTATCGCAATTAAATACTAATATACTAATCTAATTAATGAAATATGTTCTTATCTCAGATTTTATTTTACATACATATGACAATGAAATATTAACCTTTACAACGCTAAAATAAATTTCGTATAAAATATGAGATAATAAATGATGACTTAATATATACTTTTTTCGACGCACAATAACATCTGAGATAATACAAATGTATTAACCCTTTCAGCACGGGGACCGTCTGTTGACGTTAAGACGCCTGATTCTAACATCTGTGGACGTCAAATTCAGACGTCTATAGACGGTTCACGCGCTAGAAGAACAAATTACAATTGCCCTACACCCATAACATAGGTAGCCTACCCAAATGAAGCAGAACGATGTAACCAAGACATTCAACATTTTTTTCAATTTGAAATAATCATAAATATTTTCATTAGCTTTTTCTGCTTTATTTGCTTCATTTTTAATTCTTTCCGCGCAGGGACCGCCTTTAGACGTCTGACGTTTATATACGTTAGATCAGAAATGCATTATGCATTTCTGGTTAGATTCAGACGTCTAGAGACGGTCCCCGTGCTGAAAGGGTTAATACATCATTTATTATCTCAGATGTTACTGTGAGTCATCAAAAGTAAATATTAATTCATCATTTATTCTCTCAAATTTTTTTGAGCAGTATTGATTTTAATATTATTATTATGAATGTATCTTATGTAGGGCCTACTCACAAAATGTGTTGGAACAAAAATCTGTTGGCTGGTGCTTAATTTGGTGCGGAGGCCAAAGTGCAAACATGCAAATCGTCTTAAAAATTGTTTTAAAATGCCAAACAATCTCTCTATAATGTTTCGAGTCATTATATGAGACCGATTGTAATGCCGTTCATTATCTGTTGTTGGCCTAGCGATTGGCGTGAGGTACAGCAAGCATGGGTACCCGGAATCCCCAAGCAACAGTCCTCTTGTACGCCCATCCTCATAAATTGCTCCCGGGAAACACGACACTTTGCGCCGTTGATGAATTAATGTTGTGCCGTGGTCTTCGACGCTGGCAGGAACAATAAAGCAGCATTGGTGGAATGTATCGTGTTTGTTGGACGTGCCCATTGTCGGCGCTGAGGGGAATCACTGCAATTGTACACAAATTGTATTATGCTTCACGGCGTTACAACACTGGTTTAGGATTTAACCGTATGGTTTATTAACACGATGGTAACCTTGCTTTTGGCATACGGGCTAATTATTTTTAAAACACTGTTTTACTTAACACTGTGTTAAGCCTAAACTTCGTGTTAGCTAAACTAGCTTCGGGCATACGGCCCTTAGTGTAGAAGTATTTAATTCGAAATAAACAATTCAGTGTGTAACAAGACCCGTCTTTTCATCCCTGAGAGATGAAGTTTACCCAGTGTGCAGTAGGCCCCTCGTCCTAAACTAAGCCTAAAATATGAGGAACATACTCCACTCATTGATGTAGTTGTTTTTGAAAATTAGAAATGCGAGCATATTTATTGTGCTAGTCGAATGGACCCAGTGTAAAGCTTCTTTTGACAACCAATAAGAAACCTCGTTACATCATTCACGGAGTGCCCAAGGACACTTTAATTATTTTGCATACACCGCAGCGGGCTGTATAACACTAATTTTCCTTTATTTCGTCCGCCACGGTGTATCGAAGACACAAAATTAGCGGTTCCACGCCCCGTCACGGGACATGGAAGAAGATTTAACTGTTATTTGCCCCGTCACGGGTAATGCAATGCACTTTTCTTGCCTTGTGTGTCCCGTGACGGGGCAAATAGACCCGGCCATAAAATATAATAGGTCTAGGTCAAACTGTCAGATTGCTGACCTAATGTAGTTAATAGCACTGTTTGTACTTTATAATACTAAATTAGAACTTTAGAAGTCTAGACCCAGGGAAAAAGTGACCACACTGAATATGGTGTATGAAAGACATTTGAAGATACACTTACTGTGTACTAAACATAGTATGGTCTATGGACATATAAAATAAGGGTAAGTTATCATAGACATAGATGTGAGCTCTGCTCAAACACCTCACTGAGTTTCAATTGTAAACCAGGCCTGTACTAGCACACAACACAATACTTAAGTTTTAGCAAGATTACATATATTGGTGGAACTTAAAGTTGTGTAGTCAACTTATGGTTGACAACACAGGACAGGGGGTGGGACAGGGTAGCACTGTACTATGGGGCTGAGTTGTAGCTGTCACCCTGCAGTACAAGTAACAAGTCCAACTAGGGCCTACATTATTCTGCTGTTGAGTAGAACTGCGAGATACATACACCTCCAGCAGTCCGACTGGAGAGGGAGAGAGTAGGAACCCTAGCGCCGAAGGCGCTGAGAGTGATTTTCAGACCTTGAGGTCCCTGTCAGATATAAATATCTGAGGGGAGAACATAAAGCCCTATAAGTGTTCTTGTATGATTGTTGTCTTGTGTTTAGCCGCTCAAACGCGCCTCCAGTAGCTCAGGATTGTGTTGATTGTTGTCTTAAAAAGAGCTTAGTATAATGCACCTTCACTCTTTTAATTTAGAATCTAGTGTTTTGTTCACCGTATTCTCTTCGTCCAAGTCTGTCAGTACACTCCAAGGTAGACACCGTCGCTCAGCCCAGTAGCACACATCACAGCTCTTGTCAGAGCCAACACTTCATTCGCAGCCAGGCAGCCACGCTTTCACTGAATTGCTTGACCGGTGAGATAGTCATCTTTGGACTACCATTGGGCCTTCTCAGGTGAATCAGCTTCCACAGTAGCAAGTCCTAGCGCTCCTTGTTTGTCAAGTCAGCGGCACCACCCCCTGTCTTAACTCAGCTGTAGGCGTGATGACGTCAGACCTCGCTTCCGCTGTGTCTTCCCAGTCGAGCACATAGCCATCTTTGGCCTAACATTGGGCCGTCCCAGGTTGACTCAGCTTTTACAGTTGTTGAGCAAGTCTTAGCGCCACTGCTCCAGCACCACGTCAAGGTCCTTGATCTTCGCTGGAGGACTGGAGAGGGAGAGTAGGAACCCTAGCGCCGAAGGCGCTGAGAGTGATTTTCAGACCTTGAGGTCCCTGTCAGATATAAATATCTGAGGGGAGAACATAAAGCCCTATAAGTGTTCTTGTATGATTGTTGTCTTGTGTTTAGCCGTTCAAAATCGCCGCCAGCAGCTCAGGATTGTATTGATTGTCGTCTTAAAAAGAGCTTAGTATAGTGCACCTTCACTCTTTTAATTTAGAATCTAGTGTTTTTGTTTTCCGTCTTCTCTTCGTCCAAGTCTGTCAGTAGGCCTACACTCCAAGGTAGACACCGTCGCTCAGCCCAGTAGCACACATCACAGCTCTTGTCAGAGCCACTACTTCATTCTCAGCCAGGCAGCCACGCTTTCACTGAATTCCTTGTCCGGTGAGATAGTCATCTTTGGACTACCATTGGGCCTTCTCAGGTGAATCAGCTTCCACAGTAGCAGGTCCTAGCGCTCCTTGTTTGTAAAGTCATAAGCGCCACCCCCTAGAGGTAAGGCACGAATTTCGAGTCTTGTGTCTGGAGAGAGGTGTCATCTCATTTATCACACCATCCTCAGGTGGTTCTCCTGGGCCAATCTAGCCAATATGTGCACAAAGGTGGCCTAAAACCCCATCCATTTCAATTCAATTGTGTTTCAGAAACAGGCTTTCAGTCCTCGCCCGTTTTTATGGTCCACCTTGAGTGAAGGCTGAACCTCGGAAAAGTGAAAAATTGATAAAGGTAATAATCGGGTTTAACCCTTAAATAGTTAAGTTAACAAATTTAATATTATCCCATTAAAGGTGTGTCTCGCTACCGCGGTCCACAATTTCAAGTGGGTAAGAAGTACTTATATTTATACAATTTGAAGCAAGAGATATGTCAATTTTAGAAATGTAATGTATTTCTCTTTGAAATTTTCACTTTTTTGTAGAACAAACTAAAACGGCCATAAACGTGATTAGCACTAATACAATTTCTATAGGCCTACCTAAGTCGTAATCAAATGAACTTGACTGCTTGACTGTTCAGAATTTGGTTTAGTTGTCTATTTTTAGTAAAAAATAACTAAAATCATCGGGGCGATTTTCATTGGATGCGTCGAACAAAAGAGGGGGATATTGCGCCTGTTTTTTTTAAATATAAATTTTAAGTTATTTTCTAAACATATCGATTAAATCAATGGTAATTAGTCGTACAATTAAAAGTGGAAGCTGGAAATTGAGCATAAATCTTAAAAATATGTTATTTTCGAACAGTCTCACAAGGGACACCAACGTTCTTCACTGATGCCATGTGCGATCATTCATGTGCGATCATGAATGCTATTATTAGTGTCTTGTGTGCGAATATCTCATGTTACGACCAAATGTGACTACCATGTGGACACAAATTGTATCCGTGTCCATACTTTCTAGTAAGTCTACTGATTTTCAATGTTACGAATTTTGGTATCCTATATGTATGTGAAAATCCCTTTTGTGTCTCACAATGTTTGTGAACCTACATTTCTATTGATTTCTGACTAAAATGTGTAATCATAGATAAAAACGATATCCAACATTGATTCTGTTGCTTTATGCAGTCATTGTAAAATATGAACACCATATATGATCGGTCGTACATTTGACTATGTTTTTGTCCCATATAAAAATACGGTTGTGATCCATATCGTTCTGTGCACAATCATATAAAATACATACAACCAGCTTATCCTGGAATGCATGCACACAATATGTATGTTGGGTGAAAGTAATAACTAAGTTAAAGGTTTTAATATGTTTTCAAGTATTATTCCTTTATTGTCATTACTTTCTTTGCGTTTTTATTATTTTTCACGCAATTATGGGATGGTGTTGATTTAGTAGTAGTAGTTACGAGGTATGGTGTTGATTTAGTAGTAGTAGCTCACGCGATTATGGCATGGTGTTGATTTAGTAGTAGTTGTTACGAGCTATGGTGTTGATTTAGTAGTAGTAGTTCACGCTATTATAGCATGGCGTTGTAAATGATAACATCGATTTAGTAGTAGTAGCTATGAGCTCATAATGTATGTTTCCTGGATATTCCTGAGTTATTAACTCGAAATATTGGGAGTTGTGAACTCAATATATTGAGCTGAAATAATAAAAAGAATGGAAATGTTGCCTCCGGGGCTTCGTACATTAACCCCTACAACTTTATCTAAATTAACCATTTAATTTCGATTCATTTTAGCCACGGTGAATGAATTCTGATGATTTCAATTCTCAACCAATTTTCATTACATATAATACACACTATTTTTAAGTCATGCCGCGACTACCATGAGCTTTTACAAGGTATTTTGTCGCTTTTTTGTTGTATGAGAGGGGGGAATTTTAGAATACATTACATAGTTTTTTGAAGGCTCTTGAATGGTTGTGTTTTTGTATGGGTTATCCAGGTGAAAGGGAAATTAAACTAGAAAGAGTTATTCGGAAATGAACACGAAAGCAGCCCTCCATAACCGCCAGTCAGGCATTTAAAATTTGATATGGATCAGAAAACTTTGTCAAAAGTTAGCCTTATAACACAGGACAGTTTATCATGCAAAGATTCCGAGATAATGAGCAAAATTGAAACAAAATGGCTACCAGTCGGCCATTTCTGTTTTTATATCTGCCAAATTTGTCATGTGTTGTGCTTATGTAACACCGTACAGTTTATTTATTATTTACGTTATAAGTCAGTCAGCCAGTACCTAAATATAACACTCAGGTATACACTGAAAGTTAAATAATTTCTGATCGTTCCAGGTGTTGGGCACATATGTGGAAGTAATCGCCAGGGTGGATGTAGATTTTGAAAGTGGTGCATTTTTTTTACAGAGCATGTTCTTTATATGCGACCGAACATTAAATACGCAAAATAGGAATAGCATATTAGTTTAGCAGATAAGGTAACCTATTGTGCATTTTAGGATTAAAACATGACATTTCAACCACTTGTAAAACATATCCTAAGGGTCATTTTTAGATGTGGAGGTAAACTAGATTTGACTTCTGATGACCTTTAGAGGTCATCGATCTCGAAAGGTCAAAATATTCACTGGCAAAGTAAAAAAGTAGTGAAAATTGTATATTACAATGTCTATGATTTGTTTTCTGTGTCCCAAACGTGTCAAATACTCGACGAGACTGCTCTGAATCATAAACATAACACCAAGGTCATTTCAAGGTCACACCAAGGTCATTTAAAGGTCAAACTGGCAGAAAACAGTTAAAATGTCCACTTTTTAATCAATTTCCACAATGTAGTTGTTGACTCATTTATTACAAAGGACTGGTTTTAACATATTCTTCGTTCTATATATTTTCCACACACATTTTAGGACATTAAAGGCAGTATCAACCTTATTACGCTTCTTCCTTAATATTTAGTTGAACGGGCCAAATTACAAATATGCAGCATTATGCAAACATTAGTATGGGCTCCCATAGCTAAATAAGTGGGTTTATGAAGTTTGACATAGGGTGGGGTTGTGTTATACCGGAGTACCATCTGAAAGCAATTTGAAAGTCATGTCATGGTCAAACTGGCAAAAACTGTTACCATGATCACATGTCTTCTTCAAAGCTGTTCCAATTTCTTTTTCAAACGTGTCTCTCCTTAAAGGAGCCTGAGCTCCAGTCTGGTGGCTGCACATGTAAACAATTTTTCTACAATCACATCTATCTAAATCAACTTAACTTTATGCAGATGAGCCATATCTGATAATTTAAAGACAGCTCAGTTTTATTATCGTGATATCCCTTAATGTAATTGTTTTTAGTCCTATTGGTTATACATTTACTAGCATCCATGTAGCAATCATGTCTCCTTCAATAAGTTTGGTCAACAAAGCAGTGTCTTCTAATTCGAGACCACATCATTATCTATAGGCATATATGCATAGTGTAGGCCATGTGAGCCATGGGTATGGCTTTAATGCCATCATCTTTATCTAGTCTCTCTAGTCTAATTTTCCAGGTAGCTGAACGTTGTTAGTATACCACATAAATTTAGAAAAAATGACGGCCTTTTATACTGATTATAACTGTTCGATTAGAACGTTGAATTATATATATATTCTTAGCGTGACCCTAATATCCTAATAGAATTGGTGAGCCGGTTTTTATCCCACGTTCGTGGGGGAAGGGGAATTTTTGCCGCGCCGGGATCTATCAAGCGTGAGGCATCAGGCGGTACTTAATTTTTGTGGGTGCAATAACTAAAAAAATGTTTTTTGAAATTTTAATCACATTCTCAACAACTAGGGGTGTGCAAGTGAGTTATTAAACATGCTACCAAATTATCTCCCAGAGTTAAAAATTTAAAAAAAATTGTAAGCGCACAAACTCAAAACCTTAATCAGAAATTATCCAAATCTTACAATCACATTCCCCACAATATGGAGATGTACCGGCAATTTCTTCAAGATTTGACTGAAATTTATAATGGCCGCCACAAATAAACTTTATAATTTATTGTGACTGCAAAAACTCAAACTTTGTAAGAAATTAGTCAAATTTTACAATCAAATTCTTCACGATATGGAGATGTGCAGGTGATTTAATTTTTAGAATTAATTTCTAGGATACATCATTTTTTCAAAAAGCTCGGCAAAATTTCGATGTCATGACTGCCAAATTTTCTCGTTAAATTAAAACCCTGTCACCATGATATATATAAAACCGATTATTCCATCGTTCTGTATTCAATTAATACTGAATAGACTGCATTATTTTCTATTAGGACATGGCGCTTTTCCACCAGTAGTCGGCAACAATTGCATTATTACTAGAATAAACCTTTCATAGCCATCAAATATATAAAATTAACTACTTTGCACATCTACTATTCCGTTATAACGGTCTAGTATTTCGTTATAACGATATATTATTTCGTTAAAACGGTTCACTAATCCGTTATAGCGATCTACTGTTCCGTTATACTGGTCTAGCATTTCGTTATAAGGGTCTAGTACTTTGTTATAACGACATACTAATCCATTATAACAGTCTACTCTTCCGTTATAACGGTCAAGTATTTCGTGATAACGGTACATTTTTTCGTTATAACGGTCTAGTATTTCGTTATAACGGTCTACTCATCTATTAAAACGATCTAATAATCCGTCATAGCTGTCTAATATCCCGTGATAACGGTCTAGCATTTCGTTATAACGGTCTTGTATTTCGTTATAACGGTCTTCTAATCCGTTATAATGGACTACTCTTCCGCTTTAAATAACGGTTAATTATTGCAATGTAGCGGTCTATTATTCCTTTAAAACTGGCTAATATCTCGATACAACGGAAAAATATTTCGTTATAACGATATATAATTTTGTTATAACGGTCTAGAGTTTCGTTATAACGGTCTACTAATTTGGTATAACATGATAACGGTCCACTAATCCGGTCTACTGATCCGTTATAACTGCCCAATAATCCAATATAACGGTCTACTGATCCATTATAACGGTATACTATCATTTTATAACGGTCTAGTATTCCGTTATAACGGTCTGCTATTTTGCTATAAACCGTCATAACGGAATAGTAGACAGCTATAACAAAATAGTAGACCGTTATCAAGGTCATAGCTAAATACTAGACCTTTATAACGACCTACTAAACTATAATCACGAAATACTAGACCGCTATAACGGGATATTTTGACTATTTACTGAAAAAGTATGAAAAATAGGTAAAAATAATACCACCTTAAAGCTCTCTTGTGCATTTCTCAATGATCGGTCACAACATATTTTACATACATGTGAAAGCCTGTATCAATAGATTTCTATTGATACTCCATATATTGATATAGCTCAAAATTTGACTGGTCAGTGGGCAATAATGTGAGATGTGGTCAATTTCCCGAGCCTGTAGAAAAGTGAGCTACTTTTACGTCCAACCAAAAAACATATAATATGTTCACATAACTCATTATTTTAATTCCAAATGGGGTTATTTAATGTAAGCAATAGCTCTAAAACATGCTTGAATCAAAACTAAACATTTATATCGTTCAAAAATCAGCTGAGAGATAAGTATTTTGACTATTTACTGAAAAAAAAGTATTAAAAAGAGGTAACATTAAGGGTTAAAATACCAACTTAAAGCTCTATTTTGCATATGTCAAAGATCAGACACAACAAATTTTACATCCATGTGAAGGCCGGTGGCAGTAGCTTTCCATTGATATCAAATATATTGACATAGCTCAATATTTTACTATTCATTGGGCAAAAATGTGAAATACAGATCCAGAGCCTGAAGAAAAGATCCCCAATTTTCACGTCTAGCCAAAACAGTGTGTAATATGTTCACATAACTCATTATTTTTAATCCAAATGGGTTTTATTTTAAGTCACGAATAGTTCTAGAACATGTCTGAATCAAAACTAAACATTTATAGCACACAAAAATCAGCTGAGAGAAAAGTATTTTGGCTACTTGCTGTGAAAATGAGTAAAATTAAGGGTTAAAATACCAACTTAAAGCTCTTTGTGCATTTATCAAATATCGGACAGAAAATATGTTACATACACGTGAAAGCGTGTGCCAGTAGCTTTCTGTTGATATTAAATATATTCATATAGCTCAAAATTTCACTACTCAGTGGGCGAAAATGTGTAATACGCTAGATTTTTCCAAATCGGAAAAAAAATCGCACATAGGTCATGTACACTTTTGGCCATATTTCAGTAAAGCAGCGGCAGTTACCTGATCAACAGGTTGATTCTGGATCCTGAATATGTGAAAATAATAGTGGCCTAAATTCCCATTCCGGATGACACCTTTCCTTAGCCACTCCTGGTCTATATGGTAATGTTGTTCTCTTTCAGAATCGTGTGGGTTTCTCGTCTCCTTGGTATTAGAAGATATCTATTCTAATGATCTCAAAACTTTTTTTTATTTTAGTTATCAAAACCTGTGTCTGAATACATTTTTATATGAGGGCGTTATGTCGAAGATGGACATAGCAAATACAATTTACAGTATGCTGATGATGTTTGTCTTTCATTGTCGGCTCGGAAGAATTAATTGCAATGATATCCGTCAGTTTCTAACCCGATCTACTCGACCATGTATAGATTACAGAGATATTTTTTGAAATGTATTCATTTTCAAAAGTTTTAGTACAATACAAATGTAAATATGTATATTAGCAGCTGGTATTGCAAACGACACATCCTTCTCCTGGTCCACCTTAATAAACATCACATCTGTATGCTCTTGCTGGTTAGACATGACTACGTAGCATGATAGTACACTTATACGAGACAAGGAGATGAAAACCAGAATAACCAGGCACATTTTGATTGGCAACTAATGACCAAAAATTTCGCGTGAATTGTCGCTTCAGAAAATGATATAGGCTTGAGTCCCCATCCAATTTTTGTTATAAAGAAACATCTTCAGACATACGGAAAAAAAATACAGTAATAGTAAAAAGTATATAAATGTGATATGATATGATATATAAATGTATGTAAAATTGCTTTGCTGACAGTCTTAAGAACGGTATAAATAAGCTTCATAGAATTGCATTTACCACGATATTTGTGAATGTGCTTTAACAATTCGTTTTAAAGATGGTCAGTGGTGGCTATTTTAATTTTTCTCAAGTCATCCCATCCCCCTGAACAAGAGCTATTGTTGTAATGGGTAATGGCATACAAGAAACAAAAAAAACTATTATGATTTCAGATACGAGATAAGGAGATGAAAACCAGAATAACCAGGCTCATTTTGATTGGCAACTAATGACCGAAAATTTCGCGTGAATTGTCGCTTCAGAAAATTATATAGACTTGAGTCCCCATCCTATTTTTGTTATTAAGAAACATCTTCAGACATAATGAATAAAAAATACAGTAATAGTAAAAATTATATAAATGTGATATGATATGATATATAAATGTATGTAAAATTGCTTTGCTGACAGTCTTAAGAACGGTATAAATAAGCTTCATATAATTGCATTTACCACGATATTTGTGAATGTGCTTTAACAATTCGTTTTAAAGATGGTCAGTGGTGGCTATTTTAATTTTTCTCAAGTCATCCCATCCCCCTGGAAAGAGCTATTGTTGTAATGGGTAATGGCATACAAGAAACAAAAAAAACTATTATGATTTCAATGATCCCCCCTTCAATCTCTGGTCATAACATATTTAGGTTAATGCAGTATGGTAAATTGATTTTACAGAGGATAATTGTGGTCTTGAGATCTGTGCGTTTGTTAACATCACCTTTTCGGCTGAAGGGGTTAAAATATATTTTTAATTATACGGGAGTGGCCTAGATATAGTCAGTAAACACCAAAGTAGTAGAAAAGGTGCATTACGAAAAAAAAGTTGGCTAACATTGAGAAGTAAACACAATTGACAACTACTATACATGTAGGTCACTGTATTAATGCCAATCTATCACCACTAATAATGAATTAATTATTATAAATAATAATTAATTAGAATAAAAAAGTGTCATTACCATTGTGTTGATACCAATCATCCACCAATAATAATGCATTAAAAATCATTGTTAGCCTATAGATAATAATTTTGTCCTAATTGACACCACCAAACATGTTTGTTAAAAGGCCTGTGGGGATAAAATGGTTAAATAATGATCAGAATTGTCTGGGAGTGGTCTAGTAGCCGGATTCATTAACACTAAACTAAATGAAATGGTGTATTAAAACAGAAAATTGGTCTGAATTTATCCAATTTACAAAACTTCCTAAGTATGACTATTATGTCGGCGGCCATCTTGGTCGCCATCTTGAATAACAAAAAATTGCACCACTTTCAAACTCCACATCCCCCTGGTGATGACCACCTAGCATGTCCCTAACAGCTGGTACCATCAGAAATTATCTAGCTTTCAATGTATACCTTATAAAAAACTAAGCCCTTTTTGTTAGGCTAGCTGACTGACTGTATAGCCATCATGCAAGGTCTATGAGATAGTGAGAAAAATTTAAACAAAATGGCTGGAAATCTGCCATTTTGTGACACCAGACATTTTATTTCACCGATTTAGCTATGATGCAATATTTCTGAGAAAATTTGTTAAATCGACTAAGAGTGTCCGCAAGTTGGCCATTTTAGATTTTATTTCTGCAAAATTTATTTTTGGTTACATTTTATGTTATACTCGTGGTCCAGCCATTTTGCATTGTTTTTGAGTTACGTAACTATCAAATTCTAAATTCTAAACGGTCATTTTCAAATTATTTTCTGCTAATATTGAATCATTGGCTCATTGGCTGGCATAGCTGAACATATATGTCATATTAAAAGAAGATATGATGTAAACTTTTCCCTGGAACATTTCTTCATTAGTGGCCGTGGTAATTAAAGGGTCAATGATAAGGGGATCAAAATGTCACCAAAACAATTCATCAGTGGTATGTGGTGGCTATGTGAAGTATGTGGAAGCAAGTTGATATATTGGTAGCCATATTGAAAACAAATAACTGCGGGGGCGGCGTTGATTTGTTTCAGACATGGGGTAGCTCTGTTAGAATAATTGCGCTCCTTTGCGTTCTACTTTAAAAAAATTAAATCAAGAATTTTTAGCAAGAACCCGAAATATCAGGAAAAAACCTTTACGTTTACAATATTTCAGGGGGCTTGTCAAGCTAAAAAAAATCCAAAAAATCGGAGAAAAAAACTCGGATTAGTCAGACGCCACCCCATTATCCAATTTTTTTTAGAAACATTTTAAACCATGAAAACATAACAAAAATCACGAAAAAACACAAAATTTCCACAAAAAATAAAAATCCGAGTTGGGGCTTGACCCACCCACCCACTTCCGAGTTTTTCGCGGATTTCCAAATTTTTTTTAACTCGACAAAAGACCTAAGCATAGTCAGAAAAATTCCAAAATTTTTCACACCCGTTTGGGACATAATCCATTTTGGTCATGAAAAGTTAGCAAATAGACAAGAATTTTGATAGATTAAAAGTCACTTTTATGTTGCATATGCAAAACGTTGTTATGCCTACTAATTGAAACACTATTGAAAGAGATCAGCTAACCCGTAATTTACGTTATATACCTACGTTGAGGATAAGTGAACGATTTCGATTTCTATGTGATTACTTTCAAGTGACTTTTCCCAACATATGTCAAGGTAGGCCCTATATAACAGAATAAATCAGCTAAAGATTTTTCACTTGATGACAAATTGATTTTTTCCATGAGGCGAAAAAGTGGGGGGGGGGGAGCGACCTCTATATTGACCTAATGTGGCGCCGTCCATAATAAATTTCACATTATTCAAAATAGTAAAATTATAATATAGTAGTAAATTGTACCAACTTAGAAACCATTGTTGTTTGAAACTTATGACGTTTGCTACGGCAAGCCTTGATCACATACTGATGTCCTGGCGGTGATCAGTATGTGATCAAGGCTTGCCGTAGCAAGTCGAAACGTCATAAGTTTCAAACAACACTTGTTCCAAAGTTAATACAATTATGTCTACATGTATATTATCGATTCTTGGAACCATGAATAATATATTTTCAACCGTAAATTATACCCTTGTATATTTGTGTCATCTTTCCTCAACTCCTATATTATTAATGCTAATGCTAAGGTAGTGGTTTAATGTTCCCCTCTCTATGTATAGATTTCAATGAAACAAGCATGTTCATGTCCACTTGTAATGATGCAAAGACCTTTATGGATGAATGGTTGGAAGAATGGATGGTCTGCTTCTATATGGATGAATTATAATGAATATTATTGATATTAATAATATTTAAGACGAACACAAGCAGAAGGGCAGCATGGGCAGCAAAATGGGCAGCATTGCACACTCAATACCTCTGAATAACTTGGGGCCAATAATATTTATCAACCACATACTATGCATACTGATAACGAACTTCCAGAATAATACATTATTAGCGTTGCAAAACTTTACACAGGATATCGGCCACAAATACGATTGCCAACACAATACATGGACCCAATGTTTGTTTAATGGTGGCCACCGTCTACGACGCTGGCCTAACAATAAAATAACAGTGGGTCAACGCAAATACTATACTGAATGGGTGCTATACTGAATTACAAAATTGTGTTGAAGGAAACAGTGTATCGACTGAAGGTTGATTTTCTCAGACAGATTCGCCCACAGGTATCGCTGACAATGTTTGTGTCAGAGCCATTCAAAGCCTCAAGGGGTCGGCAAACATAAATCATATGGAGCTACACGATGTGTGTCTAACAGAATACAGTAATTAACTGTATTATATATAAATGAATGAATGAACTGGTTTGTTTAAATGTGCAAATATAGTATAATTAGACAAGTCTATATCACATCAAAAACAAAACACTTTCAACATTTTTATTTTTCAGAAAAATATATTTAGTAATATTATTTGGTCGCTTGAATCCAGTCTTTGGTAACATGTAGTAGCTCTGCAGGCGGCGGTCTGAACGCTTCACCTGATACCGTGTCATACATGTACTTTATTTGCAAAATACATGTATAAAATTGTGCCATGTAACTGTTACTGCGTCATAATAATACAATACCCACCCATCCCCGACCCTCGTGTAGCGGTTAACGCTACCGCCTGTCACGTCAGATCTCGAACTGCGCTTCCTGTTTCAGTACCAGCATTATCTGATTGCTGTCCCAGCATTCTCTGAATGCTGTCCCAGCAATAGCTCAATGCTGTCCCAGCATTATCTCAGTGTTGTCCCAGCATTATCTTAATGTTGTCACAGCATTATCTTAATGCTGTCCCAGCATTATCTTAATGCTGCCCCAGCATTGTCTTAATGCTGTCCAGATATTATCTTAATTCTGCCCAATTATCTCATCGCTGTTCCAGCATTATTTCAATGCTGTCCCAGCATTATCTCAATGCTGTCCCAGCATTATGTCAATGTCGTCTCAGCATTATCTTAATACTGTCCCAGCATTATCTCAATGCTGTCCCAGCAGTATCTTAATGGTGTCACAGCATTAACAAATGCTGGGACAGGAATATCTCAATACTGTCCCAACATCATTTCAATGCTTCCCAAGCATTATCTGAATACTGTCCGAGCATTATCTGAATGCTGTCCCAGCATTATATCAATGCCGTCTCAGAATTATCTCAATGCCGTCCCAGCATTAATTCACTGATGTCCCAGCAATATCTAAAGCTGTCCCAGCATTTCTCAATGATGGGACAGCATTCAGATGATGCTTCGACAGCATTAAAGTAATGCTGGACCAACATTCAGATAATGCTGTCCTAGCATTATTTCAATGCTGCTAAAGCACTATCACTTCAATGCTGTCTTTTAACTTTTCTAATGTAAATGACATAAAAGTTAGGTTCATCGGAATCTTTATCGGAGATTATCTAAACTTTTATGTCGTTTCCATTAGAAAAGGAAATATCATCTTCACTTTTCTGATGGAGACGTGAGAACGTTAACATAATCATAATATTAACCCTCGTGCTGCTAAGGCTTTATATACGTTTTCAAGCAAATCTCAGATTCAATAAAATACCACTAAAATTTGTGACATATCATGTGGTAGAAATGAAATGAAATGAATCGGGCTTTAGGCCACCTTTGTGCACATATAGGCTAAACTGGGCCAGGAGAACCTCCTGAGGATGGTGAGATGATTGAGATGACACTGTCCTCCAGACACAGGATTCGAAATTCGAGCCCTGGCGGTCTGAGGCCGAGCACGCTACCTCGGTCACGGAGGCTCCCCACAATACTGACATTCACACGTGGATGAGGAAGAAACATTGTTGTTTCTTTCAAACCGCCGAGACCTGGAACCGAACCCCGAACTCTGGCGTGAAAGGCAGCGGTGCTAACCACTACCCTAGGGCCCCCGGCCCATCATGTGGTAGATGCTCAGTTGATCTAATACTGTAGATCTGGTATTTTTCGAGTGATTTTTCATTTTGCGAATTTGTCCTCCTCGCGGAATTCGCGAAAATTAAAACCCCACAAAAATTACACATTTACAGTAATCCAATTTGGGAGATGTCTATTTTCATAAATAATAATATTTTTCATTCATTTGAAGCTGGAAATTATGTCAGCGATTCCCGCTTCGAATGATTGAGAAATACTCACAGACAAATCAACCCCCCCCCCCAACCAATAGCCGTCTGGCGTTACCTAGAAAGGTAAGTGCTGTAGAAACAGGTCAAACACGACGCAGACAGCGCCTCCTCAAAGCCAGGCCTATGTTCACATTCACTCTGGTTCGGCATGTAAAGTTGGTGTATGAAATGATAAAGTTTGAGAATCAATATTGGTTCTGGCCACTGAGGATATTGGCGCTTTTTAACATATTGCATATATGTCATATTGCACCGTAATCTGTTCATAAAGATTAGTAGTTTTGTAACGGTATCTTGCCATTTGAACAGTCAATTTACTTGTAATTTCATTGAGAATCGTCTACTGGTCCTTAAATGGTTAAAGGGACTGGCCCATGCTAAAACCATCAAAAAATCAGTGATTTTATTTCGGGTTCTTAATATGACCATATGATGTAAACGTGTACATAGACTATAACTGCAAATTTTTATAATTTTTGTGCTGCGCATTCACCAGTTAGGCTAGATATAGAGACGAAATTTCTGATTTCTAATTATTGACAACCATGGCAAAAAGGGAAATGCGGGAATTTCGTCTCTATATCTAGCATAGCTGGTGAATGCGCAGCAGAAAAATTATAAAAATTTGCAGTTCTAGTCTATGTACATGTTTACATCATATTGTCATATTAAGAACCCGAAATTAAATCATCGATTTTTTTATGATTTTAGCCTGGGCCAGTCCCTTTAATTATCAGCCACTTATCACGTGGACAAGGCATGCTGTGACGGTTGACCTAGTAAACAAGAAACATTCACCCAATGTTGGTTTAATGTTGGCCCACCGTCTACGACGCTGTGTTGAGCTTATTGTGCTCACTGATGGCCAACCACATGAGGCGGTCTGTAATGCTTCACCCGATGCTGTGTCATACATACTTTAATTGCACAATACATGTAACTGTTCCATGTAGCTGTTAGGCCACTATAGTTAGCAAACGCCACCCTCCACAACGTGTTACGCGTTAGCAAGCATTCCATATCTGAACCGTAAGATTCCGGCGTGTCGCCGGCGGTTCGCGATCGATTTAACCCTTATTAGCGCCCTCAAAATACATTTTAATTGGGTTGACCTGACTTAGTCACCTTTTATACATCCACTCAGCTGATTCTGAAACATTCCATCAGTTATTTATCAAGTGAGATCATTTTTAAAACACCTCCCGAAAAATATTTGGGCCATTTTAACCATTTGTGATGATGTGAGTATCTTACGTTTCAGATACATGCTGCGTTCTAACCCGGAACATAGTGGAGGGCGAGATCGTTCTAGCTAGGCCACTATGGGTTTTTTTCTCTGTTTTAGATGAGCGCGCGCATTAGATTTAGGCCGCGCATTACCAAAAAAAAAACATGTGTTTTTTTCTGCCCAGCGCGCGCATTAGATTGTTGCCGATTTCCGGAAAAAAACAGTCAATTTCGGGAGATAAAAAAAACATTTCGAAAAAAAACAAGTTCATTTCGAGAGATAAAAAAAAAAATTCCGGCTATGTTTTTTTTGCTTGTTTTTCGTCGTCCTCATTAATTTTTTTTTAAATAGATCAAAAGTTTTTTATTTTGTCGCCCTCATTAACTTTCCCAGAAATATGACCAAAATTTCCAAAAAATGTTCAAAGTTATTTTTTTCTCAAATGTTTTTTTTTCGCCCTCCCTCATTAAATTTTGGATTTTTTCTGATCTAAAACAGATATATTAAACAAAGTGGTCTAACTGCGTAATAATAATACAATACCCACCCATCCCCGACCCTCGTGTAGCGGTGAGCGCTACAAACTGTCACATCAGAGCCCTAAATGTACCAGAATTATCTAAATGCTGTCCCAGCATTATCTTATTGCTGTGCCAGCATTATCTCAATGCTGTCCCAGCCTCATCTCAATGCTGTCCCAGCATTATCTCAATGCTGTACCAGCATTATCTCAATGCTGTCCCAGCATTATCTCAATGTTGTACCAGCATTATCTCAATGCTGTCCCAGCATTATCTCAATGCTGTCCCAACATTATCTCAATGCTGTCCCAGCATTATCTCAATGCTGTCCCAGCATTATCTCAATGCTGTCCCAGCATTATCTCAATGCTGTACCAGCATTATCTCAATGCTATCCCAGGATTATCTCAATGCTGTACCAGCATTATCTCTATGCTGTCCCAGCATTATCCCAATGCTGTACCAGTATTATCTCAATGCTGTCCCAGCATTATCTCAATGCTGGCCCAACACTATTTTAATGCTGGACCAGCATTATCTCAATGCTGTCCCAGCATTATCTTAATGCTGTACCAGCATTATCTCAATGATGTCCCAACATTATGTTAATGCTGACGCAGCATTATTCTAATGCTGTCCCAGCATTATCTTAATGCTGTCCCAGCATTATCTCAGTGCTGTCCCAGCATTGTCCTGATGCTGTCCCAGCATTATCTCAATGCTGGTTCATAAATAACATCATCCCCTCAATGCTGATCCCAGCATTATCTTAATGCTGTCTGAGCATTACCTTAATATTGGTCCATCACTAACATCATCACCTCAATGCTGTCCCAGCATTATCTTAGTGCTGGACCATCACTAATATCATCACCTCAATGCTGATCCCAGTATTATCTCAATCCTGTCCTAAAGCACTAATCACTTCAATGCTGTCACTTCACTTTTATACCCCTTACAGTGCAGGGATCGACTCTAGACGTCAGAATCTGACTTCTACAGACATCAGATTCCGACGTCTAAAGTCGATCCCCGCACTGTAACAGTAAAAACATTTAAAATGGCCGTAGACCCATAACAAAGGCATTCAAATGAATCGGAAAGAGCTAACTAAGACATTTATGATGATTTGAAATTGAATAAAACCCTTTGGACTCCATGATTTATACAAAACTAATCCAGTGCTGTAAGGGTTAATGTAAAAGAGAGAAAGTTAAGATCATCTGAATCTTGAGATGATTTACTTGACATTATCTAAACATTATCCCATTTCCACTAGAAAAGGAAATACCCAGCAAGCACGAGACGTTGACTCAATGCTGGGTTAATGTTGGTCCAACGTCGAAGACGATGGGCCAGCATTTACCCAGCATTGGGTCAACGTCTCGTGTTTGTTGGTAGCATCTTCGCTTTTCTAATACTCTTAACCCTTGTGCTGCTAAGGCTGTATATATATATATGTTTTCAAGCAAATCGCATACTAAATAAAATAACACTAAAATTTGTGACATGTATTGTGGTAGATGCTGAGTTAACCAAATAATTTAAAGGGACATGCCCAGGTCTAAAATCATCAAAAAAGAAGTGCTTTTATTTTGGCTTATTATTATGACTATATGATGTAAACATGTCCATAGACCAGAACTGCAAAAGTTTTTTAAATTTTTTTGTGCTGCGCATTCACCAGTTAGGCTAGATATAAGAGACGAAATTCCTGATTTCTAATTATTGACAACCATGTCAAAAATAGGAAATACGGGAATTTCGTCTCAATATCTAGGCTAACTGGTGAATGCGCAACAGAAATATTTAAAAACTTTTGCAGTTCTAGTCTATGGCCATGTTTACATCATATGATCATATTATTAAGCTAAAATAAAATCACTCCTTTTTTCATGATTTTAGACCTGGTCATGTCTCTTTAATTTGAGGTAGGCCTACGTCTATTTTTCATAAATAATATTATTTTTCATTCATTTGAATCTGGGTCAGCAATTTCAGATTCGAATGAAGTAGATGATGTGGCCTATGTTCAGATTCTCAATGTACCCCCTCAGCCAGACACGACACCCCCGCCGCCTTTCACCAACCAGGCCAATGTTCAGACTCTCTCTGGTTCAGGATGTCAAGCTGGTGACTGGAATGATTAAGTGTAAGTGTGGGAATCATTATTTTTTCTGGTCACTGATGATAATGAGGCTTTTTAATATATTGCATGTCGTATTGCACCGTGATCTGTTCATAAAGATCAGTAACGGTATCTTGCCATCTGAACTGTTAATTTGCTTGTTATTTTATTGAGAATCGTTTACTGGTTCCTTGGACCTATATGGTTAATTAGCAGCCCCTTATCACGTGGACAATGTCTTTTGTGACGGTCGACCTGGTAAAGTAAAAACGTTCACCCAAAATTAGTTAAATGTTGGCCCAGCGTCGTAGACATTTATGCAACATTGGTTGAGATTGTTTAGCTCATTAAGAGCCAGCCACCCGAGGCGAGTGATTTTCTCCACATAACAGACAGCCCTGTCTGCGTCTTCACACACTTCGTCTCAGCACTGAGCCCGCGCAACCTGTGTTCGACCCTTATCATGGCTGTCACCTGCCTGTTCCTGCTTGGACTTACAGCCGTCTGTGTGACATGCACATCAGCTGCTGGTAAGTGAATGAATAGGTTAAAGAATGTGGGTCCTTATGATTCACTGAGTAACTATTTAGGGCGCCCAATACAACTGCACGCATGCGCATGTGAACGTATATATATGTATAAATATTTTGATTCAGTGAAGCATAACGACCCACCTACTTTTTAGCTCCCGCCGTCACCGTAGGTGAGACGGAGGGAGCTATGGATTCCGCCTCCGTTTTTTTGCCTCTTCTTTTGCCTATAATTTTGTAAGAAAATAAGCTAGGATAACAATTTTTGGTATGTGGGTTACTTCCAGGTGGATAATGGACAGGTTAAAATATTTTTAATCTGAATTCAATACACAAGTTCGCAGAGGAGAAAATGATGATGTTACGGCGTTGGGCCGTTGGGCCGTAGGGCCGTCCGTAAACAATTCGTTTCCGGAGCATATCTCTGAAAGTACTTGTCCGATTGTTTTCAAATTTTACACACAACACCCCTAGGGGGTCTAGTTGTGCCTTTTGGGGTACTTGAACTTTGACCTACTTTTGGTTCAGAACTATGACATATTTAGACGTTTTGACGCGCACTTCGTTTCCGGAGCAGATCTCGAAAAGTACTGGGCCGATGACAGTCATATTGCACATGCATGTTCTCTAAGGTCCCTAGTTGTGCCTTTTCAGGTTTTTGGACCTTGACCTTGAAGTTGACCCAACACTTTGACCTAATTTAGAACATCGGTAAATCCGACTGAAAGATTTTGCGGAATATCATGAAAACCGCTCAAGATAGCTACACCATTACTATAAAACAAATTGTAAGGTTTCAGGAGAGGATGCATCTTGAAAAATTTCAAGTTGATAAAATTTAAAATGGCCGCCTATTGGCCATTATTCACGTCGACAGGCCTGATATTGCGGAATATCATGAAAACCGCTCAAGATAGCTACACCGTTAAAATCAAATACATTGTAAGGTTTCAGGAGAGGATGCATCTTGGTTTAAACATATCTATTTTCCAATTGGAACAATACATATAAATGTAATACAAGGCTCCTTTCGAAGAGGCAATGATCTCAATTAAGGGTAGTGGCACGATTCAACAAGCGGCAGGCAGACACAGACAAGCTATTACCGCCACAGATCTTTATAAGGCGGTGGTGGGTGGAGGTGGTAGTAACAGAGTTCAAAATAGGCAGCAAGGGGAAAGGTATTGTAATTATACAATTATTTATTTAGCTAATCAAATTGAGCAGACAACCTCATTGTAAGAGGGAAAATCTACCACTTGATCTTAAAATGATAGCAATAGCTTCCATCAGATTTTCATTGATAAAAGGGGTTTGAATATCACTGCCGTGAAGCAATTAAATACCAAACCTAGTTGGAGTACTGATACTATCAGATCATTCCTAGCCTCCGTGTGTAAAGGACACGAAATGAAGTAATGTTCCGTGGTTTCAACTTCGCCGCAGATACATATATTAGTACCTGAAACGTGTAGACTGTAAAGGTGGTCGTTGAGCTCGCTGCATCTCATTCGCAGACGAGCCATTATAATGTTAGTGGTCCTGGGACCGAGAAAGTAATATTTATTTTTGGTGGATTTCTTCTTAACAATACTGTTTTTAAAGTTTGTTCTATCGTCAATTGATTTTAAATTTTCATCCAAATTGTTCCAAAAAGCAGTTGAGGTCGGAAAAAGATTATATCTATTTCCACTTCTTGTGTGGACACTATTGGGCAACAGTTCATGTAGATATGTTGGTGTATGGTGATGTACTATGTCTGAAAACATAAATAATTTGCGATTGTTTCGTCGCTCTGGTAACGTATCCCAGGACAGTTCATCAAATAGAACAGCTGACGATACTCCCCGTATGCCACCCGCCACGATTTTGGCACCTCTTTTATGAATTTTATCCAGTTTATTTAAATCGTTTTGGGCTGCATTTGAAAATACTACATCACCATATTCCAACAAAGATCTGATATAGGCAAAATATAATTGCTCTAGACCTTTCCTAGTAATTTTAAATGATAATTTGTTCAAAATAGTCAATCTTTTGTTAGCTTTAATAGATATATTATTTATATGAGAAGACCATTTAAGATTGGAGGTAAAAGTTAAGCCAAGATGGATATGCTCAACAACGTTTTTAATGTCAACATTCATAAAACGCAGAGGGGGAGGTACCACTGGTTTGGGATGAAATGAAAGCACCATATCGAGAGTTTTTTTTGCACTGAATGTCACAAGCCAAGCTGCCGCCCAGTTTTCCATTTCAATTAAGTCTTTGTTTAAAGCATTTGTACAGTCTTCCATTGTGTCTGCAGACGTGAAAATAATATTATCGTCTGCAAAAAGACTGATCCCACATTGGAGGTTATCAGCTATATCGTTTATATAAAGTAAAAAAAGAAGCGGGCCTAGGACAGATCCTTGGGGAACCCCGGCCTTAATCAAAAGAAAATCTGAGTTTATATTATCTAAAACTACCCTCTGTTTTCTTCCAGCTAAATAACTTGAAAACCACTTATTTAAATCACCGGTTACACCAGTGGAATTTAATTTGGCCAAAAGACCAGCGTGCCATACCCTATCAAAAGCTTTGCTTATGTCTCCAAAGACAACACGAACTTTTTTATTTTTATCTAAAGCTTCAGTAAGAGTATGGTATAAAAATACCAATTGGTTTGTCGTACTGTCTTTCGGCATAAAACCAGACTGCATTTTATGTATCAAATTATTGTCACGGAGGTAATTGAACAAGTATTTGAAAATGCATTTCTCAAAAATTTTCCCTGGAACGCTCAGTAAAGACACTGGGCGATAATTGTTACATAGGTGACTGTCCCCTTTTTTATATATTGGAACAACATTAGCAATTTTCCAAAAATCCGGAAAAGTATTTGATGAAAGAGATTTGTTAAACAAGCGAGATAGAGGTTTGTAAATTACTTCTGCTGTATTTTTCAGCAACGTTGGACTTATGTCATCGGGACCAGTAGCTTTGTTTATTTTTAAAGATTGAAGAATATCTAATACGTCGGATTCGGATAGGTAAATTTGCTCTAATCGAGAACCAGTTTTAAAGTCTAAGTCGGGTGGACGCCTATCACTATCGTTAATTTCGCTATAAGACGAAAACATCTTGTTGAGCAGATTCGCCTTATCCTTGGTATCGGTGCAGATAGAGCCATCAGCATATTGCAAAGTTGGAACCTTCTGCTTAGACCCACTAAAGAACACACGAATTGTTCGCCACCAGCCTTTCTCTGAAACACTACAGTCATTCAAGAAATCAAATAGTTTTTGAATATAGTCAGAGACTGCTTTAGATAATTCATGCGCATATTTGTTACGTAATTTTTTATATGCGCCCCAGTCAATTTCAAGTTTCTTCATTTTAAATTTCCGAAATAGACGATCGCGTTTCCTTTTTAGCGCCCTAAGTGTATTACAGTACCAGTGTTTGTCGTTGGGCCTTATGGTGACCGACCTGAAGGGTATAAATTGTTTACACATTTCTAAGTAAGCGCGTGTCCACTGCTCAGTCCACACGTTCACGTCTTCGGACGAGAAGCAGGTGTCCCAATCGTGAAAATGTAAGTAATCTTTAAGGCCAGCCCAATCAGCTTTCCTAAAATCCCAAATATTCCGGTTAAAAGAATCGTGGTAATTACATGAAAGAGATGTGTTGCAATAAATAGAGCAATGATCGCTTTTATGAAAAGGATCACCTACTCTGCAATTCGTGACATTAACAGACGTAGACGTTAAAATTTGGTCCAATATAGTGGCACCAACAGATGTTATTCGAGTGGGACTGGTAATATTAATATTTCGATTATTACTTTCTTAAGTTTAGGTCCATTGGCATAGCCAGGATCTGCATTGAGGTCGCCGATGATAATAACGTTAGCATTACCGCTCTGCTTGACACGGTCTAAAGAGTCTTGAAAATTATCCCAAAATACCTGACCAGTATTGGGAGGTCTGTAGCAAACACATAACATTAAATTTAGTTTGGAACTTTTTATCTCAACCCATAGGGCTTCTAATTCGAGGATCTCAAATTCACTACGTCTTACAGCAAATAAACTGTCACGAACATATAAGGCCACACCCCCACCAGGTCTGAGTGTGCGGTCTTTACGGAAAATCGGTAAATATCCATTTATATTTAGGTCAAAACAACAATTAGTATTTAAAAAAGTTTCGGTCAACGCTAAAATGTCAAAATTATGGGCCACATCAGATAATAAGTCTGCATGAGTTTCGAAGTTGAGACCACGTATATTACAATGCCACAATGAAGCTGTCGGGCCAGGATTAACTTCTATGTCGCCACTTAAAAGTAACAAAATAGTAGTTAATAATAAAATTAGAAAAATACTTATATGATCGCCGTGTACTGCCAGTAAGGAAGTTGTGGTTTTCCATTTGAATGAATTAAAAAGACCTATCCGAACTCTGTACACACCAAGATCAACCCCCATCGTTGTAGATCATGCCGGTCTGTGACTGTCTGTCGCCGATGAAACGCCCCACCACACAATGAAATGAATAAAACATCGCCCTCAAATATATTAAGTAATGAAGGGCAAAATAACCCGACAGCGACTTCATGATAGTTGTCATGAAATCGTAGCTAATATGGTGCTAATGAGTGAAAAAAAACCTTCCAATATAATACATAGTAATGATAGCTGAAATTAACTATTAAACTGCATGTTTTAACAGTAATACTAATAAAAACAAGACACAAGAAGTTGAGGTTTCGGGGGAGGATGCACCCTAATTTTTTAACTAGTTTATATCGAATTCAAAATGACCGTAAATCAGCTATTAGTTACCTCGATTGGCCTGATATCGGGTAAACCGTACCAGATAGGTAGACCATTACTGGGATACTGATTAGGATCATTAATTTCAATGGAGGTTTGCAATCTCTGACAGACTGTCTAGTTCTTATCTTACTCTTAGACTGAGCTTTTTATACCTAGTTGTCTTGCGTCTTGATTTTTGACCTAGCCTAGGACTACATTAATAACCCTACACAAAATTGCTTAAATTAAATTCTAATTCGGAGCGGGAGCTCCTGGACTTATGTAGTCTTGTTATGCTTATATTGACTGCCAGTTTATAGTCTGCGATGACTGTAAATAGCACGATATCACATCAAAGCAATCATGATCTTTAGATCGGGGTAAGGGGGGGGGGGGGTCAAGAAATCGCGTAATATTGAGCCCATTCACACAGTCCGCTGTGGGACGGGGGGGGGCAGGATTGATTGGCAGCATCTATTCATTTGAATTTCCAGCTCTAATCTACAAACACTGAAAAAATGTTACTATCTATAAAGAATTTTAACATAGCATCTACATGTATCACTGTTTTACTGATTTCAGTTGCATTTGCATTTTGCAGTCTGAAACATGTTTGAAGCCGTATATATACGGTCCAAACGACTCACCATTACCGTTCAGAATACAGTATATATACGGTGCCAGCAGCACACCTTTAACCCTCAGAATACTGTATATGTACATGTAGCGTATTGAACGTACAAATTGTATTCAAAGATGTTTTTTTAGCTTCGATTTCACAAGTTACAAATTATGGCATAGACAAGGTATAAAACTTTGAAGATTTCATATGTTTTGTACTGTCGAACATGACATTTCTTTACTGTTGAAATCCATGAAGCCATGGTCATGACGTACTCTGGTTCCCAGAGCCACACCTCGCGGCGTGGCCGAGCTTCATGTAGCCTCTGGTATGCCCAGTGGCGAATGTTTGTGACTTGTTGCTATTTTTAGATGAAAATAAGCTAATCCCCGAATTCAGGCATTTTCGAAAGGTCTCTTCCCCGGATAAAGAGTTGTTCAAAGTATCGTATTTCCCCTCTGACGCTTTTCCTATGACTTGACCCAGAAAATTATTCACCGGCCTCGATAGCACAGACATGTCACGTGACTAAGAACCTTGGCCTCGAACCGGCCATAAAATAAATTGGCCGGGCTCGCCAGGCAAGGTCATGACCGTGTTTTTATCAAAAAAAGGTTAACATAAACAAACCCGATGCACCGCAGGTCCGACTGATGGCCACTCGTGAGGCGAGTGATTCTCTCCACATAACAGACCACCCTGTCTGCGTCTTCACCTCATTGTCTCAGCACTGAGAAGGGGCTACTTGTTTTCGGCCCCCATCATGGCTGTCACTCACATCAGCTGCTGGTAAGTGAAAGAACAGCTGAAAGTGGATGGGTCCTTATGATTCGCTGAGTAGGGGAGAGCGCGGCTAGTTGTAACGGGGGTAAGTTGTAACAGAGCACTTTGACAAAATTCTTTATGAATAATTAGGTGTCAAGTATGTCTTCTATAGCCATGTATTATTATTATGTATTTCCATCCCATAATACCCATGACTATTTTGAGAACAACCACATTGGACAGAAAACAAGGCAAAAAGGATTTTTTTGAATACCAATTCATTATCACTTATCACAATGAAATATATAAAAAACAATTTTAATTCTGAATGATTATAAGTCATCTTGGAGAGGTCTTTAATGATGCCAGATTAAATTACTGAAAAAGATTTCTCATAGTGAGATATGTTGCCATATGTTTTTCGGGTGCTTGGGGGGCTAGATGTAACAGATGAGTGGGGGCATGTTGTACCAATTTTTGAAAAAGGTATATGTAACCAATTGAACGATTACTTTGATGTGAGCAAGTTATTCCATAGCAGTCAATACTGCTTCAGAAAGCAACATTCGACCGAATTGGCTGATAGGGAATTAGTTGATAGAGCAACACAAGAGATGGATAGAGGCGAAATTCCCTTTGGCATTTTTTTGGACCTTTCGAAAGCTTTTGACACGTTGAATCACTTTATACTTTTAGATAAATTAAAATATTATGAAATTAAAAAAAATTCATTGAAGCTTATAAAAAGTTATCTTGCTAATCGATCACAAAAAGTAGAACACAACGGTATTAAATCAGATTACAGCCAATTTCCACAGGAGTGCCACAAGGCTCAATCCTGGGACCATTACTTTTCATAATTTACCTAAACGACATTCCCCTCTGCAGTAAAATACTTGAATTTATAATCTACGCGGACGACACTACTTTGTTATCTAACTTTGGCGAATTTAAAAAAGAAAATAGAGATGAAATGTTAAATGCTGAACTGTCAAAAATAAATATGTGATTTCAACTAAACGAACTTTCACTAAACACAACCAAATCAAAATTTATGGTCTTCAGAAAACCACAAAAAAATTAAAATACTAGTCATCAAAATTAACCAAAAGGAATTAGAATACGTTGAAACCTTTGATTTTCTCGGTGTAAATTTAGACACAAATATTAGTTAGAAATCTCACTTAAGTAAAGTATCTAATAAAATAGTAAGAATTATAGGTATTATGAATAAGCTGAAATTCATCCTCCCACAAAATATCCTATCTTATATATATATACCTCTTTGATAATGCCACACATAAATTACTGCATTATTTTATGGGGTCATGCAAATAAACGGATTTTTAAATTACTGAAAAAAGCAGTGCGAATCATATATAAAGAACGTCGCCTCTCTCGTACAGATCCAATATTTAGGAATCTAAATCTTTTGAAAATTAATGATATATACCGCCTTCAATTGCTAAAACTGTACTTTAAATGTAAACAAAACCTTCTTCCTGTCTACTTTGATTCATTTGATTTGACACCTAACTATAGAGTTCATCAACATAACACACGAAATATAAATAAAATACACGAGCCGTATGTAAGACATGATTTTGCCAAGACATGCAGCCGTTATGAACTGCCTATTCGTGTTAACAAGACATCACCATCTATCATAGAAAAAGTAAACACTCACAGCTTTAAGGGGTTTTGCACTTACACAAAAAATTATTTTATAGACAACTACTCAACGACTTGTGATATTTTAAATTGTTACTCTTGTAATAGTATTCCTCATCAATAGTAATGATATTCCTCACTTGATACATATACTGCATAATTTTCTCGTTTCACTTGGCATACTTGTGACATTTTAAATCGTTACTCTGTAATAGTATTCCTCATCAATAGCAATAGTATTCCTCACCTGATACACATACTGCATAATTTTTCTCGTTTCCCTTAGCATATTTGTGATATTTGAAATTGTAACTCTTGTAATGGTATTCCTCATCAATAGCAAAAGTATTCCTCACTTGATACATATACTGCATATTTTTTCTCGTTTCATTGTGTATATTTGTGATATTTTAAATTGTTACTCTTGTAATAGTATTTTCTCATCAATGGTTATAGTATTCCTTACTTGATACATATACTGCATAATTTTCTCGTTTCACTTTGTATATATTTAATCATTTCAAACACATACTGTATACCTGATTTACATAATAACTGAACTGTCAAATGGGTGGCCTCTATGCCAGCGACGATATGTGGTCTTAATGGAGGTCTCCCAAACCATGTATTTACGGTTAAATAAACTTTCTTCTTCTTCTTCTTCTTCTTCTTCTTCTTCTTCTTCTTCTTCTTCTTCTTCTTCTTCTTTTTCGTTTTCTTCTTCTTCTTCTTCTTCTTCTTCTTCTTCTTCTTCTTCTTCTTCTTCTTCTTCTTCTTCTTCTTCTTCTTCTTCTTCTATGTATATAACATAGGTACATCTAGACAAAAGCTGCACTTAAATATCTTGTATTAGTCCTCTGCTATGTGCTGCACTATGGCGTGTTACAACGTGCCCCAATGAGCACAGTAACTGTGTTACAACTTGCCCCCATGCTGTTACAACTCACCCGCACCGGGGTCGAATTGTAACATTTTAGGTGTGATCATATCTCACTGCATCACACAGCAACTATTAATTATATTTAGCTAAATTATCTGCTATGTTATACGGGAAATAGTATTCATTATCTTGATGAAATGACTTCATTCATTAAGTTAATTGTCACTTGTAAAAATACTAAAATGTTGAAATTGTTACAACTAGCCCCGCTCTCCCCTAAACATTTTGGCGTCCAATGCTACGTGCAGCATGGTCAACGTCCACATGAGTAGGGTCTTCTAGTTCAGGGGTATTAGTCTAAAACTCATAGAGACCTGGAACAAATTCGTAACAAGCTGAAAATTTCAGCATATATTGTTGAGACAACATAGAAAAACATATTAGTATTAGTGTCCGAAATTGGGGTAATAAGGGGTAAATAGGGGTAATAAAGGGTATAACAACGATAACTTTAAAGCTATTTAACCGGGATTTATAAAATTTGTATCTAAACATATGTTTAAGACCTGCGGAATCTATTAAATATATTTGTAATAAATTTTAGACACCCTTTAATCCCCAAAAGTGGTAAATAGGGTAAAATAGGGGTAATAACCATAATTTATGATCTATTTGACCTAGATTCATAAAATGTGTATCTAGCATCGATTTTTTTTTTAAACATTTCTAAAATTTGGCGACCTCACTTTAATTACCAAAAACAAATTGTTATATCAATTTTTAACCACCATTTCCTCTCCATAAGTGGTAAATATGAGTAAAATGGGGGGTGATAACCATAGCTTATGAACTATGTGGTCTAGAGTTACAAACTTTGTATTTAAACTTACGTTTTAGCCCCTGAGGGATCCATCACAATTACTTATAGTAATTTTTACCAACTCTTTCATTTCTAAAGGAGGTAAATAAAGGAAAATTAGGAGAATAACCATAACTTTGATGGAGATTCATAAAATTGGTATCCAGATATTTATCCTAGCATTACACGAAAAAGTGTAGGCCTAATTGAAAGAAAAACCAACCATCACCATTTAATTTAAAAAAACGGAATTGTATATGATGTTGTATTCATTTTTACCAACCTTTGCATTCCCAATTTTTTTTTCGTATAATGTAGATTGTTAATTACATAATAAAATAGTTAATTAGAGTTCATTTTAATGAGCTTAAACTATTAAATTTCAAAATATTAGATTTTTTAAAATGGTTTCATTATTTTTTCTCGGATGCTAAAGCATATATCTAGATACCAATTTTGTGAATCTAAATAAGTCAAATATCACTCACATCTTACCCTTATTTACCACTTTTAGGAATGAAAGGGTGATTTTACAGCATCATATAATTTTGTTGCTGGTTGTCACATAATTTAAAAAAATGCTTTTACAATATCTCCCATGGTGAAACATATCCAGGTAGGCCCTAACAATTTTATAAATCTATGTAAAATAGCTCACAAGTTGTGGTTATTATGCTATTATTTTGCTTTGGGGATGAAAGGGTTGTAAAAAAAATCATACAAATTATAATAATAAACACCCCGAGTATGTTTGGATACAAAGTTTATGAATCTAGGTCAAATAACTCATTAAGTCATGGTTATCACCCCAATTTTACGCCTAGTTACCACTTTTGGGAGGAAAGAGTGGTTGAAAATTGATGTAAAAAGTTGTTGCTGGCGATTAAAGGGAGGTCGCCAAATTGTTGAGAGTGTTTTTATTTTTCTCTCCGATGCTAGATACAAATGTTATAAATCTAGGTCAAATAGCTCATAAGTTATGGTTATTATCCCTATTTTATCCTATTTACCACTTTTGGGGATGAAAGGGTAGCGAGAAATTAATACAAATAATTTTAATGGCTTCCGAGGGGCTAAAGCATATGTTTAGATACAAATTTTAATTAATTTATGTTAAATAGTTTTCAAATGTATCGTTAATCCCTTTTATTTACCCCTGTTTACCCCTTAATAGCCCAATTTCGGGCATTAATACCAGGCGGATTTTAGAGGACTTTTTCTATGTTCTTCTATGTTGTTTCAAGAACATATGCTGAAATTTTCAGCTTGTTACGAGTTTGTTCCCGTTTATTATTCAATACCCCTGGACTAATCCTAACGTACCACAGCAGACACATTGAATCAATGTTGGTTTAACGTTGGTCCAACGTCCTAGACGGATAAGAAACGTTAAACCAACATTGATTCAACGTCTAGTGTCTGCTGGGTAAATATGTTGCTTCAGTGAAGCATAACGACCCACCCACTTTAAGTAATATCACATCAACGCAATCACAGGCTCTAGGTCGGGATGGGGGGGGGGGGTCCAAGATATTGCTCTCACAAATTCACATAAATACTGAAAAATCACGAAAAAAACATCAAAATGACTAACTTATAGACTATAAATTTGTTTGAAAACCCAGACTTGTCTTACACTTGAAGACTTAACCCTTGTCCTGCTACACCCTATATATGTGGTTTCAAGCTGATTTTAAATCAAATAATATGTCACTGAAAGGGATAATATAGTTTGATTTAGTCCCGATCAGGCGTGAACCCGATCTGGCGTGCGCCTAAAAGGCGGGCCCGATCAGGCGTGAACCCCATGAGTCGTGGCCTATGTAATATGTATGAGGAGTGCCTTATACAGGGTTGGTATTACTTGTCATCAACGAGCCTGGGGCGTGTTCATACAATCTGACCAAAATAAGATCACATATAAGTCTGAAAAAATATTTACATACAATATCCAATAAAATTTTGATATTACTAATAGCTGTTTAATTTATGTGAGACTAATAAGAAAAATCGAATTATAAATAAACAAGTTCTTAGTGATATACTTGGCATTTAAAGACTTGAACAAATTCAAGCAGATGGTCAAAGGATCATAGAATTATTAATATTGTGGAAATGCTGGAAGCTTCAATTCTATTATTCTAAGTTTTAAAATGTTCCATTGCTGAAATAAAGATATTACAATGAATAACTTATCTTGTTTTTTTTTGTTACGAGAACGTTGAATGTGGTAAATAGCTTCTAGCAATACAATGATTTAATTGGTGATGTTATTAAAACCACCCGATTATTTTGTTAATCAAAAGATCTGAAACAATAACAATATGTCTTCTTCAAACAAAGCCGGGATGAAAGGTAATTATTTTTTTTGACAAATTATCTAAAACAGCAACACCATGGCTTCCTTTAAATCAATTTAAAATACAATGGCGGGGATAAGATAAGAGGGGTTGGTGATTGTAATATCACACCGATGACAGCATCACACCTCTATGGGGAAATCGACCACCAGTTATTTTGTTGTGTTTAGATGATTAAATAATTGTTGGGCCAGGTGTCTAATTTTTTATCCATTGATGTAGCAACACACCGAAGCCATGTGTCAAAGATGTGAAAGACTTGATGTCTTTAATGTGCAATAGTTAACTAGCGGCTGTATTTAATAAGTTATTTTTTAACAATTATCACGTGAAATATTTTGTCATTAATATTCTAGAACCCCTTTATGCCTTTTTAATAAATAAATATAATTTCAAATGATAATACCTTAACCGGGTAAGCACCACTATGGCCAATTTTAATCCGTTTTATTAGCATAATTAACATATAATAGGGAACGGTATAAGTGTTTGAATACCAGATATTAAAATGTTCGGTGTCAAATTAAACAAAAATGATTTATATTCAAAATATTTAATTTCGCGCCTCAAGGGTTAATATGAAAGTCACATATTTAATATCATATTCTTCATGTGTTTGATTGGCCAGTGGGAGTGAATTGCAGTTCCATGCTTTGAAGTCGCCTTCAGATCTTACAAAATGATTTGAAATAGTTTCATTAAACAAATAAAAGTCTATTAAACAAATAAAATGATCAGGGCAGGCCTTGCTTAAGCGACTTGACTGCAACGCTGTCGCCATGCTCTTCCCACTTATCTCCCCACTCACTTATTATGGGGCACGTCTGATCGGGTTCACGCCTGATGGGGACGACCAAGTCGAATCGAGAAACGCCTGATCGGGATGACACCTATAGTTTATGGTTTGTAGATGCACAGTTGTCAAATAATTCAATTTAGAAAATGCATAATAAAAAAAAATGAAATATTTTACGTCATTTGAAGCTGGAAATTGCATTAGCAATTCCAGCTTCAAATGAATGAAAAATACAATAGAAACTATTCAGCAGGACAATGGTAGAAATATTTTTGAAAGATCAATACTCATAATTTTCCAAGATTGAAATAATGCAGATAGCGTAATTCCATGCTGTGTCACCACTTGCCTGGAGCCAAAACAGAATGTTATCTTGAAATGTGATATTTTGTTCAATCATGCAGATAGGAGCTTGCTTTTTATCACCGCTTTTAGTCTTTTTTAGGTAAGCTGTCAATTTAGAATTCATTAAATTTGCAATTCATTTTTTTAAAAAAAAGGGACGAAAAGCACTAGTGTATGGCTCAAAAATCCAAAATCTGTGAGTTAATATTAATTTCCAAAGCACTACACTTACCTGGAGCCTAAATACCTAAAATTAACAATACTTATTCTTTGTCATGCATGCTTGTAGTAGCTTTGTTATAATGCTGTTATATCAGTCTAAGTCCGAGCCCAGCTCGGACCTGGAATTTATGACGCTGCAGTCTAAGTCCGAGCCCAGCTCGGACCTGGCAATAATGTTTAGCCATTCACGAAATGACATCACATGCGCGACTATGAACACAGCATGGGGAACTTAGAACATAAAGAGTTGATTTACTTGCGTCACAACCGTTTTTGAACTATAAAATAGAACTCCAGGCTCAGATGAATACGAGGCTTTCGGTATTTTCCAGATGAGTTGGGAATGTCATCTCAAAATTTCAAATTTGGTATGACACTCAGTATGCTCAGGGAATTTAGAAAGATTATTATATCCCATGATAATAGCTTATTTATCCGATTACTTTGTGTGTATAGACTTTATTGAATGCTTCTGTTATGTATTTTAATATATTTTATGTGAATTTATACAATGTTGTACTCCTGAATCTCCTTTAATCTAAAAAATACCATTTTTAAACATAATTCACGAAAATTTGACTACCTAATTAGCATATTCAAAATGGCTGTCGGTTACCATGGCAACATCACATTGGCCAATTAAATGAAGTGTATTCCGGTTATATATTGTATGTGTGTTCCTGTGGTGTATGGGAAATATATATGCCATCATTCTAAATTTCTATTTGGATTATCAAAATATGTCTCAAAATCACAAAAATGGCCGTGAATGTCTAATGTCATACACCATGTACACTGATACACTGTATAGTTTGGTATAAATTAGAAGTTAGTATATAATACAAATAAGACAGTGATGGGTAGGCTAATATAATCCTCACAAGAAATGTGGTTAAATTTCAAGGTTTGTCGTTAAGTGAGGGCAATGAAACAACTGGCGGCGCAGAGCCAGGTGGCAGGATTTAACCAGTTTGATCTTGGTAATTCCTAATATTTTGTTCAATATTTCACTTTTTAGCACTTGTTAGGCCACGGGAACATGTGCCCAAGTCCATCTTCGCATTTTGCAACACAACATTTACTGGGCGTTGCTTCAATTTGGAGGGAGGGGAGCTGGGTGTGAAAATTAAACCCATGTCACCATGTGTAAACATGGGATCATTACTCAAACATCCAGGCATTTGGCTCTTTCTAAGTCTCCCTTGCATTCAGCGCCCCTGGCGAATAGCACGGATTGTAGGTACCCCATTAAATACAATACAAAAGTAAACGAGTTAAATTTCGAGCTTTTCCTCTTGAGAATATTACTATTTTTGTTTTGCTGGTATTGATATTTAACTTCCATATGATACAGAACGATTGCATGGCATCATTCTAACAACATTTGAAGCTCTATTGATGACTCTGCAAGAAAAACTGTGTCGTCCGCAAATCAAATACTGTACATTTGAATTAATGTACAGATCATCATCATTTTCTGTCAGCTCGGAAATATATGCTAAGCCACTGTATTTTGAACTACGGAAACTTTCAAGATCAGATAAATAAAACAAGAATAGCAACAGCGATAAATTATCACCTTGCCTGACCCCGATCTCAGATTTAAATACATTTGATAATTTACCGTTCATTTTTACATAGCATTTGGCATTTGAGTACAGTTTGTTTATTACATTTAATATTTGGCCTTTTACATCCAAAGATAACATTTTTTTCACAGACTAACTCGGGATACATGAATTATAGAATCATAGGATGAATTAAAAACAATTGTTTAATACTTGATCATTGCCACAAACTTTTTTTTCAATTGTTAAACTTCATCTGATTGAAAAGTTTTGTTTAATTCTACATTTAAATTGTCAATATTTGTGTTATCAATTATGGAGACTACTCATCACTTCTAATCAGAAATGACAGGAAAAGTCTGATCCATACATCATTCCATCCATAAGGGATCACATTTAAGTATTACAATATAATGTTAAAACTGCTGTGATCAATTGACTATCATAATGATTTTTGTTTTACAGAGGCTCGATCGTGTGTGACTAGTTGTAGGAATAAACCGAATCGTGACTACGGATCATGCAAAAGCTGTACACATTTTGTCAAATGCCATAAAGGTAGAGGAGGTCTGCTGGAGCTTCCTTCTGTTGACGTATGGCCTGAGATCGTGAGAAGATGTGATGTGGATATCTCTTGTGCTAGAAGTAAGGGGTTTGCTCAATAACATTCGAGCTATGTAGTCCACATCACTAAAAATCTTAAAATTAATCTTAAAATTAAGATTATCTTAACTTTTCCCTGTTTCCATTAGAAACGTTAAGAGCATCTTAAGTTTTCTAATAGAAACGAGGAAATTGGAGAAAATAATATGATCTTTATGTTATTATATATATTTTTAGTTTTTTTTGGGCCCCTGAACTATGCAATTTAATTGATTAAACTACTATTAGGTACAAACTAAGCACAAACTCAATACAACTTGTGCTGAGTTTGTAACTCGTTGTGTTGTATCTCAAGTGATGATAAAGCTAACATTTGACTGAAATTTCTGCTGAATGAAATAATTATATATCGCTCTTATCACTAGCTTTATAGATCTGATAATCAGAAAATATTGTAATTACTTGCCACACAGAGCTGGAATTATCAAATAGTATTCTTTTTACTAGCCATATAAAGCTCATATTCATATTACATTGTGATTACTAGCCTTATGGAGCTGAAATAATTGTATAATATTCTAATTACTAGGCTTATCAAGCTCAAATGATTATATGACATCCTAATCACTAGCCTTATGAAGCTGAAATAGTCATATATCATTCTAATCACTAGTCGGGCTTATAAAGCTGTTTGTTGGGCTTTAACTAAATAATATTTGTGTGTGAATAATCGGGAGTTAAAACTAGAAAGGAAATAGAACTATAGCTTAGGAAGTAAGCACAACATAATTTACAAGTATGTTTTCATTACAGATGAACGAGGATGTGTGAAGCGCTGCAAAAGGGGACGGAATGGTGATTACGGCTATTGCAAAAGCTGCACACGTTTTGATGAATGTCGTAATGATGTAGAGCACCTAATGAAGCTCCCCTCAGCTGACATATGTGCTGAAATAATCACAACATGTGATTTCTGTGTGGGTTAGTGATTCGTGTAATAATTTTTGTATTGCTAAGAATAACATATCTCAGCAAACACAAACTAAGAAAAATAAATGCACGGATTATTTGTCTACTTTAAGTTATAGTTTCTTACTAGAAACTATATTATTTTTATTATATATATTATATTATTTTTTTTTATATTATTTTTATTATCGTGCGAGTGATTTTAATGAAGCACTCGATGAAATAGATTAATATTTTTCAGCTGGTTACTTCTGGCCTGTAAGTGTCAACAAGGCTAATAAACCAACGTTATAAGGCAAGCCACACTGGATGGGTTTTAACACGTTGACACAAAACTATATATATCCAAGAACACATTTTTGCTCTAGAAATTTTACTTATCCGTTTTGTAAACATAATTTATCTTTAAAGGATTGTTATGATATTTACAAAAGCAATATTAAAACAATATGCAAAAAATATACTGAAAACCTACATGGATCGGATATGCATTCCAGCTACATTTGAATAGGAACAATAGCAATTATAATAATCAGTTGACAATCGTCTTGTGTTGCTTATAAACGCGTGTAAAAGTCAGAGTATGTAAAACAGTCATCAGGAAATATCATCTGAACCGTGTAATAGTATTTTCAAAAGTGAAAAGTGTATTTTCCATTACAGCTGTTTTGGGTGGTAAATGCTGAGCAGACAACAACAAGATATTGTACATATTCTTTACTATAGTTGCGTAAATCACATGACATATATGTAATAAACAATACTGGAAGCGTTGAATATTCAAAGCACTCAGCCCCAATTCACATAAGCTCTAGAGTATTAAACCGGTAAAGGCTGAGATGGAAAGTTTTTTTATTCATATATAAAATAGCTTTTTTAGGGTTGTAAATTGAACTTGCACTTCGTATAGCAACAGGAAAATTATTCATCTAAAGCATTTTTGATTTTCTGAGTAATACATTAAAGTTGATTTACAGTGGAATCAGAGTGCTTAAAAGCAAAAAAATTATCCGTTAGCAAATCATTGTCTCTTAAGTATTTGCATATATTTTTAAAAACAACCTTTTCCATAATCTTGAATAAAGTAGATGCAAGTCACATAGATTCCAGGAAGTTGTAAATATGCATTGAGTAAAAACAGAAATGCATAATGTGCAATTATGCATTTCTTATAAAAGACCACAGCTTTATATGAATCTAAAATAGACAGCATTGAAAACAATTCCCCTGGAGTGGCACTGAAAAGGTCAAGTTTTGAGTCTTATGTAATTAAAAGGTGGTAGCGGATCAGCAGCTGACTGAGCGGACATACTACACTGCTGTGCAAAATAGGTGTTATAACTATTAGCCATCTCGGTGCTGTCGTCAATTAATCTATCACCACACCTAATATTTTTAAAGTCATTAGACACTTTGTTACCATAAACCATTTAGGTAGTGTAGTAACGTGGCAGTAGAATAACTTTGTATACTTTGTAATAACATCTTTATTACATTACAAACCTGTTACATTCAGAACAACATGTTCTTTTTGTGGAGCCAGAAACAGAATGAATGATTGACAGCGGTCACGTAACCTGCTTGACTAAAGGTCAATCTAAATATTAGAAATGAACAAAACAGAAATATCTTATTTTCTTCCATCATAGTTTTAAAGTAAATTATAACTTAAAATAATAAATTTAATTAAATGAAAAAATACACATTCAACATCATCAAATTATTTTCATTTAGCAAATGATTAAACAAGGAGGGTAGACTACCTCCTGTCAATAAGTTGGGTTTAATATATACCCAGGAGATCATTCTGCCCCTTTAATGTTAAAGCACAAATATTTCCAATTAGACTCTTTTAACACAATCATATGAAGTAGTCTTTTTAAATTATTTAAAATACACTTATATAGAATAGTCTTTTAAATATGCTGGTGGCCTTCTTTCCCGAGCAGATGTACGTTGTAGAATAGGCCCCGGAATAGATGTAGTAGCAACATTTGCATCTGATGGTGCTGTTGTGGCCGACGTCATTGACGAGTCAATTATATTGTCACTATCAATATCACTAGCTGACTCTACATCAACATGTTTTCAATGTCTGGTGTTTCCTAGACCTGTTTGGTCCGGTGTTGAAGTTGGTCATGGTGCCGCCGTATTTCCTGAGTGTCAGCTTGCACACTGGCTGAAACAGGTTTTTTCAACCACTTCTCCTGGTACCCAGTTTTGGGGACCAGAATAAGCACGAGCATAAACATGATCACCCACTTCAAATCTACGCTCTGATTTCACAGACTTGTCATGGTGCAGCTTCTGCTGTTGCTGTGATCGAGCCACTTTATGCGAGAGATTTGGGTGGAAAAGCGATAAGTGGCTTCTCAGCTGTCTTCCCATCAACAGTTTGGCTGGTGTTTCACCGGTTGTCGTGTGAGGCGTTATTCTGTAGGAGAACAAAAACCTGGCAAGTTTTTTTTCCAGCGCACCAGTTTGTTGTTTGCGCATAGCTAGCTCAAAAGTTTGTACCGCTCTCTCTGCTAAGCCGTTTGAGGCTGGGTGATATGGTGCTGAAGTCGTATAATTAATTTCGCTATGCCTGAAAAAGTCTTTAATTTCCGTGCTGGTGAAGATTGAAGCGTTATCCCTGTTTACCGCTCCCGGCAAACCAAACGCCTAAAATAACACTCACAAATAACTGATTGTAGCATTGGAGGTAGCAGAAGATATCGGGCAAATGTCCAACCACTTGGAATGCGCGTTGACTGTCACCAGGAACATTTTCCCCACAAAAGGACCAGCGTAATCTAGATGTAGTCTGGACCACGGCCTGCTGGGCCACATCCAGGGATGGAGAGGTGCTTTACTGGGATTTTTCGATTAACTTGACATGGATCACACTGTTTTGTAATGTTACCTAGGGCATGGTCAATGTTCGGCCACCAAACATAACTACGGGCGAGTGATTTCATGCGCTTTATCCCCGGATGACACTGATGCAACAAATGCAACACAGCCTTTTGACATGAAGGTGGTACCACTAGACGAGAACCCCATAGGATGCAGCCCTCCTCGGTATAAGCTCGTCCCGTTTTAGCATGTACTGTTTCGGTGCACTGTCCTCAATAATATTAGGCCAACCAGATTGAATGTGTTTATAAACTTTAGACAGTACAGGATCTATCTTAGTAGATGTCCTAATTTTAGATACATCCATTCTGATTTCTGCTACATACTCTCCTCTCAAATATCTGCTCATCCCCGAGCGTCATTGGTGACGAATCGAGCTGCTCGACGTTGGACCATCACTATGGATGAGATGTCCTTGCCTAGGTATGGGTCCCATATTGCGGCACCATACTCAAGTACAGGGCGTACTAGAGTTGTATTGACATTTCCCTTGATCTTTTTAGGGCAGGTTTTTAAGTTCATACGGAGGAATGCGAGGGTGCCGTTTGATTTTTTAGTGGTAAGAGCAACATGTTTGGACCCGTCAAGTTTGTTTGTGATGTTCACACCTAGGTACCGAGCCCTTGATACTTCCTGCAGGATCTGGCCACTGATGGTGTACAATTTTGTGAGTGGATTCCGTTTCCGACACATTCTGATGGATTCAGGCTTCTTGGCGTTAAACTTCATTCCCCATTTGTCCCGATCACGCTGCAGAGCATGATGATGTGCAGGATTGACCTGTAACAACTCTGATCGATCGTTTAAGATCTGCATCTAATATAGGCCCTACGTCAATAAGAATCAACAACTATTATTATTATTGTTATAGTTCAACAACAACAACAACAACAAAATCCATGAACTCTGCACACTGTGACTACATCAATCATATGTTATCTGATAGTTGAACAACAACGATTCCAAGCCATTCTGGAACTACAATAAATATAAACAAGATAATATAGGAATATTACCACTCAAACGTGATGGCGTGTTGTTCAATGATAAAATCGACAAAGCAAAAATCCTAAACGACCAGTTTACATCCGTACTCACTCAGGATGACGGTAACGTTATCCCTACTTTAAAGGGCGACAAATTCCCATCCATAGATGAACTGACAATCGAAAAACTGCTATGTGACTTGAAATCTAACAAAGCATTCGACCCTGACTGTGTTCTATCAAGGATATCTAAAGAGACGGCCACAGAGCTTGCACATGCGCTCAGTGCCTTTTTTTACACAGTCTTTGAGTGAATCAGCACCACCCAAAGACTAAAGGCAAATATTACACCAATAGTAATAATAACAATAATAATAATAATAATAATAATAATAATAATAATAATAATAATAATAATAATAATAATAATAATAATAATAATAATAATAATAATAATAATAATAATAATAATAATAATAATAATAATAATAATAATAATAATAATAATAATAATAATAATAATAGTAATAATAATAATAATAATAATAATAATAATAATAATAATAATAATAATAATAATAATAATAATAATAATAATAATAATAATAATACGTATATTAATAAGTATATTATTAAGTATAATATTATTATTAATAATAATAATAATATTATTAATAATTTTAATAATAATAATAATAATAAGTTTGGACATGTATGTGCAACTTAGTAGATGGACATAATTTATAGATGGAAAGTTCTCTGGAAAGTTCCCTGGAGTAATACTGATATTTGGAAAGTTACCTGGAAATTGCAGCTACAAATACATGAAAAAAAAGAATAAAGACCAACTGGATCAATGTGGATAAAGTTATTTCGTTTTTGCAGTTGTCCGTCTGGTTGGTGGAGAATCTGAGAGTGAGGGCCGTGTTGAAGTTTACCATGACAGGATGTGGGGCACAGTCTGTGATAACGGATGGGATGACACGGACGCCACTGTGGTCTGCAGGTGTGTAGAAGTCAAAGGTGCACAGTCAGCACATTCACCAATTGTAACAATTAAACGGTCCCTTCGCTTAAAGTTGAAAGTCGGTGATAAAAACATTTGAATCAACCAATAATTATTACTGAAGAACAGGTCTAGAATCTTAATAGTCATGTGAACGCAAATTACGAATGTGCTCGTTTTTAATGCATTCATTATAATATTCAATAACTGTTATTTGTGTTTAATCAACTAGAAATGTAAATGCTTGGAGTCAAATAAATTAATATGAGTACTGGTAATTGAATTAGTGGGTAATGAAGGAGTTGTGGGTCGCATTACCAGGTATTATTATTATTATTATTTACGATTCTTTTGTAGCGCTAAATCCCATTAAATGGATCTTAGTACTTTAGAACTAAAAATCTAATAAAACATGTGAAAGACATTTCTTTAAAAACTTTGTGTTTGAATAATAAATATTATATATTAAAAACAGGTTCTTTACCCAATAAATATTATATAGGGTAGTGTTTTGTGAATAAAAGTGTCTTAATTTGACGCTTAAAACTTGAGAGTGATAACGCATGTCGTAGCTCTGTTGGTAAGGATGCAAGAGGGTAAACATTGACATTGTTTAAATTGACGGTCAACTGGTTTAATACTGGTAGTGTGTGGTTCCCATTTTAAAGAATATAATGCGGTGACAATGTTTTTTATCTTAGAGATTCCATATATAAATATCCAATGATTTTCACAACCAGAATATTTTTAGATTCACGAAGTTACATATATCAACATTATGTTTTTAAACGTCATGGTGTATCTACTGGTGCTACTGGTGAGATTTTAAACTTGTCTACTCTAAGCATATGAAGAATAACATACCTGTGTAACTGAGCGCGAAAAATTATAGCATGCAAATTCTGTAAGATTAGACAATAAATCGAAAAATAATAGCATATAAATAATAAAAATAAATGGAAATGTGTCACTTTCCTGATACAAATTGTTACAATAATTTGTTTAAATATTAGTAGTGTGCGTCAGTTCAAATTCCCGCATTTCATATTATCATGACAAATTTCGATTTTAATTCTTCTTTTTATAATATATATTTTATCGACCCTTTGATTGTATTCCAGCTGCCCCCTCCTCATACATACACACATACATTCTGGCTGCTAGCCATTTTTTTTAGATAGTTTCTGGGGTTTTTTAGACAAAAATCGTTATCAAATAATGTCATAATGCCGTTTTTTATGAACAGGGAGCTGGGATTTCCATCTGGCGTGGCATACAGCATTGTGTGGTTATGTCAGGGAACTGGACCTATTTGGATGGACGACGTGGATTGTGATGGTGATGAGGACACACTCAGTAACTGTAGTTTTCGAGGATGGGGAATTGAAAACTGCAGCCATATAGTAGATGTCGGAGTCAAGTGTGGGGGTAGTAAGTATTACAGGGGTATGATACCCCATTTTGAAATGGAACAGCTCTCCTCATTATAGGTTGGCATAAAGGGTTGACATGAATTTCTACACAATTCCCACCAACGCTATTAAATCATCTTTATCCACTATTTCCCAATTCATGCTTTACACATGCTGTCCGAATTACAATCACAATATATATTCTCATTAACAATAATAATAATAATAATAATATAGCAATAATAATAATAATAATAATAATAATAATAATAATAATAATAATAATAATAATAATAATAATAATAATAATAATAATAATTATAATAATAATAATAACATTTTGTGTACTTTAACGTTCTCCTTTCCTCCGCCGATTTGTAGGTGAATTAATAATACTTAGCTAGAAAAATGGACTTTATGTTAACCTGAAATTGTCGATAATTTTCTCGTAATCGGTAAACAAAATTTGTTTAATGAGAATGGTGACTGCCAAGTGTGTTGCTGGTAACTGCAATACTTAATGATATCATGCTGATGGTAACTGACAAATTATGTTGCTGGTAACTCATACTTTATTTATTGGAAATTTCCCAATGGTGCATCAGATATACTGCTTATATTGAATTTTACAATTGCAATTCAATTAGCATGGTTAGTATATGTTTCTCATCATCATTTCAGTCCGGAATCATTGCCGAGATAATCATCGCTCTTCACATTTCTGTTATTTAAGTAATGGTAGACTATAGTCTTACAATACATCCTGATACTATTATCTTATGTAATGGATTTAAATTGTGCCCGGCAAACACGAAACATTGCCACCATCTACGACGCCCGTCCAACATTAAACAGGTCTGTGATGATTCACTCCAGCAACAGTAATAGGCTACTTGTAGATAGTCATCTAAGTAATATATATTATCGTACAAAGCCAAAAAGCAGTATCAGTTTACTTTGTAAGCAGATACTGCTTTTGGCTTTGAAAGCGGTAAATGTTTATCATTAAGGGAATATCGATATAATTGAAATTACCCATCAATACTCGTACTGCTTTCACTTTTTTAACACTAGGCCTATTAGTCGAATTTTTTTTGTATTTTTGTAGATTATCATCAATATTTATGTTATCAGTGTCTATATCTTGCACACAGTGTTAATGATGTACTGGATGACACATTACAAAATCATGGATCACAAAATTTCAGTGTGAGAAAATGGTTTTTGGATCATAACAGCGAACATTGTGGACACAGATCAAAGTATTTTCACAAATCAAACACTTCATTTCAAGAGATTACAAACCAATAATAAATGAAGAGCTGTTAAAATATCTTTCAAACGTCTTTCAAAAAACAAATATGTTCTAGTACAAATATCTGCTAGTACAGGTCGTGGCGATTTTAATAATTCTACCAATGTATCCCATCATACACAAATTCAACTGATGATGATGATATATTATATGCAATAATACCTGGCGTTATTCGCAAGATGAAATATATTGGGCATGTAGATGATTAAAGTGGTTGTAAAAGAAGGCCATGGATAAAGGCATGTTGAATACCAGTATAGCCATACATTCTTGATATTGGAAATGTCTATGAACAAACAGCTGTGTTTAATATCAGGTAGGCCTACAATAAGGAGATTCACTTTTCAGACAACGGTAAAGAAGTTATTTCAAGGGGAGGTAATTATTGTTTTCGTGGATATAAAGCTGAAGGATTAAGTTTTGTTGAGAAACAAATCAGTCCTGCTGATTGCAAAATCAAATTTGCTGTTCCATCAGACATGATTTTAGGTAAACACTCGGCAGTATAATAGCGATCTTGTATAGACGATCTCTGGTATATACACTATTAGTCAACAGGTGTAATAGGCCTGCACGACGCTCTATTAGGATCCATTAATTACCATTAGTCTAGGAGCACTATTGAATTTTTTAAAGTGTTGACGTAAAACATAAAAATCCAAAATTGCCCCCGTTTTGACCAAGGTCAAATATTAAAATGATATATTTTTGCTAGAATATAAGCTGATTCATGACTTTGGTATCTACCATATGGTTATCAGATATGCCCGACATAATGGTGTGGCCGGAAATTATATTGGCCATTGCATTGTGGGTAAAATCCAAGATGGCCACCATTACTGCAAGGTTAAGCTATATAAATTACCATCATTTCCGACAGAATGGACCGAAAAGCATAATTTTGATGTCTGCCATTGGGTTTTCAGGTATTCCCGGCAGTCATTTGTGAAAACCAAAAAATAATATAATTGTCAACATAATGGAAGAAGATTCGTGATTCTGGTAACACCCATGTTGTATTTTCATATATACGCCCCTGTGATTGGCAAACATAATTTTGGACAGTCTTTAAACTAACAACAAGTTTATCTGGAATCTACAGATATTTCAAAAGTTTTACATGTAAAATTCTAGTCTATGGGCATGTTGAGTATGGACATATCAAGGCGCTAAAATAAAAGTGATGATTTTGTCCTTATTGTGTCGCATCAAACCTTCCAAAAAGTAATTCAAATTGTCTTTTCTGTAGATTTTTCGGTTTGTTTTAAGCCCAGTCTGCATGTTGTATTCGACAGCTACAACATGTACAATGCGTTATCCAAAAGAGGGAAGCGGTATTGTTACCAGTTCGGCCATGTGGTACCCAGTCTAGCATATCTAAAAAATATATTATAGCCACCAAAACCATTCATCTATATCCATTTCAGCAAAAACTATATAGGCCTACATCTCTTTTATGTCATGACTCTGAAGTGGCCATTTTGTTTGTCTTATGGCCGACATTATGGTTTTAAACATCTTGATCATCTCCAAAATTATTTTCCGATCATGTCGGGCGCTATACATGAAAACCCTGTGTTAGACAGCAAAATCATCAATTTATCCTAATTCCGGCAAAGGTTATACACATTTCTTGCAGGGTCATGTTTTGTGATGGTTAATTTGCCGCCGCCATCTCGGTTTTGACTACATAGGCTACACCATAGTTTTAAGTGATACAAACATAGTCACATGTCGAGCTACTAGTATCTTAAACCTCTATGGTAGACATTGTCTATTATTTGTTACTTCGAGTAAAGTTAGAGACATTTCCTACTCCGAAACCCCCTCCTGAATCTGAATCTAGATAATTCCATCAAGTGATGTGCATAAGAAAATCCTATGGTAGACACTAAAGTCACGAATCTCCTTCTATTCTGACTAAAATGATAACAAAAATGTTTGACACGAATTTTGTTTCACCAAATGGCGGCCGTCTTGAATTTCATCCACAATAAAATGTAGAACTACCCTCGCCAACACAACTAAATTGGGCATACCTGGAAAACCGACGGCATTCACCGAAATCGTGAAGCTCCTTCTATTTTATCGAAAATGTATCAATTTATTGTTTTGACCTTGTACAAATGGCTGCCATCTGGGATTTTACTCGCAATGCAATAACTAAAGTACGTTCTAGCCACACCCCTATGTCAGACATGCTTGGAAACCCAATGGTACACACCGAAATTATGATTTTGCTTCCATTTTATAAATTTTTTTATATCAATTTACCTTGCACAAATAGCGGCCATCTTGGATTTATTAACAATGCAATGTCCTTTCTGACTACATCACTATGTCAGATTTGGTGTAGGCTGTGGTAGCCTTAAATAACCTGCAATAGCGTGTTTGACATTAGGTCTCTCACGTGGGATGAATGGAGTTACCAAGAGGGAGTTATCCTTCCTATCGTTACTCTGGGGACTATTCGACCCGAGGATAGCGGAGCTGCGCGAAATGCCACGGAGTCTCAGCATTAAATTGCACAGCGAAACCCAAGTCTCCGACCGTCTGGGCATGTCTTGGGGTAGATCCCCTAGACATACCCAGAACCCCTTATCGGGCGAGCGAAGGAAAACGCTCTCAATAATCCACCATGCCCTATCACCCCCACCCTCACATAATCATCTGTACATCATTCATCTCATCAATTGACTACAACGTTTTTATCGTATTGCAATGTCACTTAAAAGACCATTTGTGCCGAAAAGTGACGTAAAGCAAGGATTTACTACTACCACTACTACTATGTCAGATATAACTAAAACCCTTATGCTACATGTCACACTAAAATCAAGAATCTGCATCTATTCTGTCGACCTATTTTCAGTTTATTGTTTTATCTTGTACACATGGCGGCCATCTTGGATTTTGTAGGAAATAATTTTGGGCTCCTAGGCTAACTTTATTCAGAATTGGCCACTGAGCCTTAAAAAATGGTGCTTTTATCCTCCCGATAACGATGAGCCTACAATTTAATGCTAAACATCGTACTGGCTATTTTTCAAATAATATGTGATTTGTATGATGCTAAAATAATAGGCCAACATCTAAACACCTCCAGACAAAAATGAAGATTTTCTACATAAGGCTTTCTGATCAAGCAGATTCTCTCCAATTAACGATAGGGATAACAGGGTGCTTGATAGAGGTGGGCGGGGATGTCACCAAAAAATTTATAATAAAAATAATATACTTTAAAAATCACAAGATACATCTCCAAAATGTTTTTTTGACATGTATAGCGATCTGGTGTTTGAAAGAGGGCCTTATTTTATTAATGTTGACCCAATGTTGGTCCACCGCCTACGCTTATGAGTACATGCATAGGCACTCGTGATATATTACATCGCCCCTTACCATGCTTACTGTGATACTGTATTATGTAGTAATTAAAATAAAAGTCAGGACGCATCTTCATCAACTTCACGATCATGTAAACTATTACAAAACTTGTTTTAGAATATACATTTTAAATAGCATTTTTCTGTTAGAAGCGACAGTTACCACCCACTTAAACCGACAGTTACAAACCACTGAAGTTGCAGTTACCAACAACAGCGCGAATTGACACATGACAGTTACCATTCTCATCGAACAAATTTAGTTTACTGATCACGAGTAAATTATCACCAATTTTAAGTTAACATAATGTGCATTTTGTCCAGCTAAATGCTATTAATCCACCTACAAATCGATGGAGCAAAGGAGAACGCTAAACTACACAAAATATATGAAAATGTAAACGAATCGGTAGCCTTGTCAGCCATCTTTTGCTAATGGTAACTCCAGTTACCTCCACCGCTTAACCACAGTGATAATTGATAATAATAAAAATAATAATTGTAATAATAATAATAATAAGTTTGGACATGTATGTGCAACTTAGTGGATGGACATAATTTATAGATGGAAAGTTCACTGGAAGGTACCCTGGAGTAATACTGATATTTGGAAAGTTACCTGGAAATTGCAGCTCCAAATACATGACAAAAAAGAATAAAGAACAACTGGATCAATGTGGATAAAGTTATTTCGTTTTTGCAGTTGTCCGTCTGGTTGATGGGGAATCTATGAGAGAGGGCCGCGTTGAAGTTTACCATGACAGGGAGTGGGGCACAGTCTGTGATGACGGATGGGATGACACAGACGCCACTGTGGTCTGCAGGTGTGTAGAAATTAAAAGTGCTGTCAGCACACTCGACAACTGTAACAATACACCTCTCCCAATAGCAAAACGCCATACACTACAGTGACTGGAAACTGAACTATTTAGTTGAGAGTCCTGTCACACTTCTATTACAACACGCCACACAATGATTAAAACTAAACTATTTAGTTGGGAGTCCTGCTTATGTGCAAAATCGTGCAAACAGTGTATTAAACTGTCACTTTGGCTCAAGCTGAAAGTCGGTGATAAAAACATTTAAATCCACCAAAAAATATTATTGAAGAACATGTCTAGAATCTTGATAGCCATCTGGGGCCGTATGCACCAACTTCACGTTTACCCCAGTGGGGGTGAATGATATCACAGAGGTATTTACCTCTGTTGTTTCATGAAACCCTATAGGTTTCAGACTCCGGGGTTTTCCTGAGAATTTACCTCGTATGCACCATCTCGTGAAAACGCGGGGGTACAAACGTCCATGGTTATATAATTTACCCCCGTGGTTATTCACTTTATTGATTATTTGATGGGGAATTCTCAATGTTTTGCTGTCCAACAAGAACTACTACATCAGTAGGTCTAAATGATCTGCATCATTCATGCCTCATACCACAACGTTAACATGATTATGGTTAATAAAATAATAGAAATAGACACGGCTAAACTGATACAAAAATCTTAATGATGCATAAGAATATCTAATTGTACGCCTATGTCCGTCATGAATTGATCAATACAGCAATCATGTGATAATTAATGTAAATAACAACAATGTGCAATGTGAAGGCAATATGACATAGCCTGATAACAGCTATTGTGACATTGTAAATGTTGATAACTACAATTATTATAATCGATTTATAAACATGCATTTCATTATTTATTTAATAGTCATTAGTTATATTGCATTCAAAGCATTTATTTTTCACTGGAGAGATATTTAATATGTTTTTTTCTCTAGAAAAGTAAAAAAAAAGTTAGCCATTGCAATGAAAAAAAAAAACGAAAATCAATCAAATATAAACTGTTCATTTTGTATATTATAAACACAGGCCTAAGTAATATAATTCAGCTGCACACGTTTTGCATCGTTTAGTGATTTTTATGGTAACTTGTAACTGTATTTTGTTCGTTTCATTTTAAATGACACTTAAGAGATATATAGCCCTCTGACTACGAAAAAACAATCCCTATTTGTTTTATCTGCATGTATTAATTTCCGACACTTGCATTAGTGCAAAATAAACTTGATTCGGCTGCAACGTGTCCAAAATCGCGCTGCTCGTTTGGACACTCGGACTAAAACTCAAGATCACATTACCCCTGTGCTACGTGACTAGGATTGTCTTTAAGCTCTGCTTGTACATATACAAGGCATTGAAAAAAACTGTTCCCATTTACATCTCGGATGAGCTCAATCTCCATGAACCTAAAAGACCCTTACGCTCCAGCTATGCTGGGCCTTTATACACTGTTAGTGTTGGACGCAAAGAGGTTTCAGACTTTGATTTTGCAATCAAGGAGCCTCGGCTATGGAATAGCCTACCGATGGATTTACGCCAAGCTCCATCCGTTATGACCTTCTAGAAAAGACTGAAGACATACCTATTCAAAAGACACTATTATTCCAGAGACTAAAAACACAAGCGCTTTGACTGGTTACAAAATCAAAAAGGCGCTATATAAATAAACTAAATAATAATAATAATAATGATAATAATAATAATAATAATATCGGAATGTCAAAATTGAATAACTGCATTAAGTGATGAAACATTGAACACATGTATGTACATTTAGGATAAGGAGCTGGTAATTGATGTCATAATATATTATAGAAACATTTTCAAAACTTGAACGTACGCAGGTATCATTTGTCATAGTAGTGGTGGAAATTTTGTGTTGTTAATAAATGCATTAAGTTTAATTGATTTTGTATTTATTGATAATTATGCAAATCACGCTTTATCTGTAATTATTTGCATTTTTAAATGTTACAAGAGTGAAGCTATAACAAACACGTCTTCCCAGTACTTAGTTGATCATGTACAAAATACGCGAGATTGACAAATACAATAATTAAAAAATGGTACTTGCCATTTTCTAATATAATTACAATGATTTATTTATCAAAAATATGTATCTGCTATGCATTTCCATGCGATCTTTAGCAAAACATCATCGTTTACCCCTCGCTCTGCCGATTTACCCCTGGTCCCTAGTAGGGATAAATTTAACCTCCATGATACCTCTGGGGTTTGTCCAAACCTCCGATTGGTGCATACGGCCCCTGAACACAATTCACGACTGTGCTGGTCTTTGATAAATTTATTATCAGATTCAATAACTGTTATTTATGTTTAATCAACTAGAAATGTAAATGTTTGGACAGGAATTAAACTAATATGAGTAATTGAATTGATGCATAATCACGGAGTTGTGGGTCGCATTAGCGATTATTATTATTTTTATTATTTACCATTCTTTTGTAGCGCTAAATACCATTAAATGGATCTTAACACTTTACAACTAAAAATCTATTAAAACATGTAAAAAAAATCTCAAACACATTGTCTTTAAATAGTATCTATTAAAAACAGTGTATTTGACTAATAAATATTATATAGAGTAGTGTTTTGTGAATTAAAATGTCTTAATTTGACGCTTAAAACTTGCGAGTGATAGCACATGTCGTAGCTCTTTTGTAAGGATACAAGAGGGTAAACATCGACATTGTTTAAAATGACAGTCAACTGGTTAAATACTGGTAGTGTGTGGTTCCCATTTTTAAGAATATAATGTTTGCCACCGTTTTTATTTTAGAGATTGCACTTTCTGAATCCATATATAAATATCCAATGATTTTCACAACCAGAATAGTTTTAGATTACATTTTTAGTTACATAAATCAACATTATATTTTTAAATGTCGTGGTCTATCTACTGGTGCTATCTTCGCTGATTTATTTGTGAGATTTTAATCTTGTCTACTCTAAACATGTGAAGAATAACTTACCTGTGTATCTGAGCGCAATAAATTATAGCATGCAAATTCTGTAAGATTAGACAATATATCAAATAATAGTAGTAATAATAATAAAAATAAATGGAAATGTGTCACTTTCTTGATACAAATTGTCGTAATAATTTTTTTAAATATTAGTAGTGTGCGTCACTACAAATTCTCCACATTTCATATTATCATGACAAAATATCGATTTTAATTCTCCTTTTTGTAATATGTATTTTATTGTCGCTTTGATTGTGTTATAGGTGCCCCCCCCCCCCCCCTCTCATACATACACACACACATTCTGATTGCTAGCCATTGATTTTAGATTCTTATTTTATTTTATTTTAAAAATCGTTATCAAAATAATGTCATAATTCCCGTTTTTTATTAACAGGGAGCTGGGATTTTCATCTGGCGTGGCATACAGTCGAGCGTTTTTCGGTCAGGGAACTGGACCCATTTGGATGGACGACATGGACTGTGTTGGTGATGAGGACACACTCAGTAATTGTAGTTTTCCTGGATGGGGAATCGTAGACTGCGCCAATGGCCAAGACGCCGGAGTCAAGTGTGGTAGTTGTAAGTATTACAGGGGTATGATACCCCCTTTTGAAATGGAACAGCTCTCTTCTTTCTAGGTAGGCATAAGGGGTGGACATGAATTTCTACACACTTCTCACCAACAGCTATTAATTCTTTTTTTTACATTATTTCCCAATGTCTGATCAACACATGATATCGGAATTACAATCCCAATATATATTATCGTTAAATCGTGGAAAATAATAAAAAATGATCGTCTGAGAACAATCAAACTTTGTTCTTTTGATCCCTTGTGACGATTATATAGGTTTTAGCAACATGTTTGTGGGATTTATATTTTACTATGCCAAGTAAATGGAGGTGATGTATCTATTTTATGACTGAAAATTCGCCACAAGTTGTAGCTACAAATACAATACATTAAAAATATCACAAAAACAACTGGGTAAAAACAGATATAGTTGAAGTTATTTTTATTTTAGCACATGTCCGTTTGGTTCATGGACAATCTGAGAGTGAGGGCCGCGTTGATGTTTACCATGAAGGACAGTGGGGCACAGTCTGTGATGACGGTTGGGATGACATGGACGCCACTGTGGTCTGCAGGTGTGTAGAAGTTAAAGGTGCAGTCAGCACATTCAACAATTGTAACAATTAAACGGTCCCTTCGCTTAAAGTTGAAAGTCGGTGATAAAACATTTGAATCAACCAAAAATTATTACTGAAGAACAGGTCTAGAATCTTAATAGTCATGTGAACGCAAATTACGAATGTGCTCGTTTTTAATACATTCATTATAATATTCAATAACTGTTATTTGTGTTTAATCAACTAGAAATGTAAATGCTTGAACTCAAATAAACTAATATGAGTACTGTTAATTAAATTGATGAGTAATGACGGTGTTGTGGGTCGCATTACCAGTTATTATTCTTATTATTATTTACGATTCTTTTGTAGCGCTAAATCCCATTAAATGGATCTTAGCACTTTACAACTAAAAATCTAATAAAACATGTGAAAGACATTTCTTTAAAAACATTGTCTCGATAACGCATGTCGTAGCTCTGTTGGTAAGGATGCAAGAGGGTAAACATTGACATTGTTTAAAGTGACAGTCACCTGGTTTAATACTGGTAGTGTGTAGTTCCCATTTTAAAGAATATAATGCGGTGACAATGTTTTTATCTTAGAGATTCCATATATAAATATCCAATGATTTTCACAACCAGAATATTTTTAGATTCACGAAGTTATATCAACATTATTTTTTTAAATGTCATGGTGTATCCCCTGGTGCTCTTTTCGCTGATTTATTTGTGAGATTTTAAACTTGTCTACTCTAAACATATAAAGAATAACATACCTGTGTAACTGAGCGCAAAAAAATATAGCATGCAAATTCTGTAAGATTAGACAATAAATCGAAAAATAATAGCAATAATAATAAAAATAAATGGAAATGTGTCACTTTCCTGATACAAATTGTTACAATAATTTGTTCAAATATTAGTAGTGTGTTCAAATTCCCCGCATTTCATATTATCATGACAAAATATCGATTTCTTTTTATAATATATATCTTATTGACCCTTTGATTGTATTTCAGCTGCCCCCCTCATACATACATACACAATTTCTGGTTGCTAGCCATTTATTTTAGATTCTTTCTGTTTTTTTTAGACAAAAATTGTTATCAAAAATTGTCATAATGCCGTTTTTTATGAACAGGGAGCTGGGATTTCCATCTGGCGTGGAATACGACGATGCGTTTTTCGTCGCGGGAACTGGACTCTTTTGGATGGACGACGTGGATTGTGATGGTGATGAGGACACACTCAGTGATTGTAGTTTTCCTGGATGGGGAATTGCATACTGTGCTTATGGCCGAGACGCCAAAGTCAAGTGTCGGCCTAGTAAGTATTACAGGGGTATGATACCCCCTTTTGAAATGGAACAGCTCTCCTCATTCTAGGTTGCCATAAAAGGTTTGCCATGAGTTTATACACAATTCCCACCAACGCTATTAAATCATCTTTTACCACTATTTCTTAATTCATGTTCCACACATGCTGTCCGAATTACAATCACAATATATATTCTCATTAAATCGTTGAAAATAATATGAAGTGATTGTCTGAAAACAATCAAACTTTGTACTTTTGATCCATTGTGACAATTATATCAGTATATTGAGGTGATTGATCAATTTTATACATTGTAGGTACAAATAGAGTACAATAAAAATTGCACAAAAACAACTGGATAAATACAAATATATTTTAAGATTTTTTGTATTTTTTGCAGATGTCCGTCTGGTTGGTGGAGAATCTGAGAGTGAGGGCCGCGTTGAGGTTCACCATGACGAACAGTGGGGCACAGTCTGTGATGACGGATGGGATGACTCAGACGCCACTGTGGTCTGCAGGTGTGTAGAAATTAAAAGTGATGTCAGCACACTCAACAATTGTAACAATTAAACTGTCACTTTGGCTCAAGTTGAAAGTCGGTGATAAAAACATTTAAATCAACCAAAAAATAGTATTGAAGAACATGTCTAGAATCTTGATAGCCATCTGGGGTAATGCACCAACTTCACGTTTACCCCGGTGGGGGTAAATGATACCACAGAGGTATTTACCTCTGGGGTTTCATGAAACCCTAGAGGTTTCAGACTCCAGGGTTTTCCTGAGAATTTACCTCGTATGCACCATCTCGTGAAAACACGGGGGTACAAACGTCCATGGTTATATAATTTACCCCCGTGGTTATTCACTTTATTGATTATTTGATGGGGAATTCTCAATGTTTTGCTGTCCAACAAGAACTACTACATCAGTAGGCCTAAATGATCTGCATCATTCATGCCTCATACCACAACGTTGACATGATTATGGTTAACGAAATAATAGAAATAGACACGGCTAAACTGATACAAAAATCTTAAGATTCATACAGCTTTGAATCGCGCATGTGTGGGACGGTCAAGTGTAGGCTTACATTAGCCTATAGAGTACACTTTGACAGCATTAATATCAGTGACTGAACTGATTACAAGATACTACTCCAAAGAGAAATTGGCCCAATGCTGTTTTAATGTTAGACCAACGTCTGCGACGCTGGCCGACATTAAACCAACTTTTGGTGAGTGTGCCGTGTTGGCTGGGAAAGCGCTTACTGTCAATATGCTTGAGGTGAACTGTTTCCAAACCCCCATGGTAACATAGCCTTTTGTGTCACAACACAAAGCCCACATAAGAGAAATGGTGAATGATTTGCTCATAGATGTTGCTCAAGTATATAGAGTTTATATGATTTGGCTTGCTCTTAATGCGGCGATAGGTATGAGACGCATATAGTATTATTATATTGGCTGATAACTGTGGATGTGGGGTGATATGTCATTGTGGAATGTCCAGGGGCCACTGTTGCATTCTGGGTACCACATTGTCCCCCGTATTTTGACAGTTGACTACACCTTTAATGATGCATAAGAATATCTAATTGTACGCCTATGTCCGTCATGAATTGATCAATACAGCAATCATGTGATAATTAATGTAAATAACAACAATGTGCAATGTGAAGGCGATATGACATAGCCTGATAACAGCTATTGTGACATTGTAAATGTTGATAACTACAATTATTATAATCGAATTATAAACATGCATTTCATTATTTATTTAATAGTCATTAGTTATATTGCATTCAAAGCAATTATTTTTCACTGGAGAGATATTTAATATGTTTTTTTATCTCTAGAAAAGTCAGAAAAAAGTTAGCCATTGCAATGAGAAAAAATACGAAAATCAATCAAATATGAACTGTTCATTTTGTATATTACAAACACAGGCCTAAGTAATGTAATTTAGTTGCACACGTTCTGCATCGTTTAGTGATTTTTATGGTAACTTGTAACTGTATTTTGTTCGTTTCTTTTTAAATGACACTTAAGAGATATATAGAAACCCTCCGACTACGAAAAAACAATCCCTATTTGTTTTATCTGCGTGTATTGATTTCCGACACTTGCATTAGTGCAAAATGGACTTGATTCGGCTTCAACGTGTCCAAAATCGCGCTGCTCGTTTGGTCACTCGGAATAAAACTCAAGATCACATCACCACTGTGCTACGTGACTTGCACTGGTTACCGGTTAGTTCAAGGATTGACTTTAAGCTCTGCTTGTACATGTACAAGGCATTTAAAAAAAACTGTTCCCATTTACATCTCGGATGAGCTCAATCTCTATGAACCTAAAAGACCCTTACGCTCCAGCTATGCTGGGCCTTTATACACTGTTAGTGTTGGACGCAAAGAGGTGTCAGACTTTGATTTTGCAATCAAGGGGCCTCGGCTATGGAATAGCCTACCGATGGATTTGCGCCAAGCTCCATCCGTTATGACCTTCAAGAAAAGACTGAAGACATACCTATTCAAAAGACACTATTATTCCAGAGACTGAAAACAAAAGCGCTTTGACTGGTTACAAAATCAAAAAGGCACTATATAAATGAACTAAATAATAATAATAATAATAATATCGGGATGTCAAAATTGAATAGCTGCAATAAGTGATAAAACATTGAACATATGTATGTACATTTAGGATAAGGAGCTGGTAATTGATGTCATAATATATTATAGAAACACTTTCAAAACTTGAGCGTACGCAGGCATCATTTGTCATAGTAGTGGTGGGAATTTTGTGTTGTTAATAAATGTATTAAGTTTACTTGATTTTTTATTTATTAATAATTATGAAAATCACGCTTTATCTGTAATTAATTGCATATTCAAATGTTACAAGAGTGAAGCTATAACAAACACGTCTTCCCAGTACTTAGGTAATCATGTACAAAATAGGCGAGATTGACAAATACAATAATAACAAAATGGTACTTGCCATTTTCTAATATAATTACAATGATTTATTTATCAATAATATGTATCTGCTATGCATTTCCATGCGATCTTGAGCATAACATCATCGTTTACCCCTCGCTCTGCCGATTTACCCCTGGTCCCTAGTAGGGATAACTTTAACCTCCATGATACCTCTGGGGTTTGTCCAAACCTCCGGTTGGTGCATACGGCCCCTGAACGCAAATTACGACTGTGCTGGTGTTTAATACATTTATTATAATATTCAATAACTGTTATTTATGTTTAATCAACTAGAATGTAAATGTTTGGACTCAAATTAAACTAATATGAGTAATTGAATTGATGCGTAATCACGGAGTTGTTGGTCGCATTAACGATTATTATTTATATTATTATTATTATATACGATTCTTTTATAGCGCTAAATCCCATTAAATCGATCTTAGCACGTTACAACTAAAAATCTATTAAAACATGTGAAAAAAATCTTTAAAAACATTGTCTTTAAAGAATAAATAGTATATATTAAAAACAGTATATTTGACTAATAAATATTATATGGAGTAGTGTTTTGTGAATTAAAATGTCTTAATTTGACGCTTAAAACTTGCGAGTGATAGCACATGTCATAGCTCTGTTGGTAAGGATGCAAGAGGGTAAACATTGATTTGTAAACTCCCGATAATGTAATACTTCCCTATAATGTAATAAAAATAAACCGATAATGTAATACTTCCCGATAATGTAATACATTTACCCGATAATGTAATAAACAACCTCCCCGATAATGTAATACACTTTTAGCTGATAATGTAATAAACAAACTTCCCGATAATGTAATAAAACTAACCAATAATGTAATAAAGTGTCAAAGTCAATCGAATCATTTTATTTTACTTATTTCAAGACATTGTAGACAGTGTTATTTTCAGATTGATACCTCTATGAATGAATGGAGTTGTATACGACCTGTGTGCACATATAGGGTAAACTGGGCCAACCTCCTGAGGATGTTGAGATGAATGAAATGACACTGCCCACCAGACACATAATTCGATCCACGGGGTTCTGAGGCCGAGTACGCTACCTCTCCGTCACCGAAGCTCCCCACAATACTGAATCTTTACGAGTGAGTGAGGAAGAAACTTTTCTTTCTTGGAAACCTTATTAGTGACAGAGCAGGGAACGAAGCTGTGATCTCAGACTTTTCAGGCAGGCAGCTTTAACAACTACACCAGGACCCCGCCCTTGATACGTGAAGCTCTATACAAAGCATATTCCTATTATATTCTTCCTACCAGGTTGAAAAAGTCCAGAGCCTGTTATAATTAACTCAAGTTGTTTGAATCCATTTTATGTACCCAGTGGGACTCGGATACTTATTTTCAAAACGGCCCCCATAAAAACTAGAGGAATATCTTGAAATATATCAATTATAATATTTTGCTCCAATAATGTAATAAACTCCCGATAATGTAATACTTACCGATAATGTAATAAAATCAACCAATAATGTAATACTTCCCGATAGTGTAATAAATTTAACCAATAATGTAATAAACATTTTTTTTCAAGTCATCTGATTTTGCTAAAAATCTATTTAATATGCTCAGTGGAGCTCGGATACCTATTTTCAAAATGGCCGCCATAAAAACTAGAGATATACCTTGAAATATATCAAATATAATATTTTGCTCCAATAATGTAATAAACTCCCGATTATGTAATACTTCCCGATAATGTAATAAAATCAACCAATAATGTGATACTTCCCGATAATGTAATAAATTTAATCAATAATGTAATAAACTTTTTTTTTTCAAGTCATTTGATTTTGCTAAAATCCATTTAATATGCCCAGTGGGGTTCAGATACCTATTTTCAAAATGGCCGCCATAAAAACTAGAGATATACCTTGAAATATATCAAATATAATATTTTGCTCCAATAATGTAATAAACTCCCGATAATGTAATACTTCCCGATAATGTAATAAAATCAACCAATAATGTGATACTTCCCGATAATGTAATAAATTTAATCAATAATGTAATAAACTTTTTTTTTCAAGTAATAAAATATACCAATAATGTAATACTTCCCGATAATGTAATAAATTTAACAAATAATGTAATAAACATTTTTTTTCGAATCATTTGATTTTGCTAAAAATCCATTTAATATGCTCAGTGGGACTCGGATACCTACTTTCAAAATGGCCGCCATAAAATCTAGAGGAATACCTTGAAATATATCAATTATAATATTTTGCTCCAATAATGTAATAAACTCCCGATAATGTAATACTTCGCGATAATGTAATAAAATCAACCAATAATGTAATACTTCCCGATAATGTAATAAATTTAACCAATAATGTAATAAACTTTATTTTTCAAGTCATTCGATCATTTCTTGCTAAATATCCATTTAATATGCCCAGTGGGTTTCTGATACCTATTTTCAAAATGGCCGCCATAAAAACTAGAGGAATATCTTGAAATTTTTCGATTATAACATTTTTGCTCCAATAAAGTAATAAACTCCCGATAATGTAATACTTACCGATAATGATGATGATTTTTCTAATTAATGTAGGCCTATTTCAACACGGTCTAAATGGAAATAGATGTGCTGTAGAGTAGTATCGATTTAAAAATAATAAACTATGTGAAATTCAAATGCATACACATTTCAGTCACACAAGTTACCAAAAATTATTGGTTGAATGAATAATTATTCAAGCTGTATTGTTCAAAAACACAACCTACTAGTAAAACACAAATTTTGTATGTTTCATCTGCACACCACATAGATTTATCTAGGCACTCATTTTGCTAAATACATTAAAATCACAACTAATAATTTATATTCAGTTACATACAACCTTATTGTAAAATCGCCACACAAACTTTAAATCCTAGATATTAGGCACCAGAGTACGCAGTGATGACAATACCATATGAGATGTAAAATATATTAAAAATTACTGCTTTTTGAAGTCAGGATCGACATTGAAGAAGCATAGTGCAATACGATAAAATTAACGAACCTTTCACCGAGAACTGTCCATTTACAAAATAGTTCAGAAAAAAAAAGCTTTGTATGAAACGTAAAACACAATAATAGCAAAAACAAAAGCGGTAAAATGTGGAAATATTACCATTTATCAATATATATATGCATATATCTAAAAAATATAATTACATATTATTGTGGAAAATAATTACATACTTGACAGACAATGCTAAATATGACATGTAGTTTATGAAGTATAATAAATACCAGCAGTGACATTGCAGACTATTTGAGACTCAACAATTTGTACAAATGTTAACGCCACTTTGTACATACTAGTATTTGGCTTAGATCCGTAGACATGGTAAATATGTTATCAACATGTTATCAACAAAGCTATAACCTGGAGCCACTGTATAAAAGACTTAACTTACCCTATTGTATGGGGAAATCAAATTACACTACAATTCTCTACAAAAGTGGAATTTAACCTTTTCCCTACCATACATGACGGAAATTTCCGTCGTCATTCGTCAATGAACGTAACCATAAAATGACACAAATTTTCGTCAAGTATATACTACATTTATGTATTTTTCGTCATTTGAAGCTGGAAATTGCGTTAGCAATTCCAGCTTCAAATGACGAAAAATAGAACTCCTACACCAGTTTATCTGGATTCTGGCATGCACCCCGGCCTGGAAGTCAAAGGGTTAAAATACATCAGTAGATAAGGCTATCCAAGAATAAACTGTAACATGGCTTTTTTGTGAACGATTACAGTTTCCTCTACAAACTAATGATATTTATATGAAATATAAACACAGTTTTCATACGTTACATGATGTTTTTATCTCAAGTTTTGGCCAGTTGATCAAAATCTGAATCAATTTCATATTTCCTACACTTTTCTTAAAGTCACTTTAACGACAAGTTTCACATGGACCGAAAGCATGTGTCGTACTGAAGACGACGATATAAGTTTTATTTTTAAAAGTTAAACACTTAGTTATTTATCATCTCTTTTCTATGGTAAACTATCAGTAAAACTAGCACAACTTGTTGTCTGCTAAAGTTTTAGGTATAGTAGAATTCTGGGTAGGGAGTGTGTGATTGGATACATTTGGAACACATGTTCCCGACACAAAGGTCATGTTTTACCCAGTCAGTCCCTACCTCACTTGTCATCATAGGACGTCGAGAACGGCTGCACTCCATGTCATCTTAGACATGTAAATCTTATGGATACTTGTATAATAAAGCATCATGAACAGTCTCAGCTACAGCATCATCTTTTTTGTTTTATATTTATCACACAAATCCCCGTGTGATATTTGGTGGAGAACCTATTTCAAGGTATAGTTTTTAGAACATTTTAAACAATATATAAGGTTCATGCAGAGAGCAGAAGATGGGCCCGCTTTCAACACCAGGGCTGCGAAAGTAGACGCTGGTCGGACCGTGACACCAGACTCAGAAATAACAGAACAGCCTCGCCATAATGGCTACAGATAAGCCACTAAGACCACAACAATTCAGTGAATCGCAGGACGATGCCATGAAATGGCTTCGCAAATTTAAAGAATATGTTGGATCAACAAAAGCCCAGGATACTAATGCTATACATTGTTTTTATATGCTCCTAGGGCGGGGGCCCTAGGGTAGTGGTTAGCACCGCTGCCTTTCACGCCATAGCTCGGGGTTCGGTCTCGGCGGTTTGAAAGAAACAAAAATGTTTCTTCCCCATCCACGTGTGAAAGTCAGTATTGTGGGGAGCCTCCGTGACCGAGAGGTAGCGTGCTCGGCCTCAGACCGCCAGGGCTCGAATTTCGAATCCTGTGTCTGGAGGACAGTGTCATCTCATTCATCTCATCATCCTCAGGAGGTTCTCCTGGCCCAGTTTAGCCTATATGTGCACAAAAGTGGCCTAAAGCCAGATTCATTTCATTTATATGCTCCTAAATGGTCCAGCTGACGATTGGTTTTCAAGTTTAGCTGACGACAATAAAGATACCTTAGCACATCTATACATCGCTTTTGAGGAGAGATATGGACAATCCAAAAAAGCTGAGGATCCAAATTTTTTAGAACAATTTGAAGACAGACGACAGAAGATTAATGAGCCAGTGTTGGACTATATAGCGGCTATGAAAGCTATGGCTCTAGGCACGGACCTAGAACTACACTACCTTCAATCTTTCATTGTGAAGGGACTACGCCCACAGTTACGTCGGGCGGTGAGACAGCAGAATCCGGACAATCTGCCCACGCTGGAGAAAGTGGCAATACAGGTTGAGGATGCGGGAGAAGAAGAAACAGAGACGGATCAGAGCTCTGCCAATAACGCACTTGTCACTGAGCTGCAGATGTTGAGACGTGAGCAAGCAGAGGTTAAATCATTGATGGCAGATAAGGTGAACAACCAGGAACCAGTAGCGGTAGTGTCAACACCACCGGCGCACCCTCCCGGGATACAACCGCAAATGCCGACCTGGCAGCATCAATGGCAGCAGCAAAATGCTGTTCCGAGAGATATGTGGTCAGGTCCAACAGCCGCCGGGAGTGGGGTAGCTGGTCAACCCTGGCCTGGCCCATGGCCGGCTCAGTGCCCACCACCCGCCCAATATCTACAAACCCCCTAACCAAGCCAAGGGTGGGACATGTCCCCTCAACCTCAATGGCAATATCAACAACGTCACCAACCAAGACAACAACCCCAACAACAACAACAACGACAATATCAACAACCATGCATTGGCTGCGGCGGTTTTGGCCACCCAAGGTCACGCTGCAAGGCCAATGGGCAAACATGTAGGATTTGCTCCAAAATTGGGCATTTTGCTTCTGTTTGTCGCTCAGCCAGAGACAATAATAGAGAGAGACAGCAACAACAACAACAACAACAAAATAATCATCCATCGACTGGCAATAGAGCATGAAGTGTCAGGCCTGACTGTGGAGTGCCCCCACACCCCTCCCCACCCAGGCCGACTTCTCCATTTATTACGGATACTTTTTCTCCAGAATCTCAGATTCCTGAGGTATGTCTGAGTGATGTTGGCACTGCTAATTATATCAACGTCGCTGTTGGTAATTTAACCCTTCCAGCCCTAGTGGATACGGGCGCAGCAGTGTCATGTGTCACAAAATGTATATTGAAACGTGCTGGGTTAAGTAACATTAAGATGCAACCCTCAGACATACCCCGTATTTATGGTGTCAATGGAGCTGTTACCCCTGTTTTATCATGTGTTATTTTACCTATCACCATTAACAAGCTTGTCTTACTTCATAAGTTTTATGTGTTTCAAGAGCTACATAAGGATATTATTTTAGGCTTGGATTTTCTTAATTATCATTGTGTGGATATATTGTTGTCAGAACAGTGTGTCAAAATACGTGGTGGACTGACCGAGGCTGCTCTGACCCCATTCCCGCTCAGGAATACAGCAGCCCGTATTGAAGGTCAGGTTGACCTGCCGCCTATGTCAAAGTCCGTTTTGTCTCTAACTGTTCCTCCAGAAATAACAGCTGGTGCTACATTACTCGTTGATCCACACCCTTCCCTGACGTCACGAACCAATTTATTGGGTTCAAGGTGCATAGCTACATGTATACATAATGGTAAGGCTTCTGTGACTTATAGACTTATGAATCCAACAAACAGCAATGTTAAGTTGAAGTCAGGACAGCCTATAGCCTGCATATATGATATTGTGTCTTCTAAAGTAGATATTTGTTCTATGGAACAAATGGATGATAATGTTAGTGTAAATAGTATAAACACAGAACATTCCTTGGACGACCTGAAAACACAGGCAAAAGTTGCCACAGCTATTGGTATAACTTTACCAGATTCCACTCTGACGTCTCAGCAGCAGTTGGAGTTATTAGCTTGTGTTGGGCGAAATCGAGATGTATTTGCATGTAACCTATCTGAACTTAGTACTACAGACCTATCAGAACATAAAATAGACACTAGAGACGCCACACCAATTCGACAAAGGTTTTATCGTACATCATCCACAATCAAGACAGAAATAGAAAAACAATGTGAAGAAATGTTGAAAAATAATATAATAGAACAAGCACCAGCCTGTGAGTGGCAGTCACCAGTGGTAATGGTTAAAAAAAAATCTGGGTAATATCGATTTGCTGTCGATTACAGAAAAGTGAATTATGTAACTGTGTCTCACAGCTTTCCTTTACCAAGATTGGATGACGTTTTTGATGCCTTGGGTGACGACCAAGCACGACTTTACTCAAGTATTGATTTATTTAATGGTTTTTGGCAAGTCCCAGTTGCAGAGGAGAGTCGTAACACCACTGGATTTGTCACAATATCATGGTGTATGGCGTTTCAAGAAGCTACCTTTTGGTTTATTAGGATCACCCTGTACTTTTTCTCTAGTGTTGTCAAAAGCTCTCCATGGTATTAATTGGAAGTTCGCTATGACGTATGTGGATGACATTCTCGTTTTTAGTTCAAACTTTGAACAACATTTAAGACATTTAGACATTGTTTTTGAGAGACTAAGATCAGCTAAATTAAGGATAAAACCGTCAAAGTGCAGCTTTGCGGCTGATAAAGTTAAATACCTGGGACATGTGATCACAAAAACGGGAGTTACTGTAGAAGAGGGTAAAGTGACAGCTGTCAGAGACTTTCCCACCCCTACTGACGAGCAGCAGATACGCAGTTTTCTTGGTTTGTGCTCTTATTATCGTCGTTTTGTTAAAAACTTTGCGCACATATCTGCTCCTTTATCTGCTTTATTAAAGAAAGACAGTGATTTTATATGGACAGAACAATGTAATACTGCTTTTGAAAGTCTCAAAAATCATCTTACCAATACACTAGTGTTAGCATTTCCTGTAATGAGCAGACCGTTTAAACTGACCACAGACGCATCAGGATACCCCATAGGATACGTCAAGATGATGAGAATGGTGTTGAGCATCCAGTTGCGTATGGTGGTCGCGCACTACATAAACATGAGAAAAAGTGGTCCATCAGTGAAAGAGAATGCCTTGCTGTCATTGAAGGCATTAGAATGTACCATCCGTATTTAGCTGACACTGAATTTAAAGTGATCACTGACCATTCGTGTCTACAGTGGCTGAAAAATATTAAAATTGAGACTGGACGTTTGGCAAGATGGTCACTCATTTTACAAGCATATCGTTATGAAGTTGTACACGCTCCTGGGAAGAGCATTGGCCATGCTGATGCCCTTAGCAGGCGATTATATCCAAACAATACGTCATGTCAAGATGACCCGATGGATATTTTATTGGATAAAGTGTGCCCTGTACCTGGACCATCACATATAGATACGGTGGATAATACTACGCCCATTACAGGCGACTGGGCAGTAGCTTATCTAGACACTGGGGATCAAATGTCTACACAGTCTGCTAAGTATAATGTACCCCTCGCATGTGGACCCCCTGTGCCGCCAGCGGTACACTGTGCAACGTTATTTAATGTTAATGCGGATTCAATCAGTGAAGCTCAGTCTAATTGCCCTGAGATTGGACCTATAAAAAGATATTTAGAGACAGGCGTTCTACCACAAAGTGATGACGACGCCAGACATATTATTTTATCGTCTGATCAATACATAATCAATGACAGTATTTTGTATCACCTATATCAACCCAGGGTAAAAGTTAGCAAAATAAAGAAGAACAGAGGCTCGATAACAGACATGGAACGTTACGTGAAACAGCTGGTAATACCACGCTGTATGCGCCAAGACATTATAGAGGCACACCATGACTGTCTCTTAGGTGGTGGACACGAAGGTCCTGAACGCACATACGCTACTATACGCAATAGATACTATTGGCCACGTTTATACACTGAAGTTTTTGATTATGCACAGAGCTGTGATTCTTGTCAGAAAGCAAAGCGTTTACCACAAACACCCTCTGCACCCCTGCACCCCTTGCCAGTGGCGGACTTATTTGAACGTTGGCACGTGGACATTTTAGGCCCTTTGCCTACAACAACCCCTGATGGATATAAATATGTACTGGTTTTGGTGGACAGTTTTTTGAAGTGGTGTGAGCTGATTCCTCTTAAAACACAGGAAGCAGCTGACATTGCTTGGGTCTTGTACACTGACATTTTTAGTCGCTACGGAGCTCCAAAGCAGATTGTACAGTCATTTTGTACACTATTTGATGTGAAAAAATATCACACCTCTCCATACCATCCACAGACGAATTCTGCGTGTGAGAGACTTAATTCAACAATAGCACAAACATTAAGAACGTACATAGACGATAAGCAAAACACATGGCCCAAGCTACTACCTGCTGTAGCCATGGCTTATCGGTTGACACCAGCAACTCGCTCATCCCAGTTCTCGCCATATTTTCTCCTCTTTGGTCAAGAGATGCGTACGCCCGTGGACGCAACACTGCTTCTACCAGTGGAGATGCCTAGAACAACTACACGTCATCTTCAAGTAGCTGCAGACAATTTAAAAATGTTCAGGCAAATTGCTAAAGAAAATGTGGAGCTGACACAGACAAAAGAAAAGGAACGACATGACAGCAAGGTGAAGGCCAAAAATTTTGCTGTGGGTGATCGTGTGCTAATGCAACAGTGTCGCCGTTTCCCTGGACTATCGCCCAAGTTGTCTCACAAATGGACAGGTCCGTATTAAGTCACTGAGGTGACAGGCCGCAACACGGTGAAGTTGCGATGGTGTTCAAGTAATAAGGACGTACGTAGTCGCATAAACATCACACGTCTACGGAAATACTATGATCCAGATGACAGGCTTGTACCGCCCCCGCTCCCCTCCCGGTACAATGCCTGTCCGACGTGACAACAGCCAACCACACCCTATATCAAACCAATCCACCAACACCCCCCACAACGCCACCCCCTCACAGCCATCAGCCACAGGAACAACTACTGATAATGCTGATGTTGAGTGGTATGCAGCTGAGAAGATCATCAGATCACGTGGCAGAGGGAGTGATAAGGAATATCTCGTGCGTTGGGAGGGTGATTTCCCAGACAGTTGGCAACACAACAGTGACGTTTCACCAGCTCTAATAAGATATTTCGGTTTAAAAAATATAAGAACGCTAATACACACCGTGTGTAGAAGAAATTTTGTTTATATATAAATTCAATTTTAATTGCTTTTGCATAAGTTATATTTTATTCTATGTCGAGTTAAACACGTTTTACATTGACATTTTCGTATCCATATATACGGACAGAACATTAGTGCGACAGAGACATTAAAAGAAGATCTGTCATTTTATCAAGGATACATCAGTACTATAAATGACAAAAAGTTTTTCATTATAAATTATAAGTGCTAATGTTTAAAATGGATATATTTTATATATTATCAATGATTTTTATGTGTGGTTACAAACATTCATTCTACAATGTCGTGGACTGGGATTTTACAGAATGGCTGCTTGTTTTTTTCAACAGCTTAGTTTACTGGCGTCTGCTGAATATGGATACTGTACCAGACCGTCTATAGGGTCAACTTTAGGGCCATCTTGGGTCATATTTTCTTCTTTACTACGTGTGTGCACACGGTCCATGATGACCAATCTCGATCTATGGTATTCTTTCTGTATATCAGTTAAAATATATCTTTGTGACACAGTAGATTTGCATATTTCACGCATACAACATGGTATTATCGTCTTTGTGCCTTTGTGATTCACTTTTTTTTAAATATATAATACTTTTTAGAAATTTCGGGACGAAATTTTCACGCGAAGGGGCATGTATCGTCAAGACGGCAGTTACTATACACTGCTGCCGGGATTCTGGATCTATATGGATCGCCCTATACAGAGGTACCACCTAGCGGTGAGTCCGCTACCATGCTACTCTGTGACCTGTACACCCTACCCCTTTTCTGGTACACTCATTTTTACTCTTTTCTCTCTATCATTCATGGTGGTCAGAGATCATGGCATTGTTTGTTGAGTTTGCCACTTTTCTTTATATAAGTAAATAATTAACGTTACCTATTTCTCTTTTATACCTGATTTTTCTGTAATGTATTTACCATGTCTAGTGAAAGTCTAGGAACACTAGCTTTGCTAACTTTTTAATAATAAGCGTTTTTATCTCAAGTTTTGGCCAGTTGATCAAAATCTAAATCAATTTTATATTTCCTACACTTTTCTTAAAGTCACTTTAACGACAAGTTTCACATGGACCGAAAGCATGTGTCGTACTGAAGACGACGATATAAGTTTTATTTTTCAAAGTTAAATACTTAGTTATTTATCATCTCTTTTCTATGTTAAGCTATCAGTAAAACTAGCTCAACTTGTTGTCTGCTAAAGTTTTAGGTATAGTAGAATTCTGGGTAGGGAGTGTGTGATTGGATACATTTGGAACACATGTTCCCGACATAAAGGTCATGTTTCACTCTTCCCGCCCAGTCAGTCCCTACCTCACTTGTCATCATAGGACGTCGAGAACGGCTGCACTCCATGTCATCTTAGACATGTAAATCTTATGGATACTTGTATAATAAAGCATCATGAACTGTCTCAGCTACAGCATCATCTTTTATTTTGTTTTATATTTATCACACAAATCCCCGTGTGATAGTATCACATTATTGGTTGATTTTCTTACATTATCGGTAAGTATTACATTATCGGGAGTTTATTACATTATTGGAGCAAAATATTATAATTGATATATTTCAAGATATTCCTCTAGTTTTTATGGTGGCCATTTTGAAAATAGGTGTCCGAACCCCACTGGGCATATTAATTGGATTTTTGGCAAAATCAAATGACGTGAAAAAAAAATGTTTATCACATTATTGGTTAAATTTATTACATTATCGGGAAGTATTACATTATTGGTTGATTTTCTTACATTATCGGGAAGTATTACATTATCGGGAGTCTATTACATTATTGGAGCAAATTATCATAATTGATATATTTCAAGATATTCCTCTAGTTTTTATGGCGGCCATTTTGAAAATAGGTATCCAAGCCCCAATGGGCATATTTAATAGATTTTTAGCAAAATCAAATGACTTGAAAAAAAATGTTTATTACATTATTGGTTAAATTTATTACATTATCGTGAAGTATTACATTATTGGTTGATTTTATTACATTATCGGGAAGTATTACAATATCGGGAGTTTATTACATTATTGGAGCAAAATATTATAATTGATATATTTCAAGATATTCCTCTAGTTTTTATGGCGGCCATTTTGAAAATATGTATCCGAACCCCACTGGGCATATTAAATGGATTTTTAGCAAAATCAAATAACTTAAAAAAAAAAGTTTATTACATTATTGGTTAAATTTATTACATTATCGGGAAGTATTACATTATTGGTTGATTTTATTACATTATCGGGAAGTATTACATTATCGGGAGTTTATTACATTATTGGAGCAAAATATTTTAATTGATATATTTCAAGATATTCCTCTAGTTTTTATGGCGGCCATTTTAAAAATATGTATCCGCGAATCACACTGGGTTTATTATTGGATGTTAGCAAGAAATGATCGAATGACTTCAAAAAAAGTGTCACTAATAAGGTTTTCAAGAAAGAAACGTTTCTTCCTCGCTCACTCGTAAAGATTCAGTATTGTGGGGAGCTCCCGTGATGGAGAGGTAGCGTACTCGGCCTCAGACCCCCATGGATCGAATTCTGTGTCTGGTGGGCAGTGTCATTTCATCTCAACATCCTCAGGAGGTTGGCCCAGTTTAGTCTATATGTGCACACAGGTCGTATACAGCTCCATTCATTCATAGAGGTATTAATCTGAAAATAACACTGTCTACAATGTCTTGAAATAAGTAAAATAAAATGATTCGATTGACTTTGACACTTTATTACATTATTAGTTTGTTTTATTACATTATCAGGAAGTTTGTTTATTACATTATCAGCTAAAGTTGTATTACATTATCGGGGAGGTTGTTTATTACATTATCGGTTAAATTTATTACATTATCGGGAAGTATTACATTATCGGTTAATTTTTATTACATTATCGGGAAGTATTACATTATCGGGAGTTTGTTACATTATTGGTTGTATCAACGTTTAAAATGACAGTCAACTGGTTGAATACTGGTAGTGTGTGTTTCCCATTTTAAAGAATATAATGTGTGACAATGTTTTTATTTTAGAGATTGCACTTTCTGAATCCATATATAAATATTCCAATGATTTTCACAACCAGAATAGTTTTAGATTACATTTTTAGTTACATAAATCAACATTATATTTTTAAATGTCTTGGTTTATCTACTGGTGCAATCTTCGCTGATTTATTTGTGAGATTTTAATCTTGTCTACTCTAAACATGTGAAGAATAACTTACCTGTGTATCTGAGCGCTATAAATTATAGCATGCAAATTCTGTAAGATTAGACAATATATCAAATAATAGTAGTAATAATAATAAAAATAAATGGAAATGTGTCACTTTCCTGATACAAATTTTCGTAATATTTTTTTAAAATATTGGTAGTGTGCGTCACTTCAAATTCTCCACATTTCATATTATCATGACAAAATATCGATTTTAATTATTCTTTTTGTAATATGTATTTTATTGTCACGTTGATTGTGTTATAGGTGCCCCCCCCCCTCTTACATACACACACACATTCTAATTGCTAGCCATTTATTTTAGATTCTTTCTGTTTTTTTTAGAGATAGAAATCGTTATCAAAATAATGTCATAATTCCCGTTTTTTATTAACAGGGAGCTGGGATTTTCATCTGGCGTGGCATACAGCCGTGCGTTTTTCGGTGAGGGAACTGGACCCATTTGGATGGACGACATGGACTGTGTTGGTGATGAGGACACACTCAGTAATTGTAGTTTTCCTGGATGGGGAATTGAAAACTGCAGCCATAGCAAAGACGCCGGAGTCAAGTGTGGGGGTAGTAAGTATTACAGGGGTATGATACCCCCTTTTGAAATGGAACAGCCCTCCACATTCTAGGTTGGCATAAAGGGTTGACATGAATTTACACAAGTCCCACCAACGCTATTAATTCATCTTTTTACACTATTTCCCAATGTGTGCTCAACACATGCTGTCGGAATTACAACCCCAATATATATTTTCATTAAATCGTTGAAAATGATATGAAATGATCGTCTGAAAACAATCAAACTTTGTACTTTTGATAAATTGTGATGATTATATCAGTTTCAGCAACATTCTTGCAGGATTTATATTTTACTATGCTAAGTAAATGGATTGAGAGAAAATTCGCTACAAATTGTAGCTACAAATACAATACATTACAAAATAGCACAAAAGCAACTGGATACATACAGATATAGTTGAAATTATTTTTATTTTTGCAGATGCCCGTCTGGTTGGTGGAGAATCTGAGCGGGAGGGCCGCGTTGAGGTTTACCATGACGGAAAGTGGGGCACAGTCTGTGGTGACGGATGGGATGACACGGACGCCACTGTGGTCTGCAGGTGTGTGGATGTTAAAGGTTCTGTCAGCACACTCAACAATTGTAACAAATTAAACTGTCCTTTTGCTTTAAGTTGAAAGTCATCTGTGTGAAAATCATGACTGTGCTCGTTTCTAATACATTTATTATCATATTCAATAACTGTTATTTGTGTATAATCAACTAGGAATGTAAATGTTTGGACCCAAATTAACAAGATATGAGTATCGGTAATTGATGAGTGATCACGGAGTTGTGGGTTGCAATTAGCGAGTATTATTATTATTTACAATTCTTTTGTAGCGCTAAATCCCATTAAATGGCTATTAGCACTTTACAACCTAAAATTTATAAAAACATGTAAAAAACCACATTTCTTTAAAACATTGTCTTTGAATGATAAATATTATATATTAAAAACAGTGTCTTTAACTAATAAATATTATATAGAGTAGTGTTTTGTGAATAAAAGTGTCTTAATTTGACCCTTAAAAGTTACGAGTGATAACGCATGTCGTAGCTCTGTTGGTAAGGATGCAAGAGGGTAAACATTGACATTGTTTAAATTGACAGTCAACTGGTTAAATACTGGTATAGTGTGGTTCCCATTTTAAAAAATATAATGTGATGACACTGTTTTTATTTTAGACATTGACATTTCTGAGTCAATATATAAATATCCAATGATTTTCACAACCAGAATAGTTTTAAATTCAAGAATATATCGACATTATATTTTTAAATGTCATGGTATATCTACTGGTGCTCTTTTCGCTGATTAGTTTGTGAGATTTTAAACTTGTCTACTCTAAACATATGAAGAATAACATACCTGTGTATCTGAGCGCAAAAAAATATAGCATGAAAATTCTGTTAGACTAGCTAATCAATCAAATAATAATAGAAATAATAGTAAAAACTGAAAAGAGCAGTTCCCGAACTCCGAGGCCCGGCTTGAGGCTGTATGTGTGATATAGACAAAAAATCGACTTATATCTTTTGTAAAGATAACTGTATTGGTCTTCCTCATGGACAAGAATCCTGAATGTCAAGGATTTAAATAAGGAACGGACCAAGGGGAGAAGTTAAAATATATATAATCAATGTTTATTCATTCCACCACTATTGCCGGTTCTGGCCAGTATCCATTCGATACTTGCCAGTGAATCGTGCTGCGCGTGTCTCTACAATACACACGATGTAGGCCTACCAAACACCATGTACAATAAAATGATCGACTTGCGTATTTTACCATACAAATGCGGGTAATACATTATGCAGTGTTGTCCCCTTTTAGCGGGAGTTGGAACTACGCTTTGGCAAGTGTATCATCATATAAAACAAGTGATAATTTCACCACTTTAGCCTCCAAATAAAAAATAATGCTTTTACAGGTTCGACGGTTATGACAATATCCCCGCATTGTTTATTTTTGGAACGAAAATAACTGCTAATATAGAAATTAAAATGTTTCATTTAAATGAAAGAAGAGCTGTGTACAGAAAGTACACAAATATTCGGGCACAGAAGGGGATTGGAGAGACGGTATGTTGTCAAGCATAGCGACCACAAAAGAGATCTGGGAAAAATATTGGTAACAAATAACAACCATAACTTGACAGGCGTGTCTTTTGATTAAAGCTTTTATTTTTTTAAAAATCGATTTAGAACACATAGGCAATATTATAAAATTATAAAATGTAAGCCTTCTCTCTCGTACCACTGCCATTAATGTCACTAAAGGCTGGAACATTAGCAGTATACTGATATCTTAAAGGTGTGGTCAACTGTCAAAATTTGCGGGACAAGGGTCTCCCAGAAGGCAATAGTGCCCGTGGGTAGGCCAAGGCCCTATTCCATAATAATACTAAATATGCGTTTCATACCCAAAGCCTCATTAAGAGCAAGTTCTCAAATCACAGCAAGTTCACATATACTTGAGCGACATCTATGAGTTAATAATTCAAAGCTCTTTGCCCTTGCCCCTACTTGGTCGCTGGCTTGCAAACAAACTGACTGTATTACTGCAGGGATGTTGAAACTGCTTGACCTCGAACTTGTATTGACATCCCAGTAAACACGAAACATTTGTATGACTTTATGGAATGTTGGACCAACGTCGAAGACGTTGGGCCGACGTTGTACAATTGTTATACAAATATCTTGTGTTTGCTGGGGCAGGGGACTTTCTCTCAAACATTGTACATTTATTCAATGTTGGTTCAATGTTGGGCCAGCGTCGCAGACGTTGGCCTAGCATTAAAACAGCATTGCATCAATGTCCCGTTTAAGTAGTATATTGTAATCAGTTCAGTGGCTATATTAATGCCGTCAATCTGTACTCAATAGGCTACTGTTGGTCTACACTTGACCGTCCCAGGCATGTACGTTTTGCAGTTGAATAATTCTTTAACCCTTTAACCGCCGTGCCGAATATATTGGGTTTTTAACTCAATTATTACTACATTCAGTATCTCCTTTTAAGCATGTCAAAGACATAATGTGACATCAATCAGCACGATTTGAAAAGAGTTAACATCCATTTTGTCAAATCTGAATAATTTGCACTCACTTAAAGTTGTGGATCGCGTCAGCGAAACACAACTTCAAGTGGGTAAAAATTCCAATTGAATAATTTAGCGGTTGAAGGGTTAAAAACAAGACACGGTCAATTTTATGACACAATTTATTTATAGTTGAATTTTAATAATTTTCTATTTCTCCTTCCATTACTGGTAATAGTATTTCATTGTTATCCCGCAGTAGATGGTGTAGCCGAATGGGGACATATATATGTAATATTAACATGAAACATTCACAATTTGCATGTGATCTTTTTTGTGACTCCTATGTAGAATCTGTTCAGGTATATTCCAAAAATTCGTTCATTTGAACCAATTAATTGCATTAAGTATTGACGTGGAACAAAAGCCCCACACTCTGAATATTCAAATATTGCTTCTAGACAGAAATGTATGCAGTTTATTATTGACATTAAAATTACTTTACATTGATCACATGCAGATCGCGACTCTTTGTAACATATTTATCCACTGATATATACAAGAATATTCTCCTCCTCGATGGTGATACCCATGGGGGGCGTGAATGATTTCAGCATTGAATAAGCTAATTCTGTGACAGAATCGCTCAAATCAGGTGGGGCGGGGGCCCTAGGGTAGTGGTTAGCACCGCTGCCTTACACGCCAGAGTTCGGGGTTCGGTTCCCGGTCTCGGCGGTTTGAAAAAAACAAAAATGTTTCTTCCCCATCCACGTGTGAAAGTCAGTATTGCGGGGAGCCTCCGTGACCGAGAGCTAGCGTGCTCGGCCTCAGACCGCCAGGGCTCGAATTTCGAATCCTGTGTCTGGAGGACAGTGTCATCTCAATCATCTCGCCATCCTCAGGAGGTTCTCCTGGCCCAGTTTAGCCTATATGTGCACAAAGGTGGCCTAAAGCCCGATTCATTTTCATTTTCAAATCAGGTGAATCAACAGTAACAGTAACAGGCTTTATATCAGCAATTTTTTTCTGTTCAGGTATATTCCGTATGATAAACATGACAAATGATCCATAGTCATTAGACTATATATAAGTATCGTCATATTATGTTTTTTCTTTGTGTTTATATTGGTTTCCTTCGCCCGTATCTACCCTTGCACACATCGTCACCTGCCAGCAAATACGAGACGATGAACCAATAATGGGGTAATGCTGGAACAGCAATAAAAACGTTGCACCAGCGTCACTCTATAATTGGGTCAGCGTTTCGTTTTGCTGGGCTTCGCCTGCTGTTTGTGAACGATGAATATGCATACTTGTTCATACTGGCGCATCAACCCCTGAAGTACAAAAAGGGAATAAGACAATAAAAAGTATTGATAACTAACCACCAAAAAATTTGGATAAAAAAAGCAGTAAACCTCCATCAATACTTATTTTTCCGATTTTTATGATGTAAAGTATGTATTGTTTTTAATAGGATCAATGTCATAATTACTTGTCGTAATATGGTAAAATCATACTTGATAGATGGTAAAAGCATTAGTTCCACTAAAAGCGATCTCACGTTTTGGCGAGTGTCGATCATCTTATTGTACATGGTCTTTGGGCCTACCTACCCAATTTCTGTTTAATGACGAGCCAGAGTTGCCGCCCATTGCTGGTTCAATGCTGGTACGACGCTGGCGCAACACCACTCCAACCCTGACCGAACGTATCCTTCTTGTACACCAGCGTCTACAGCAATCACTGGACAGCCAACCAATGTTGCTTCAATGTTAAGCCTACGTGTCTGACGATGGCCCAACATAACCCAGCATTCTGTATACATAGATTACTTTGGGCAATTGCTATAGGGGTGACTTCTCATCCCCGTGGCCGAAAAAGACCACTACCCAGATACATTGGCCCAATTGTGAAAAAATGTTGGGCCACTGTCTGCGACGCTGGGCCAACATTATTCCAACCAAAAACCCTTTAAGCTCTTATTATAGACTTGACCACAAATATAATCGTGAATAGTATTATTTCTGAACACTTGTTAAAGACAAAAGTACTTAAAGGGACCCATTGGGATGAGACCTTTAAAATTTTGTCAATTTTGAAAATTTAATGTATATGAAGCTATATAGCCTACTGATCTTAACTAAAAATACAAAAAAGTCAATTCTTCTTTTTATAATATATATTTTTTTGACATATTGATTGTATTTCAGCTGTCCCCCTCATACATACATACACACATTCTGATTGCCAGCCATTTATTTTAGATTCGTTCTGGGGTTTTTTAGACAAAAATTGTTATCAAATAATGTCATAATGCCGTTTTTTTATAAACAGGCAGCTGGGATTTCCATCTGTCGTGGCACACAGCCGTGCGTTTTTCGATCAGGGAACTGGACCCATTTGGATAGACGACATGGACTGTAATGGTGATGAGGACACACTCAGTGATTGTAGTTTTCCTGGATGGGGAATCGTAGACTGCGCCAATGGCCAAGACGCCGGAGTCAAGTGTGGTAGTTGTAAGTATTACAGGGGTATGATACCCCCTTTTGAAATGGAACAGCTCTCCTCATTCTAGGTAGGCATAAGAGGTGGACATTAATTTCTACACACTTCTCACCAACAGCTATTAATTCTTTTTTTACATTATTTCCCAATGTCTGATCAACACATGATGTCGGAATTACAATCCCAATATATATTATCATTAAATCGTGGAAAATGATAAAAAATGATCGTCTGAGAAAAATCAAATTGTGTTCTTTTGATCTCTTGTGACGATTATATAAGTTTTAGCAACATGTTTGTGGGATTTATATTTTACTATGCCAAGTAAATAGAGGTGATGTATCTATTTTATGATGGGAAATTCGCCACAAGTTGTAGCTACGAATACAATACATTAAAAATATCACAAAAAACAACTGGGTAAATACAGATATAGTTGAAGTTATTTTTATTTTCACAGTTGTCCGTCTGGTTCATTACGAATCTGACAGTGAGGGCCGCGTTGAGGTTTACCACGAAGGACACTGGGGCACAGTCTGTGATTACTTTTTCGGTGACACGGACGCCGATGTGGTCTGCAGGTGTGTAGAAGTAAAAGGTGCAGTCAGCACATTCAACAATTGTAACAATTAAATGGTCCCTTCGCTTAAAGTTGAAAGTCGGGGATAAAAACATTTGAATCAACCAAAAATTATCACTGAAAAACAGGTCTAGAATCTTAATAGTCATGTGAACGCAAATTACGAATGTGCTCGTTTTTAATACATTCATTATAATATTCAATAGCTGTTATTTGTGTTTAATCAACTAGAAATATAAATGCTTGGACTCAAGTAAACTAATATGAGTACTGGTAATTGAATTGATGAGTAATGACGGAGTTGTGGGAAGCATTACCAGTTGTTATTATTATTAATTTTTACGATTATTTTGTAGCGCTAAATCCCATTAAATGGATCTTAGCACTTCACAACTAAAAATCTAATAAAACATGTGAAAGACATTTCTTTAAAAACATTGTCTTTGAATAATAAATATTATATATTAAAAACAGTGTCTTTAACTAATAAATATTATATAGGGTAGTGTTTTGTGAGTAAACATGTCTTAATTTGACGCTTAAAACTTGAGAGTGATAACGCATGTCGTAGCTCTGTTGGTAAGGATGCAAGAGGGTAAACATTGACATTGTTTAAATTGACAGTCAACTGGTTTAATACTGGTAGTGTGTGTATCCCATTTTAAAGAATATTATGTGGTGACAATGTTTTTATCTTAGAGATTCCATATATAAATATCCAATGGTTTTCACAACCAGAATATTTTTAGATTCACGAAGTTACATATATCAACATTATATTTTTAAATGTCATGGTGTATCCACTGGTGCTCTTTTCGCTGATTTATTTGTGAGATTTTAAACTTGTCTACTCTAAACGTATGAATAATAACATACCTGTGTAACTGAGCGCAAAAAAATGTAGCATACAAATTCTGTAAGATTAGACAATAAATCGGAAAATAATAGCAATAATAATAAAAAAATGGAAATGTGTCACTTTCCTGATACAAATTGTTACAATAATTTGTTTTAAATATTAGTAATGTGCGTCAGTTAAAATTCCCCGCATTTCATATTATCATGACAAAATATCGATTTCAATTCATATTTTTATAATATATATTTTATTGACCCTTTGATTGTATTTCAGCTGCCCCCCTCCTCATACATACACACACACATTCTGGTTGCTAGCCATTTATTTTAGATTCTTTTTGGGTTTTTTAGACAAAAAATGTTATCAAATAATGTCATAATGCCGTTTTTTTATGAACAGGGAGCTGGGATTTCCATCTGGCGTGGCATACAACAAAGGGGCTTTCGGTCGGGGAACTGGACCCGTTTGGCTGTACCGCGTTGAATGTGATGGTGATGAGGACACACTCATTGACTGTAGTCTTTATGGATGGGAAAATAAAAAATGCCGTCATAGAAATGACGCCGGAGTGAGGTGTCGGCCTAGTAAGTATTACAGGGGTATGATACCCCCTTTTGAAATGGAACAGCTCTCCTCATTCTAGGGTTATGCCATGAATTTATACACAATTCCCAACAACGCTATTAAATAATCTTTTTTCACTATTTCTTAATTCATGCTCTACACATGCTGTTCGAATTACAATCACAATATATGTTCTCATTAAATCGTTGAAAATGATATGTAGTGATCGTCTGAAAACAATCAAACTTTGTACTTTTGATCCATTGTGACGATTATATCAGTATATTGAGGTGATTGATCTATTTTATACATTCTAGGTACAAATAGAGTACATTAAAAATTGCACAAAAACAACTGGATCAATACAGATATATTTTAGGATTTTTTATATTTTTTGCAGATGTCCGTCTGGTTGGTGGAGAATCTATGAGAGAGGGTCGCGTTGAAGTTTACCATGACAGGGAGTGGGGCACAGTCTGTGATGACGAATGGGATGACACAGACGCCTCTGTGGTCTGCGGGTGTGTAGAAATTAAAAGTGCTGTCAGCACACAAAACAATTGTAACAATTAAACTGTCACTTTGGCTCAAGTTGAAAGGCGGTGATAAAAACATTTTAATCCACCAAAAAATATTATTGAAGAACATGTCTAGCATCTTGATAGCCATCTGGGGCCGTATGCACCGACTTCACGCTTACCCCAGTGGGGGTAAATGATACCACAGAGGTATTTACCTCTGGGGTTTCATGAAACCCTAGAGGTTTCAGACTCCGAGGTTTTCCTGAAAATTTACCTTGTATGCACCATCTCGTGAAAACACGGGGGTACAAACGTCCATGGTTATATAATTTGGTTATTCACTTTATTGATTATTTGATGGGGAATTCTCAATGTTTTGCTGTCCAACAAGAACTACTACATCAGTAGGCCTAAATGATCTGCATCATTCATGCCTCATACCACAACGTTGACATGATTATGGTTAACGAAATAATAGAAATAGACACGGCTAAACTGATACAAAAATCTTAAAGATTCATACAGCTTTGAAACACGCATGTGTGGGACGGTCAAGTGTAGGCCTACATTAGCCTATAGAGTACACTTTGACAGCATTAATATCAGCGACTGAACTGATTACAAGATACTACTTTAACGAGAAATTGGCCCGATGCTGTTTTAATGTTAGACCAACGTCTGCGACGTTAGCCGACAATAAACCAACATTTGGGGAGTGTGTCGTGTTGGCTGGGAAAGCTCTTACTGTCAATATGCTGGAGGTGAACTGTTTCCAAACCCCCATGGTAACATAACTTTTTGTGTCACAACACAAAGCCCACATAAGAGAAATGGTGAATGATTTGCTCATAGATGTTGCTCAAGTATATAGAGTTTATATGATTTGGCTTGCTCTTAATGCGGCGATAGGTATGAGACGCATATAGTATTATTATCTTGGCTGATAACTGTGCATGTGAGGTGATATGTCATTGTGGAATGTCCAGGGACCACTGTTGCATTCTGGGGACCATATTGTCCCGCGTATTTTGACAGTTGACTACACCATTAATGATGCATAAGAATATCTAATTGTACGCCTATGTCCGTCATGAATTGATCAATACAGCAATCATGTGATTATTAATGTAAATAACAACAATGTGCAATGTGAAGGCGATATGACATAACCTGATAACAGCTATTGTGATATTGTAAATGTTTATAACTACTATTATTATAATCGATTTATAAACATGCATTTCATTATTTATTTAATAGTGATTAGTTATATTGCATTCAAAGCAATTATTTTTCTCTGGAGAGATATTTAATATGCTTTTTTTTCTCTAGAAAAGTCAAAAAAAAGTTAGCCATTGCAATGAGAAAAAATACGAAAATCAATCAAATATAAACTGTTCATTTTGTATATTATAAACACAGGCCTAAGTAATGTAAATTAGTTGCACACGTTCTGCATCGTTTAGTGATTTTTATGGTAACTTGTAACTGTATTTTGTTCGTTTCATTTTAAATGACACTTAAGAGATACATAGAGAACCTCCGACTACGAAAAAACAATCCGTATTTGTTTTATCTGCGTATATTGATTTCCGACACTTGCATTAGTGCAAAATGGACTTGATTCGGCTGCAACGTGTCCAAAATCGCGCTGCTCGTTTGGTCACTCGGACTAAAACTCAAGATCACATTACCCCTGTGCTACGTGACTTGCACTGGTTGCCGGTTAGTTCAATGATTGACTTTCAGCTCTGCTTGTACATGTACAAGGCATTTAAAAAAACTGTTCCCATTTACATCTCGGATTAGCTCAATCTCTATGAACCTAAAAGACCATTACGCTCCAGCTATGCTGGGCCTTTATACACTGTTAGTGTTGGACGCAAAGAGGTGTCAGACTTTGATTTTGCAATCAAGGGGCCTCGGCTATGGAATAGCCTACCGATGGATTTACGCCAAGCTCCATCCGTTATGACCTTCAAGAAAAGACTGAAGACATACCTATTCAAAAGACACTATTATTCCAGAGACTGAAAACACAAGCGCTTTGACTGGTTACAAAATCAAAAAGGTGCTATATAAATAAACTAAATAATAATAATAATAATTTTAATAATAATAATAATAATAATAATAATATCGGGATGTCTTAATTGAATAGCTGCATTAAGTGATAAAAAATTGAACACATGTATGTACATTTAGGATAAGAAGCTGATAATTGATGGCATAATATATTATAGAAACACTTTCAAAACTTGAACGTACGCATCATTTGTCATAGTAGTGGTGGGAATTTTGTGTTGTTAATAAATGCATTAAGTTTACTTGATTTTTTATTTATTAATAATTATGCAAATCACGCTTTATCTGTAATTAATTGCACTTTTAAATGTTACAAGAGTGAAGCTATAACAAACACGTCTTCCCAGTACTTGGGTGATCATGTACAAAATACGCGAGATTGACAAATACAATAATTAAAAACTGGTACTTGCCATTTTCTAGTATAATTAAAATGATTTATTTATCAATAATATGTATCTGCTATGCATTTCCATGCGATCTTGAGCATAACATCATCGTTTACCCCTCGCTCTGCCGATTTACCCCTGGTCTCTAGTAGGGATAAATTTAACCTCCATGATACATACGCAAATCACGGTTGGTGCATACGCAAATCACGCAAATCACGAATGTGAACGCAAATCACGACTGTGCTGGTTTTTAATACATTTATTATCATATTTAATAACTGTTATTTATGTTTAATCAACTAGAAATGTAAATGTTTGGACTGAAATTAAACTAATATGAGTAATTGAATTGATGCGTAATCACGGAGTTGTTGGTCGCATTAGCGATTATTATTATTATTATTATTATTTACGATTCTTTTATAGCGCTAAATCCCATTAAATCGATCTTAGCACTTTACAACTAAAAATCTATTAAAACATTTAAAAAAAAATCTTTAAAAACATTGTCTTTAAATAATAAATAGTATATATTAAAAACAGTATATTTGACTAATAAATATTATATGGAGTAGTGTCTTGTGAATTAAAATGTCTTGATTTGACGCTTAAAACTTGCGAGTGATAGCACATGTCGTAGCTCTGTTGGTAAGGATGCAAGAGGGTAAACAACAGGTTAAATACTGGTAGTGTGTGGTTCCCATTTTAAAGAATATAATGTGTGACAATGTTTTTATTTTAGAGATTGCACTTTCTGAGTCCATATATAAATATCCAATGATTTTCACCACCAGAATAGTTTTAGATTACATTTTTAGTTACATAAATCAACATTATATTTTTAAATGTCTTGGTTTATCTACTGGTGCTATCTTCGCTGATTTATTTGTGAGATTATAATCTTGTCTACTCTAAACATGTGAAGAATAACTTACCTGTGTATCTGAGCGCAATAGATTATAGCATGCAAATTCTGTAAGATTAGACAATATATCAAATAATAGTAGTAATAATAATAAAAATAAATGGAAATGTGTCACTTTCCTGAAACAAATTTTCGTAATAATTTTTTTAAATATTAGTAGTGTGCGTCACTTCAAATTCTTCACATTTCATATTATCATGACAAAATATCGATTTTAATTCTTCTTTTTGTAATATGTATTTTATTGTCACTTTGATTGTGTTATAGGTGCACCACCCCCCCCCCCCTTCTCATACATACACACACACATTCTGATTGCTAGCCATTTATTTTAGATTTTTTCTGTTTTTTTTTGAAGATAGAAATCGTTAGCAAAATAATGTCATAATTCCCGTTTTTTATTAACAGGGAGCTAGGACTTTCATCTGGCGTGGCATACAGCCGTGCGTTTTTCGGTGAGGGTACTGGACCCATTTGGATGGACGACATGGACTGTGTTGGTGATGAGGACACACTCATTGATTGTAGTTTTCCTGGATGGGGAATTGAAAACTGCAGCCATAGCAAAGACGCCGGAGTCAAGTGTGGGAGTAGTAAGTATTACAGGGGTATGATACCCCGTTTTAAAATGGAACAGCCCTCCACATTCTAGGTTGGCATAAAGGGTTGACATGAATTTACACAAGTCCCACCAACGCTATTAAATCATCTTTTTACACTATTTCCCAATGTGTCCTCAACACATGCTGTCGGAATTACAATCCCAATATACATTTTCATTAAATCGTTAAAAATGATATGAAATGAGCGTCTGAAAACAATCAAACTTTGTACTTTTGATCAATTGTGAGGATTAAATGGATTGACAGAAAGTTCGCTACAAATTGTAGCTACAAATACAATACATTAAAAATAGCACAAAAGCAACTGGATACATACAGATATAGTTGAATTTTTTTTTATTTTTGCAGATGCCCGTCTGGTTGGTGGAGAATCTGAGAGTGAGGGCCGCGTTGAGGTTTACCATGACGGACAGTGGGGCACAGTCTGTGGTGACGGATGGGATGACACGGACGCCACTGTGGTCTGCAGGTGTGTGGATGTTAAAGGTTATGTCAGCACACTCAACAATTGTAACAAATTGAACTGTCCTTTTGCTTTAAGTTGAAAGTCGTCGACAAAAACATTTGAATTAACCAACAATTATTGTTGAAGAACAAGTCATGAATCTTGATAGCCATCTGTGTGAAAATCTTGACTGTGCTCGTTTCTAATACATTTATTATCATATTCAATAACTGTTATTTGTGTTTAATGTAAATGTTTGGACCCAAATTAAAGGGACTGGCCCAGGCTAAAATCATCAAAAAATCGGTGATTTTATTTCGGGTTCTTAATATGACCATATGATGTAAGCATGTACATAGACTAGAACTGCAAATTTTTATAATTTTTGTGCTGCGCATTCATCAGTTAGACTAGATATAGAGACGAAATTCCCGCATTTCCTATTTTTGACATGGTTGTCAATAATTATAAATCAGGAATTTCGTCTCTATATCTAGCCTAACTGGTGAATGCGCAGCACAAAAATTATAAAAAATTGCAGTTCTAGTCTATGTACATGTTTACATCATATGATCATATTAAGAACCCGAAATAAAATCACCGATTTTTTGATGATTTCAGCGTGGGCCAGTCCCTTTAACATGATATGGGTATCGGTAATTGAATTGATGAGTGATCACGGAGTTGTGGGTTGCAATTAGCGAGTATTATTATTATTTACAATTCTTTTGTAGCGCTAAATCCCATTAAATGGCTATTAGCACTTTACAACTAAAAATTTATAAAAACATGTAAAAAAAACATTTCTTTAAAACATTGACTTTGAATGATAAATATTATATATTAAAAACAGTGTCTTTAACTAATAAATATTATACAGAGTAATGTTTTGTGAATAAAAGTGTCTTAATTTGACGCTTAAAAGTTACAAGTGATAACGCATGTCGTAGCTCCGTTGGTAAGGATGCAAGAGGGTAAACATTGTATTGTTTAAATTGACATTCAACTGGTTAAATACTGGTATAGTGTGGTTCCCATTTAAAAAAATATAATGTGATGACACTGTTTTTATTTTAGACATTGACATTTCTGAGTCAATATATAAATATCCAATGATTTTCACAACCAGAATAGTTTTAAATTCAAGAATATATCAACATTATATTTTTAAATGTCATGGTATGTATATCTATTGGTGCTCTTTTCGCTGATTTATTTGTGATATTTTAAACTTGACAGGCGTGTCTTTTGATTAAAGCTTTTATTATTTAAAAAAACGAATTAGAACACATAGGCGATATTATAAAATTATAAAATGTAAGCCTTCTCTCTCGGACCACTGCCATCAATGGCACTAAAGGCTGGAACGTTAGCAGTATACTGATATATTAACCCGTTTGTGACGAGCCCCGGAGATCTCCGTGATTGAGGGAGGCCATTCAGATACGAGCCCCGGAGATCTCCTGGTCTGATTGCATGGGATAACTATGACGTCATAAAATAATATCGTTTCAGAAACAGCTCATTAGCATAATAATATCAAGGGGTTAACCCTTTAACCGCCATTGCCGAATATATTGGGTTTTTCACTCAATTATTACTACATTCAGTACCTCCTTTTGAGCATGTTAAGGCCATAATGTGACATCAATCAGCACGATTTGAAAAGAGTTAACCTCCATTTTGTCAAATCTGAATAATTTGTGGATCGCGTCAGCGAGACACAACTTCAAGTGGGTAAAAATTCCAATTGAATAATTTGGCGGTTGAAGGGTTAAAAACAAGACACGGTCAATTTTATGACACAATTTATTTATAGTTGAATTTTAATAATTTTCTATTTCTCCTCCCATTACTGGTAATAGTATTTCATTGTTATCCCGCAGTAGATTGTGTAGCCGAATGGGGACATATATATGTAATATTAACGTGAAACATTCACAATTTGCATGTGATCTCTTTTGTGACTCCTATGAAGAATCTGTTCAGGTATATTCCAAAAATTCGTTCATTTGAACCAATTAATTGCATTAAGTATTGACGTGGAACAAAAGCCCCACACTCTGAATATTCAAATATTGCTTCTCAGACAGAAATGTATGCAATTTATTTACTTTACAATTACTTTACATTGATCACATGCAGATCGCGACTCTTTGTCCACTCTTTATCCACTGATATATACAATAATATTCTCCTCCTCGATGGTGATACCCATGAGGGGCTTGAATGATTTCAGCATTGAATAAGCTAATTCTGTGACAGAATCGCTCAAATCAGGTGAATCAACAGTAACAGTAACAGGCTTTATATCAGCATTTTTTTCTGTTCAGGTATATTCCGTATGATAAACATGACAAATGATCCATAGTCATTAGACTATATATAAGTATAGTCATATTATGTTTTTTCTTTGCGTTTATCTTGGTTTTCTACCCTTGCTCACATCGTCACCTGCCAGCAAATACGAGACGATGTACCAATGATGGGGTAATGCTGGAACAGCATGTAAAACGTTGCACCAGCGTCACTCTATAATTGGGTCAGCGTTTCGTTTTGCTGGGCGTCGCTTGTTGTTTGTAAACGATGAATATGCATACTTGTTCATACGGGCGCATGAGAGGGAATAAGACAATTAAAAAGTATTGATAACTAACCACCAAATTATTGGATAAAAAAAGCAGTAAATCTCCATCAATACTTATTTTTCTGATTTTTATGATGTAAAGTATGTATTGTTTTTAATAGGATCAATGTCATAATTACTTGTCGTAATATGGTAAAATCATACTTGATAGATGGTAAAAGCATTAGTTCCACTGAAAGCGATTTCACGTTTTGGCGAGTGTCGATCATCTTATTGTACATGGTCGTTGGGCCTACCTACCCAATTTCTCTTTAATGACGAGCCAGAGTTGCCGCCCATTGCTGGTTCAATGCTGGTACGACGCTGGCTCAACACCACTCCAACCCTGACCAAACGCATCCTTTTTGTACACCAGCGTCTACAGCAATCACTGGACAGCCAACCAATGTTGCTTCAATGTTGAGCCTACGTGTCTGACGATGGCCCAACAACAACCCACCATTCTGTATACATAGATCACTTTGGGCAATTGCTATAAGGGTGACAATCTCATCCCCTGGCCGAAAAAGACCACCACCCAGATACATTGGCCCATTGTGAAAAAATGTTGAACACTTGTTAAAGACAAAAGTACTTAAAGGGACCCCTTGGGATGAGACCTTTAAAATTTCTTCTTTTTATAATATATATTTTATTGACATATTGATTGTATTTCAGCACACACATTCTAATTGCTAGCCATTTATTTTAGATTCGTTCTGTTTTTTTTTGACAAAAATTGTTATTAAATAATGTCATAATGCCGTTTTTTTATGAACAGGCAGCTGGGATTCCCATCTGTCGGGGCACATAGCCGTGCGTTTCTCGGTCAGGGAACTGGACCCATTTGGATGGACGACATGGACTGTGATGGTGATGAGGACACACTCAGTGATTGTAGTTTTCCTGGATGGGGAATCGTGGACTGCGCCAATGGCCAAGACGCCGGAGTCAAGTGTGGTAGTTGTAAGTATTACAGGGGTATGATACCCCCTTTTGAAATGGAACAGCTCTCCTCATTCTAGGTAGGCATAAGGGGTGGACATGAATTTCTACACACTTCTCACCAACAGCTTTATTATTTTATTTTACATTATTTCCCAATGTCTGATCAACACATGATGTCGGAATTACAATCCCAATATATATTATCATTAAATCGTGGAAAATGATAAAAAATGATCGTCTGAGAACAATCAAACTTTGTTCTTTTGATCCCTTGTGACGATTATATAAGTTTTAGCAACATGTTTGTGGGATTTATATTTTACTATGCCAAGTAAATGGAGGTGATGTATCTATTTTATGATGGGAAATTCGCCACAAGTTGTAGCTACGAATACAATACATTAAAAATATCACAAAAAAACAACTGGGTAAATAAGGATATAGTTGAAGTTATTTTTATTTTCACAGTTGTCCGTTTGGTTCGTGGACAATCTGAGAGTGAGGGCCGCGTTGAGGTTTACCATGAAGGACTGTGGGGCACAGTCTGTGATAACGCTTGGGATGACACGGACGCCACTGTGGTCTGCAGGTGTGTAGAAGTTAAAGGTGCAGTCAGCACATTCAACAATTGTAACAATTAAATGGTCTCTTCGCTTAAAGTTGAAAGTCGGTGATAAAAACATTTGAATCAACCAAAAATTATTAATGAAGAACAGGTCTAGAATCTTAATAGTCATGTGAACGCAAATTACGAATGTGCTCGTTCTTAATACATTCATTATAATATTCAATAACTGTTATTTGTGTTTAATCAACTAGAAATGTAAATGCTTGGACTCAAATAAACTAATATGAGTTCTGGTAATTGAATTGATGAGTAATGACGGAGTAGTGGGTCGCATTATCAGTTATTATTATTATTATTATTTACGATTCTTTTGTAGCGCTAAATCCCATTAAATGGATCTTAGCACTTCACGACTAAAAATCTAATAAAACATGTGAACGACATTTCTTTAAAAGCATTGTCTTTGAATAATAAATTTATTAAATATATTATATATTAATAAATATAATAAAAACATTGTCTTTAACTAATAAATATAATATAGGGTAGTGTTTTGTGAATAAAAGTGTCTTAATTTGACGCTTAAAACTTGAGAGTGATAACGCATGTCGTAGCTCTGTTGGTAAGGATGCAAGAGGGTAAACATTGACATTGTTTAAATTGACAGTCAACTGGTTTAATACTGGTAGTGTGTGGTTCCCATTTTAAAGAATATTATGCGGTGACAATGTTTTTATCTTAGAGATTCCATATATAAATATCCAATGATTTTCACAACCAGAATATTTTTAGATTCACGAAGTTACATATATCAACATTATATTTTTAAATGTCATAGTGTATCTACTGGTGCTCTCTACGCTGATTTATTTGTGAGATTTTAAACTTGTCTACTCTAAACGTATGAATAATAACATACCTGTGTAACTGAGCGCATAAAATTATAGCATGCAAATTCTGTAAGATTAGACAATAAATCGAAAAATGATAGCAATAATAATAATAAAAAAATGGAAATGTGTCACTTTCCTGATACAAATTGTTACAATAATTTGTTTAAATATTAGTAGTGTGCGTCAGGTCAAATTCCCCGCATTTCATAATATTATCATGACAAAATATCGATTTCAATTCTTCTTTTTATAATATATATTTTATTGACCCTTTGATTGTATTTCAGCTGCCCCCCCTCCTTATACATACACACACACATTCTGGTTGCTAGCCATTTATTTTAGATTCTTTCTGGGTTTTTTAGACAAAAATTGTTATCAAATAATGTCATAATGCCGTTTTTTTATGAACAGGGAGCTGGGATTTCCATCTGGCGTGAAATACTTGAGTTATTCTTTCGGTGCGGGAACTGGACCCACTTGGATGGACCGCGTGAATTGTGATGGTGATGAGGACACACTCCTCAACTGTAGTTTTCCTGGATGGGAAATTAAAGACTGCAGCAAAACCGATATCGCCGGAGTGAAGTGTGGGCTTAGTAAGTATTACAGGGGTATGATACCCCCTTTTGAAATGGAACAGCTCTACTCATTCTAGGTTGGCATAAAGGGTTTGCCATGAATTTATACACAATTCCCACCAGCGCTAATAAATCATCTTTTTCCACTATTTCTTAATTCATGCACTACACATGCTGTCCGAATTACAATCACAATATATATTCTCATTAAATCGTTGAAAATGATATGAAGTGATCGTCTGAAAACAATCAAACTTTGTACTTTTGATCCATTGTGACGATTATATCAGTATATTGAGGTGATTGATCTATTTTATACATTCTAGGTACAAATAGAGTACATTAAAAATTGCACAAAAACAACTGGATAAATACAGATATATTTTAAGATTTTTTCATTTTTTGCAGAAGTCCGTCTGGTTGGTGGAGAATCTGAGAGTGGCCGCGTTGAGATTTACCATGACAGGGAGTGGGGCACAGTCTGTGATGACGGATGGGATGACTCAGACGCCACTGTGGTCTGCAGGTGTGTAGAAATTAAAAGTGATGTCAGCACACTCAACAATTGTAACAATTAAACTGTCACTTTGGCTCAAGTTGAAAGTCGGTGATAAAAACATTTAAATCCACCAAAAAATATTATTGAAGAACATGTCTAGAATCTTGATAGCCATCTGGGGCCGTACGCACCAACTTCACGTCCCCAACGGGGGTAAATGATACCACAGAGGTATTTACCTCTGGGGTTTCATGAAACCCTAGAGGATTCAGACTCCGGGGTTTTACTGAGAATTTACCTCGTATGCACCGTCTCGTGAAAACAGGGGGTACAAACGTCCATGGTTATATAATTTACCCCTCTGGTTATTCACTTTATTGATTATTTGATGGGGAATTCTCAATGTTTTTCTGTCCAACAAGAACTACTACATCAGTAGGCCTAAATGATCTGCATCATTCATGCCTCATACCACAACGTTAACATGATTATGGTTAACGAAATAATAGAAATAGACACGGCTAAGCTGATACAAAAATCTTAATGAAGCATAAGAATATCTAACTGTACGCCTATGTCCGTCATTAATGATCAATACAGCAATCATGTGATAGTTAATGTAATTAACAACAATGTGCAATGTGAAGGCGGTATGACATAACCTGATAACAGCTATTGTGACATTGTAAATGTTGATAACTACAATTATTTTAATCGATTTATAAACATGCATTTCATTATTTATTTAAAAGTCATTAGTTATATTGCATTCAAAGCAATTATTTTTCACTGGAGAGATATTTAATATGTTTTTTTTTTCCTCCAGAAAAGTCAGAGAAAAAATAACCATTGCAATGAGAAAAAATACGAAAACCAATCAAATATAAACTGATCATTTTGTATACTATAAACACAGGCCTAAGTAATCTAATTCAGTTGCACACGTTCTGCATCGTTTAGTGATTCTTATGGTAACTTGTAACTGTATTTTGTTCGTTTCATTTTAAATGACACTTAAGAGATATATAGAAACCCTCCGACCACGAAAAAACAATCCCCATTTGTTTTATCTGCGTGTATTAATTTCCGACACTTGATTAGTGCAAAATGGACTTGATTCGGCTGCAACGTGTCCAAAATTGCGCTGCTCGTTTGGTCACTCGGACTAAAACTCAATATCACATTACCCCTGTGCTACGTGACTTGCACTGGATACCGGTTAGTTCAAGGATTGACTTTAAGCTCTGCTTGTACATGTACAAGGCATTGAAAAAAACTGCTCCCATTTACATCTCGGATGAGCTCAATCTCTATGAACCTAAAAGACCCTTACGCTCCAGCTATGTTGGGCCTTTACACACTTTTAGTGTTGGACGCAAAGAGGTGTCAGACTTTGCTTTTGAAAAATCAAGGGGCCTCGGCGATGGATTTACGCCAAGCTCCATCCGTTATGACCTTGAAGAAAAGACTGAAGACATACCTATTCAAAAGACACTATTATTCCAGAGACTGAAACCACACGCGCTTTGACTGGTTACAAAATCAAAAAGGCACTATATAAATGAACTAAATAATAATAATAATAATGATATCGGGATGTCAAAAATGAATAGCTGCATTAAGTGATAAAACATTGAACACATGTATGTAAATTTAGGATAAGGAGCTGGTAATTGATGTCATAATATATCATAGAAACACTTTCAAAACTTGAGCATACGCAGACATCATTTTTCATAGTAGTGGTGGGAATTTTGTGTTGTTAAGAAATGCATTAAGTTTAATTGATTTTTATTTATTAATAATTATGCAAATCACGCTTTATCTGTAATTAATTGCACTTTTAAATGTTACAAGAGTGAAGCTATAACAAACACGTCTTCCCAGTACTTAGGTGATCATGTACAAAATAGGCGAGATTGACAAATACAATAATTAAAAACTGGTACTTGCCATTTTCTAATATAATTACAATGATTTATTTATCAATAATATGTACCTGCTATGCATTTCCATGCGATCTTTAGCATGATCTTGAGCATGATACCTCTGGGGTTTGTCCAACCCTCCGGTTGGTGCATACGGCCCCTGAACGCAAATCACGACTGTGCTGGTTTTTAATACATTTATTATCATATTCAATAACTGTTATTTATGTTTAATCAACTAGAAATGCAAATGTTTGGACTCAAATTAAACTAATATGAGTAATTGAATTGATGCGTAATCACGGAGTTGTGGGTCGCATTAGCGATTGTTATTATTATTATTATTTACGATTTTTTTGTAGCGCTAAATCCCATTAAATGGATCTAAACACTTTACAGCTAAAAATCTATTAAAACATATAAGAAAAATTATTTAAAAACATTGTCTTTAAATAATAAATAGTATATATTAAAAACAGTATATTCGACTAATAAATATTATATGGAGTAGTGTTTTGTGAATTAAAATGTCTTGATTTGACGCTTAAAACTTGCGAGTGATAGCACATGTCATAGCTCTGTTTGTAAGGATGCAAGAGGGTAAACATTGACATTGTTTAAAATGACAGTCAACTGGTTAAATACTGGTAGTGTGTGGTTCCCATTTTAAAGAATATAATGTGTGACAATGTTTTTATTTTAGAGATTGCACTTTCTGAATTCATATATAAATATCCAATGATTTTCACAACTAGAATAGTTTTAGATTACATTTTTAGTTACATAAATCAACATTATATTTTTAAATGTCGAGGTTTATCTACTGGTGCTATCTTCGCTGATTTATTTGTGAGATTTTAATCTTGTCTACTCTAAACATGTGAAGAATAACTTACCTGTGTATCTGAGCGCAATAAATTATAGCATGCAAATTATGTAAGATTAGACAATATATCAAATAATAGTAGTAGGAATAATAAAAATAAATGGAAATGTGTCACTTTCCTGATACAAATTGTCGTAATAATTTTTTTTTAAATATGAGCAGTGTGCGTCACTTCAAATTCTCCAGATTTCATATTATCATGACAAAATATCGATTTTATTTCTTCTTTTTGTAATATGTATTCTTTTGTCATTTTGCCCCCCCCCCCTCTCATACATACACACACACATTCTGATTGCTAGCCATTTATTTTAGATTCTAGCTGGGTTTTTTTAGAGATAGAAATCGTTAGCAAAATAATGTCATAATTCCCGTTTTTTATTAACAGGGAGCTGGGAATTTCATCTGGCGTGGCATACAGCCGTGCGTTTTTCGGTGAGGGAACTGGACCCATTTGGATGGACGACATAGACTGTGATTGTGATGAGGACACACTCAGTGATTGTAGTTTTCCTGGATGGGGAATCGTAGACTGCGCCAGTGGCCAAGACGCCGGAGTCAAGTGTGTTCGCTGTAAGTATTACAGGGGTATGATACCTCCTTTTGAAATGGAACAGCTCTCCACATTCTAGGTGGACATGAATTTCTACACACTTCTCACCAACAGCTTTTAATTCTTTTTTTTTTACATTATTTCCCAATGTCTGATCAACACAGGATGTCGGAATTACAATCCCAATATATATTATCATTAAATCGTGGAAAATGATAAAAAATGATCGTCTGAGAACAATCAAACTTTGTTCTTTTGATCCCTTGTGACGATTATATAAGTTTTAGCAACATGTTTGTGGGATTTATATTTTACTATGCCAAGTAAATGGAGGTGATTTATCTATTTTATGACAGAAAATTCGCTACAAGTTGTAGCTACAAATACAATACATTAAAACAATCATAAAAAACAACTGGGTAAACACAGATATAGTTGAAGTTATTTTTATTTTCACAGTTTTCCGTCTGGTTGGTGGAGAATCTAAGAGTGAGGGCCGCGTTGAGGTTCACCATGAAGGAGAGTGGGGCACAGTCTGTGATGACGCTTGGGAGGACACGGACGCCACTGTGGTCTGCAGGTATGTAGAAGTTAAAGGTGCAGTCAGCACACTCAATAATTGTAACAATTAAATGGTCCCTTTAAATGCATGAGAAATAATGAAGCTGTGGGTGGTAGTAATAGTCTATGGAATAAGTCTTAAATGTGGAACCCTGTGTGCACTCTTTTGGCGACTACACCAACATGGTGCAACAGATTAAATTCACTATTCATACAAACATTCAACCCCTCCCTGCACTTTTTTTACCCAAGGTCATAGGTCAAAGTCAAGGTCAAAGATTAAAAAAAAATCTTGTTAACGCGATAACTTGAAAAAGAATTATTGGATCTCCCAATTTTTTTACGTGAAGTTACTCATGAGTATGGAGATCACCTGATTAGATTTTCAGCTTTCCACCGATAATCAAAATGGCCGCCACATGGCGACTAATTTTTTTTTTCGACTTAATTTTTTGTTTATCATAATTCTCTTGAAACCTGGTATATATAGGTTTTCAGGGTCTGCGAGTCTGTTGGCATTATCCGTTTTTGCGTGCAACCGAAAACGAAGCTATGGCGGCCATCTTTATTTTTTTATTACAAAATTCCTTGTTAGCGCGATAACTTGAAAAATAATTATTTGATCTCTCCAATTTTTTATGTGATGTTGCCCATGAGGATGGAGATGACCTGATTAGATTTTCAACCGAAAATCAAAATGGCCGCCACCGACGATGAATTTTTTTTTTTTTTTTCGGATTTCACTCGAAACCTGGTATATATAGGTTTTCGGGGTCTGCGAGTCTACTGGCATTGTCCGTTTTAGTGCGCGACTGAAAACGAGGCTATGGCGGCCATCTTGATTTTTAAATTTAATAATTCCTTGTTAACGCGATAACTTGAAAAATACTTATTGGATCTCCCCAATTTTTTATGTGAAGTTACCCATGAGTATGGAGATGACCTGATTAGAATTTCAGCTTTTCATCGATAATCAAAATGACCGCCACCTGGCGACTAATTTTTTTTTATAACTTTTTCTTTCCAGATTTCCCTCAAAACCTGGTATTATATATATAGGTTGTCGGGGTCTGCGAGTCTATTTGTATTGTCCGTTTTCATGTGAGACTGAAAACGAGGCTGCGGCGGCCATTTTGGTTTTATCAATTTTAATAAATCGTTCTTATTTTCAATTAATTGCCTTGAAACCTGGCATAAATGGAGTCACTGCATGAGCCGAGGGGTATTTGAGTGCTTGCCCGGTATTTTTGATTTCTGATATCCTTTCCACTGCCGGGTGGATGTACCACAGCTATATCACAGCGTATCAAAACGGATGGAAAGATCGACCTCTCACAAACACTATGATATACCGCACTCATACCAGAGCGTTGTAGTCCGTATCCAAAAAGTGGCCTTCTCTCACGCATAGCGTAAAAATCCGTAATTTACGCTATTACGTATTTTTCGCTACGGCAGACGTGCGAGGTGAGATATAACGATTTGTTACGTTTTGGGTTTCCGTCTACACAGCGTTCATGGTTACTCTACATAATGCATCTGGACCGCCTGTGACGCTGTCCCACCATTGAAAAGGCATTGGGGCAACTGTTTGCGTTTGAAGGGAAAGTAGAATAGTGTATGGCACCCAGTGTAGTCTTTTGTCATGAATCCGCATGACTATGATTAATATAATTAGCAAGGAGTGTCAATATTATAAACCTAATATTTGCTGATGAGACATCCAACTATAAAGGTTGAATTTACATAGCCGGGTATGTCGAACATATATCACAATATTTAAGGTGTGTAGGTCTAAAATTGTTAAGTCACTTACGTTTAAAATTAAACTCAGCGTGGTTGGATCAAGGTATCGCAAATATGACTCATTTTCTAGAGCTCTATGTTTTTGGTTGCGTTTCTTTGTTTATTAGTTTGTTCGTCCGCCTGGGAAAATATATCACTGCACATTATTATCGTCATCCATCCAATGTTCAAGTTTAAAGAGCATCATAATAGGTTACAATTGACAACAATGCCGACAAACTTACCAGAACGAATTGGTTGACTGTTTTTTTGTTGACAAATTTTACAAGTGTGAGTTGCTTAGGCCTACCACATTGGGAAATGTAGTTCTTCTAATGAAGTCAACGGCATAAAGACAAAAATACTAACATGTGTTATGATATGCCGTAATTTAGTTGGAATGTACTAGAATAACAAAAAGGTCAACATGCACGGCCTTGTAGATACACACGGAGATGACAGCACCCAGCACACACGATACTAGGCTCAATGCTAGATTAACTCATACCAGTCTAGGTCCGAGCTCAGCTCGGACCTGGCATTTATGACGCTGCAGTCTAGGTCCGAGCCCAGCTCGGACCTGGCAATAATGCTTAGCCATTCACCAAATGACATCACTTGCGCAACTATGAACCAAGTATGGGTAGCCTGGAACATAAAGAGTTGACTTATTTGCATCACAACTGTTTCCGAAATAAAAATCGAGCTCCAGGCTCAGATGAATACGAGGCTTTTGTTATTTCCCGGATGAGTTGGGAATGTCAAACTTGGTGCATCTCAAAATTTGAAATCCAGTATGCATCTCAATTTTTTTTAGAAAGATTGCTAAATCCCATGGTAATAACTTATTCACCCTATTATTTTGTTTATAAAGACCTATTGAATGCTTCTTCGAACCATTTGTGATGTATTTTAATATATTTTATGTGAATTAATGTAATGTTGTACTCCTGAATCTCCGTGAATTACAAAAATACCATTTTTAAACAAAATTTCCGAAAATTTGACTACTTAATTAGCATATTCAAATGGCTGTCGGTTGCCATGGCAACATCACATTGGCCGCTTAAATGAAGTGTATTCTGGATATATATTGTATGTGTGTTTCTATGGTGTATGGGAAATACATATGCCATAATTCTAAATTTATATTAAAAGTAAGACATTATGTCCCAAAATCACAAAAATGGCCAGACCACACAGACGTCCTATGTCAAAACGGCCAGACTGCTATGAGTTAATACTGGTCCAGCATCAACGACGCTGACTCAGCATTAAACCAACATTGTGACAATGTATCGTGTGTGCTGTGAGTGGCTGGCATGTATCAACGCCGTAACGTGCTGTGCCGTTGTGATGGATGCACATTAAGTGCTACGGGGCGGCTGGGGCATAGCTACGCTACAACGTATTAAATCGTAACCAGACGAAATGCCGTATAACAGCCATAGTGTAATGTTCTGTTATTGACCCCCCTGTTCATTATCAAGATAATGTGTGTAGAATTAATTAAAAAATAAATGTTATGACAACCAAAATGTCTTCACAAGACATAAAACTAAAGGTTGCAAGTGTAGAATCGGGTATATTTAATATTTATGTCATAACATTTAAAGCATGTAAAAGTGACGAAATAGCTTATTTCACATAATCTTATAACTATCCATTTATAATTGCTAATTAGTAAACATCATGATAGGTTAGAAGCATGCCGACAAGTTCACTTGCAAGAAATGGGGAAATACTCTCTGTATATCAAAGCTTACAAGTGTGAGTTATTTACCACCTCAGCAAAAATAGTTTTAATAATGAATAAAATGGAATGAGGATGAAAACTACTGACAGGTCTGCGACATACGATAGTGTTTGTGGCATGCCTACACTGTATGGTACTGTTTCTGAGAGGGCCGCAAAAACGATCCGGTTTAATACGCTATGGCAGTGGAAAGGATATGGGGCAATCAATTTTGACCTCGTTTTGACCTTCTAATTTGCATATTTCCAAGATGGCCGCCAACTGATAGGTGTGATAAGAGTGAAAAAATTCCAGAAAAATATTATTGTAATATCTCATTTCCCTGTCCCAATTTGCATATTTCCAAAATAGACACCAATATTCAAAATCGAGATAGAGACATGCAAATAGGCTCAAATTAAAGGTAATAATAAGGTGATTTCAAATTTCAAAACAATAGTATTGTGATATAAAAATGTATCAGCCTAATTTGCATATTTCCAATATGGCTGCCAATCGCCAGGGAAGCAGGATAATAGACTAGGCCTACTTGGTACTGGTATTAGTACTAGCAAATTGGGGCCTAGTGTATGGACTATATTAAACCTATATGCTTTAACGTTGGCACAGGGTAAATTTGCAATGTATTCAGGTTGGTGTAACGTTATTAGTCTCAGCTCAGCTTACAATAAAATATATATTACTAAAAGTATGAGAGAATTTAATTATTACCAGGGTATCGTGTGTTACCTGGACTAATTTATCAAGATAGATAAAAGAGTTTGAGATATCACGTCAGAAACGCCCTTCACAATCATAAGCCTGCTGACAGTGCCTGCACTGATATAGGAGCTTCATTAGCACCTTTGTCAGTTGGAGAAAACAGGGTACGCCACTGGCTATCCGCCCGAAGATTATGGCCAGACTCGTGGAGGCTGCAGCTTCCCTTGAATGATTGCTGCAGACTAGTGCTTCCATACCATGCTGTAAAGCATGCCTAAGGTTTGAGAAAATGCATTGAAAGGCGACAGAGATAAGTTAAAAGGGTAATGTGGAGGCGCTAAAGGGCGATTACAATAAGTTAAGGGCGATAGAAAGTTGTTAAATATGAACTGAAAATCCTTACATTGTCGAGAAGAGCTATTAAAAGATAACGAAGATGCCATAAATAGCAACAAGGAGGCATTAAGCAGGCATCAAAGGCGACAAAAAGGCGTCAAAGGGTGACGGAGAGGCGTTAAAGGGCAACGCAAAAACAATAAAGGTATAAGGGGAGACGTTAAAAGGGACGAAGGGGTGTTAATGGGCAATGACCAGCTGAGGGGTGATGAAGAGACTTTAAAGAGCGACAGATAGGCATTAAAGTGAGACTGAAAACCCTTGAATTGCGACAATGTGTCAAAAGGTGATGAAGATACAGAAAAGGGCTTCAGGGAGACATCTGACTGGGGTGCGAAAAAAGTGACGAGGAGGCAATAAAAGATGATGGAGAAGAGGTAAAGAACAATGAGAAATTGTTAACTCATAGCAGTCTGGTCATGTAGACATTGTACATCTGTGTGGTCTGACGTTTTTTGTGATTTTGAAACATAGTTTCATACTTCTAATATCAATTTAGAGTTATGACATATGCTTGTCCCATACATCGCAGGAACACACATAACATATGACCAGAATACACCATATTTCAGTGGTCAATGTGATGTTGCTAAGGTAACCGTGAGTGATTTTGAATATGCTAATTCAATTTTTTGTTTAAAAAATGGTATTTTTGAGATTCACAGAAGTCAAAAGTTCAAAATTATGTCAATTCACACAGAATATATCAAAATACACCAAAGGCAGTTCGTATAAGCTTTCAATAGACCTATACGCACACATTAATAGGATAAACAAGTTATTACCATGGGGTTTGGTAACCTTTCTAAATGTCCTGAGGGGTATACAAGATTTCATAGTTTCAGGTGAAATAAGTTGAGTTTCCAACCTCATTCTGAGAAATACCCCGAGCCTCATATTCATCCGAGCCTTGTGTTCTCTTTTTTAGTTCAGAAACAGTTGTGATGAGGATAAATCACTCTCATTTGCTTTAGGTTCCCCATGACATGATTATAGTTAGGCAAGTGAGGTCACCTGGTGAATGGCTAAGCATTATTGCCGGCTCCTAGATACGCTATGCACTGTCATAAATGTTAGGTCCGAGCTCTGCTCAGACTAAGACTGCTATGAGTTAAAGGGTGACTAACAGGCAATAAATAGTGTTGAAGATGCATTAAAGGTCGAGGAGAAGAGGTTGAAGGGCGACTGAAACATGGTAAATGTCGATGGAGAGGCGTTAATGGGCAATGGGGAGACGTTGAAGGGCGACGCAGATGTGCTGCAGGGCAGCGGATAGGTGTCAAAGGAAGAAGGAAGACTTTAAATTGTGGCGACGAGGCGCTAAGGGGTGACAAAGATGCATTAAAACGTGATAGAGAGATGCTAAAGGGTGACAGGAAGGCGTTAATGTGCCACCGTTTATTTTAAAAGATGGGGATGCATTAAAGGGTGCCAGGGAGGCATAACTGGGTGACAAGGATGCATTAAATGACCATTTGAATGCATCAAAGGGCGATGGGGATGCGTTTAAGGTCGTTAAATGGTGGCGAAGATCCATAAAGTTAGATTGGTGCTGCGTTACAAAGCGACAGGGAGTCATTAAAAGGCAATGGGGAGGTGTTGAATGATGACCGTGAGGCTTTAACGTTAAGGAGCAATAAAGGGTGACGAACAGGTGTTAAAGGGCGATGAAGAGGCGCCAATTAAAGGCCGACAGAGAAGCGACCAAGGGCAATGGACAGGCGTTAAAGGTCAATCTCAGGGCGTTAATAGGTGATGTAAAGACATTAATAGGCAATAGGAAGGCATTAAAGAGTGATGGATAAATGTTATGGCAATAAATAGGTGGTAAAGGGCGTCGAAGAGGCACTAAAGGGTGACAAAAAAGGGTTAAAGGGCGACGGAGAGGGGTTAAAGGACAATGGGGGTATTATTGTTTTACTGTATCTACATACATGTCAAAGTAGAGATTGTCCTGTATATTTTATCTGGATGGATGTATTGTGACATTTGCTTGTTATTAAAAATTGATGGTTCGTGTTAACATTGTCCTGAAATTTGGTATTACTTTTAGTCAAAAATAGAACTTTTGGTAGCCATAATTACATGTATTGGCTGCAATCTTTGTGACAATCTTTGGTCTTCAACAAAATACTTTTGAATTGTTTGTCAGTCGAAAATGATATCGAATTATTTGGCTATCTCAGATTTTACCAACAATGCATTGTCTAAAGTACTTTCTGGTTACACCATTATGGTAGACACCAAAATCGTGAATTTGCTTTTATTCTGTCGAATATGATATCATTTTATTTTTTGATCTTGCACAGATAGCGGCCATATTTGATTTTACCACAATGCAATGGCTAATGTACTTTCTGGCCACACTACTATCTCGGGCATACATGAAAAACCCTATGTTACACATCAAAATCATGCTTGAAAAGTATATCAATTCATTTTTTGACCTTGCACAAATGGCGGCCATCTTGGATATTACCCGGAATGTAATGTCCACAAATACTTTTTGACCACACTATATGTCAGATATCCCCGAAAACCCTTTGGTAGACACCCAAATCATGAATCATTATATTCTGCTCAAATTATATCAATTCATTGTTCAACCTTGCACAAATGGTGACCATTTTAGTTCAGCCTATTTACATGTCGCGGTCTCAATTTTAATGTTTTTCATGCTTCCCGACTTTTGGCAGCCATTTTGAAAAATTCAAATTATGTGAAGACAATTATGTAAAACAATAATATTTGTTTGAAATTTGAAATCAGCTTATTATTACCATTAATTTGAGTCTATTTGTATGTGTCTATCTTGATTTTGACATTTTTACTGTTTTCACCTTGTGATTGGCGGCCATGTTGGAAATATGCAAATTAGGATAAGAAAATGAAGTATCACAATAATATTTGTTTGAAATTTGTAATCATCTTAGTATTACCTTCAATTTGAGCAAATTTGCAGGTCTCTATTTCGATTTTGACATTTCCACTCCCATTACCCATATCAGATGGCGGCCATTTTAAAAATATGCAAATTAGCGGGTCCAAACGAGGTCAAATTCCACTGCCCTGTATCAGAATTCAAAAATGGCATAGTTCATGATTTCTTCACAAAGTGCACACTACATTGATTTAATCCATAGACTATAACGATGCCAGAGGGTACACATTGAAATTATTTAAATTGAGTCTATTTGTATGTGTCTATCTTGATTTTGACATTTTTACTGTTTTCACCTTGTGATTGGCGGCCATGTTGGAAATATGCAAATTAGGATAAGAAAATGAAGTATCACAATAATATTTGTTTGAAATTTGTAATCATCTTAGTATTACCTTCAATTTGAGCAAATTTGCAGGTCTCTATTTCGATTTTGACATTTCCACTCCCATTACCCATATCAGATGGCGGCCATTTTAAAAATATGCAAATTAGCAGGTCAAAACGAGGTCAAATTCCACTGCCCTGTATCAGAATTCAAAAATGGCATAGTTCATGATTTCTTCACAAAGTGCACACTACATTGATTTAATCCATAGACTATAACGATGCCAGAGGGTACACATTGAAATTATTTAAATTGACACTCAGAGAGTCAAATGGTTAAATATTGGCAGTATGTGGTTCGCAGTTTAAAGAAAATAAAGCGAAGACAATGTTTTTCTTTTAGAGGTTGTACTTTCCGAGTCAATAGATAGATACTCAACGACTTTCACAACCAGAATATTTTCTATTTTAAATTGCATGGTTTAACCACTGGTGCTATTTTCGTTCTATGCGAGATATTAAACTTGTGTACTCTAAACATGTGAAGAATATGCACTTGTTTCCCGTTTTTTATTAACAGGGAGCTGGGATTTTCATCTGGCGTGGCATACAATCTTGCATTTTTCGGTGAGGGAACTGGAAGCATTTGGATGGACGACGTGGATTGTAATGGTGATGAGGACACACTCGGTGATTGTAGTTTTAATGGATGGGGAATTGAAGACTGCGGCCATTCGGAAGACGCCGGGGTCAAGTGCGGTAAGTATCACAGGGGTATGAGACCCTTTGTTGAAATGGAACAACCCTCCTCATTGTAGGCATAACGGGCTGACACTAATTTCCCACCAACGCTATTAGCTGACTCTAAGTATGATTATCAAGTAGCTTGTCCACTATGATGTTCTTAGACGAGGTAGTGTGCATTAGAATAGTCCCTATCTCTCACATGTGTGTGATAATGGACTGTATATCTAGTCAAAGTTACCAAGGACAAAATTAAACTTGATTTGTTTAATTACTATAGTGAAAAGCTGGTCACCAGGTCAGTTGTTGCATTTTTTTTCATTTCGTAAAAGTATTAATTGTTTATATTTTCTTAAATGATGGAATATACCGCTTGAAGTGCATTAAATCAAATCTGTGGTGTTACGTATGTTAGGGTGAAAAGATGCTATTTCAACTAATTTATTTATAAAGCTTGAAGTGTTGCTCAAAATGAAAAGTAATCGACACATATTTTATGATTACGTGTGAACGTTTCGTGAAATTTGACCTAAAAATAATGGTATATTAATTTTAAAATTTTTGAGCGGAAAGTGTCACTGGAACTGGGAAAAATACACCAGTCACCTATCTGTTTTTTTATATTGTGGACTTCTGAACATTTTGTTTCATAGCTCTGATACATGTATTTTTAATACAGAAACAAAAGTAAAAATAGCAACCATCACATTTTGTGTATTATAAAATGTAATTATGGTGTTACTTTGATGTAGAAATGATTGTTATTTAATTTTAAATTTATTGAACGTGAAGTCTCACTAAAATTGAGGAATAGCTGACACGTTATTTTTCATGATCATGTGTACTCCGTTCCGAACACTTTCAGTTGCATTTCCTTTGTATATTATCTTGTATCATAAGATCATAGTTATACATTGTGAAACAAGTAGAAGTAATGACGTTAGTACATGCACGTTGCTGTAAAAAATACACTATTTTAATTTATCACTGATCAAACTTAAATTGTCACTAAAACTAAAATGAATAATCGCCACCAGAGCTTTCGAACATTGTTGTTGAACATATCACTCCAAATATATAGTATTAAGGGTGTTAAAGTGATGTGTTTTTATTTGTTATTATTTATCTTAAAGTGTCACTTAATATAATAATATTTTGTGTAAAAAGTATGTGTTTTTTTAGTTTTTACTTATTGCGCCCAAAGTGTCACTATATCCAAAAAATTATGCGTGCTCTTCTGAACATTGTGTGCGCAACACTATCGTTAATGCTATGGAATTATAAATATTTTACTTTAGTGTAAAAAATGTTTTTTTTAATCTTTTTTTCTATAGGACTTAAAGTGTCCCTGAATAACAAAATTTAACACGAATAATCGTCACCTTATCTTCTAAACATTTTGTGCTGTATCTGACGTGAAAAAATATATAGTATTGAAGATGTTGCGGTAGTGTGAAAATCATATGTTTTTATTTACTTTTATTGAGCTTAAAGTGTCACTAAATTACAAAAAAAAATTCTGAGTGGTCTTTTGTACATTGTGTGTGATTATATTTGATATTCGATATTACATGACTATCTGATGTTCAGAAATATAATTACTTATGTTAAACTAGTATACAAATTAGGTATTTTCTCCTATTTTCTATGGGACTTAAAGTGTCACTAAAACTGAAAATCAAAATTGACACCCTATCTTTTCTGCTTAAGATATTTCTACTGAACATTTTGGTATATAACATGATAAATTAACATTGAAATCCCACGGACTTCTGTTTAGCTACATATGCCCCTACACTAGATCTCCGAATTTTCAACTTACACACAGAGAGGTCTTGCGGCATGCTCCCGGAAAATTTTGAAATCTAAGACTTCAATTGCTGCATTTTAGCGCAATTTTCCGCCGAAATATTTGACTTTTTTGGTTTCTTTAGGACACATCAGGGCCGCTTAAGCCCCCCAAGCCCACCCCCCTGCTAGATCCGCGCCTGTCAGATGCCCTAGCTGATAGATACCATCAAACAAATTATTAAAACAGACCAAGGTTATGAAGCTGGAAACATCAGAATAATAAGATCCATGTATGAAACTGGAAAAAGTGATGAAGTTATTGTGTTGCTACGAATGACACATTTTTTTGTTGGTGATGCTGTTGCCAATATTGTTATTAATAAACATGGATTGATAAACATGGATGTATGAGAAAATCCGTCTCTAGCGTAAATTTAGAGACGGACACCTGCATGTGTTAAAAGCATGTGGTATAAAATAATCATATAAACTTTTAAAAATCATGACTTAATTTATTGTAAAAAACACATCGCTCTACTCGAGAATAATAATAAGAATCTAAATGTATTCAATACAAGTGTTTTATTAGTATTTAAACAGCCGAAGAGGTCTATGGAAAATTCATTTTTAATCACATCACAAACAGGAAGTTAGAAAAATTCACCCTTAAAAAAGTAGAGCTCTGAATAAGGGGAGCATAGAGTCTACATTTTCCAGTTTTTCTATTGCAGGCTAGTCGGCAAGATTTTGGTTTGTAACATCTTTAAACTCAATGTGATTTAACCGCATTGGACATACAGGTCTATTTGAAAATAAATAACAATATTTAAAAGGTGTATAGTAGGAAAAAACACATAATCATTTAAAGATTAACATAATGCGAATAATGTAATGACTTATGTAAGATAAAAATCCTGTCCACACGTGGGTGTTGTATCCTGTAAGAGCGGGACCCCATACCAAGTCAGACCCTATGTTAAACCAAAATCGGATCCAATGTCGATGATGATAATGTTCAGCTATAGGCTACCCACATTTACATTGAAACAGGATCGCATGATTTTCGCTGATCTCTCAGTCAATTCTTAACAGATTTTTCTGAACACTGTTTTTTCCAAAGAATTATAACTATGTAGTCTAGTCTCAAAATAGGGTTCCTGTGCACCTCGGAAATATATTTGTAATTTACGTATCTAGCTTGAGAAAAAAACGTAGTAGTAGCAATAGTAGTAAATCATTACTCCACGTCACTTTTCGGCACAAAAGGTCTTTTAAGTGGCATTATAATACGATAAAAACGTTGTAGTCAATTGATGAGATGAATGATGTACAGATGATGATGTGAGGGTGGGGGTGATAGGGCATGGTGGGTTATTGAGAGCGTTTTCCTTCGCTCGCTCGATAAGGGGTTCTGGGCATGTCTAGGGAATATACCCCCAGACATGCCCAGACGGCCGGAGACTTGAGTTTCGCTGTGCAATTTAATCCTGAAACTCTGTGGCATTTCGCGCAGCTCCGCTATCCTCGTGTCGGATAGTCCCCAGAGTAACCATAGGAAGGATCAGTCCCTCTGGGTAACTCCATTCATCCCACGTGAGAGACCTAATGTCAAACACGCTATTGCCGGTTATTTAAGGCTACCACGGCCTACATCAGCGCCAGCACTGATGCGGGGGCTGCATTGGCTCCGCTGTTGAGTGGAGGAACCAGGGTACCCCACTGGCAATCCGCCCGAAGATTATAGCCAAATACGAGAAAGCTGCAGCCGCCCTTGGACGATTGCTGTAGACTAGTGCTTCCGTACAATGCCATACATAGCATCCAACAGACGGAACAGATCCCTAATGACCCTCCCCAGATGGGGGCGAAAAGTACTACTACTAGCAATCATCCCAGTACCCCCCCCCCCAAAAAAAATATGTATATTTAGTTATAGCTCTGTCAATATCACAGATAACAGCACAATAAGGGTGTCTACATCGATATTTTGAGGGTCAAAGAAGACAATAAACTCATTGGTATAAACATATTTATTGGGATTTCCAAGTAGCACAAGTGCTAATACAAAGGATCTCCGGTATACATAATACATGGTTATATAGTAATCAAAACAATATATAGATCGTTGTTTACACATTGAAAACAAAATATACATATAATTTGAAATGATTAAATAATAATAATAAAATAAATAAATTCATTATCGGAGATTTTAGCACACATTTTTAAATCGTCCAGTTTTTTCTAGATATTTATGCACGTATTGAAAAATAAATCTATTGTTGCAGCTGTCTAATAGTTCAGAACCAAAGAATAAAAGTCGAGTAGTAAAATGCTGTTGGTCAGGTATAATATTTTTGAGTTTTTAAAAAAAAAAATTTCGTTGTTGGGTAAACTGTGGACATAGAAAAAAATAATGGTGAGGTGTTTCAAGTGTATCACCACATGAACAATTAGGGCTATTAATACATTGTCTCTGATAAAGATGAAAGTTGAGTGAGGACAAATCAAGTCTAATCTGGGTATGATTTAGTTGATTGTGACGTTTACCTATCATAAAATGTGGTGGGGACTGGGGGGTTTGGGCGGTAGTTGGTATATTTGAGATAACTTTATTTTAAATATTTCATAATTTTGTATAGATCTTATTTCCTTATTTAGTGAATTCCAAAGCCTCACAAAATCTGGAAGGAAGGAGTTTGAAAAATAAATGGTATTGGTCTTAATTAGGGTAAATGTGTGGGTATTTGATGCTCTGGTAGCACGCTCGTTGCCAAGTGTATTAGGAAGTAGTTTTGATAGGTAAACAGGATCTTTGGTATGAACTAATTTATGAAATTTTAGTAATTTTTGCATGGTGCGCCTATTGTTTAATGTTTGAAAGCCTGTTTCTTCAATTAATCGCTCGTAAGATGTTCCCTGTTTGGCACCTGTAATTAATGGTAAAGCTTTATATTGAATATTTTCTAGCTGTGACTTGTCGTGCTCTGTACAATTGTCGAAAACTATATTCGCGTATTCTAGAAGTGGTCTAACATATGAAATATAACATTGGTTCAGGGTATATCGATTGAGTTGCAATTTTTTTTATAGGATTTAAGAAGAGCTAGTCTCTGCCTGGATTTGCTACAATTGTCGAAAACTATATTTGCGTATTCTAGAAGTGGTCTAACATATGAAATATAAAATAGGTGCTTGTGTGATTTCACATTATTAAGGCATGTGTCATCCAAGTATGCTCAGGGGACTTTTTTCGCTTACGAGAGAAAAGCATCGCTTTATATTTTATGGGGTTTATAGAGATCAGCCATTTTTTAGCCCAGCGTGAGATAGTCAGAAGATCTTTATTTAAGATATTAGTTGCTGTAATAGAACAATTTAAAATCTTTTTAAATAGAGAAGAGTCGTCCGCGAATAAATAAATATCACTTTTTATGTCTTCACAAAGGTCATTAATATAAACCAAAAATAATAATGTGCCCAAAACAGACCCTTGTGGGACACCAGAAGGTATAATTTTCCATGTGGATAATCCGTTATTCAATACAACGCGTTGCCTTCGATTAGATAGATAGGATTTAATTAACTTCAGATGTAATCCAGATATTCCAATTGCTTTTAATTTAAAAATGAGACCAGAGTGCCAAACTTTGTCGAAAGCTTTACTAAAATCGCGAAAAACGGCTCTTATCTCATCACCTGTATCTAATGCTTGTGCACGTTCATGAAAATTTTTCAATAGTTGGTTTGTGGCAGAGTCACCAGGGATAAAGCCGGATTATTTTTCTGAAATTAAATCGTGTTGTTTTAAAAATTCATACATATGCCTGAAAATATTTTTTTCAAAACTTTTGATATACATGGCAGGAGACTAATGGGCCTATAATTCGAACAGTTGGTTTTTTCTAGTTGTTTGTGGGGGAGAATTACGTGTGCTTCTTTCCAAACATCTGGAAATTGGCCTGCAGTTAGGCACATGTTGAATAATTTACACAATGGCTCGGCTAACGCGGGTGCAGCCTCTTTTAAAATTTTGTTACTCAAACCGTCTGGTCCAGTGGCTTTATTTGTATTTAGGTTCTTTAATATGAACTACAGGAGGTTCTATAATTTTATTGCTTATTTTGTGTTTAGCGGCTGGTGGTTCTCCAAGTGGATAAGTGAAGGTATCATCAACCGTTGATTGGCTAATAAAGTAATTATTAAAATATTAGCTCTCTCTTTGGTATCTACAACTGTTTTTCCATTATATATTAAAGGGGAGCAAAATAGTTGTCTTTTCTTAAATAATAACTTACAGGCTTTCCACTAGTTGCTATCGGAGTTCATTTGATAATTTAAAATTAAAAATTTCTTATAATCGTGATCATACTTGGCTACTTTTGTTTTTTTTACAACTAGGTTTCTTAAAGTTTTGTATTTCTCAAATGTGGCGTTGTTATGTGTTATCTTATAATCTTTAAAAAAATCTATTCCGCTTACGTATCAAATAGCGTAGTTCAGAAGTAAAATAGGGCTTATCGCGTGGCCTAATGGTCACAGAATATTTTGGAATGCAATGTTCAGCGAGTAAATTAAGTATATCCATAAATTCGCTAGTTGCATCGTTCACATTTGACTTACAAAAAAACAGAATCCCATCGTGTGGAATATAAAAATTGTCGAAATAAATCAAAATCACCTTTGGAGTAGTTCCATACTATGCGGTTAAATGCAGTATTTTTTAGATATCTCGAAAACCCCCTCGACCCACAACCCTCGAACCAAGACCCTCGACTTTAATTTTTTTTTTTTTTGATAGTCTATTTATAAAATTCGGGAAACAATACCAGGTCAATATATATGTTTGCTCACCGTCTGCAACGCTGGTCTAACATTAGCTGAACGCCTCGTGTATGTTTTAGGGAGAGGGGAGAGGCACGATACGCAATATACCGGCACTTGATTAGGCTTATAGCTAGACTGCCATATGAGTCCCAACACTGTCTTACATTAACGCTGGCCAAAAATTGTTCCAGGCCACCCAGTAAACAAGAGACATTAAACCAACGTCGGGTGAATGCTGGACCAGCGTAGCAGATGGTCAGCCAACTTGATAGCCAGGTTAGCATCACAGTATGCCTATACCCTGCAAACACGATTCGTTAAAACATTGCCAATTTAATGCTGGGCCGACGTCTAAGACGGCGGGCCAACATTAAATCGGCATTGGTTTATCGTGTTGTGCTGGCTGGGATAAGTTTTCCGAATGTTGTTATTATACAAAAGTTAAAATTATATAAACAAACATTTTTTTTAAAATTTAGTCGAGGGTCGAGGGTCGAGGAGCGAGGGGGTTGAGGGGGTCGAGGGGGTTTTCGAGATACCCGTATTTTTGTTACATTTTACTTTTAATTGGGAAAAAATAGGTGAATGGTCCGATATATTATTATGTGGCAAAATACCATGTTTTACGACAATGTGGACAGAATCGGTAAAAATATGATCAATACATGATGATGTGTTTTTTCCAAAACGGGTGGGCTCTGTAATGATTTGATTAAGACCATTTGAAAGCATAAATGATTGTAAAATTCTACCTCTCAGACAACTTTCATCTTTATCACACCAGTCTTTATGTTTAGCATTTGTGTCGCTAATTAAAAATACACCTGAAAAATTATCAACACTTGCTGCTGCCAGTACAGACTGAAAGCCATTTAAAAATGTATCCTTATTGGAATTTGGAGGATTATAATAATAACAAATTAAAATAAAATTATTCGAGTTCGTTTTAACACTTATGCAAATGAATTCTAAACCATCCGGTTCAAATTGGGGGCAGCGGCAAGCTGATAAAGTTTCGGAAATAAAAACTGCAACACCGCCGCCGTGACGGTTTCTGTCACGACGGTACGGGAGTTGGAAGCCAGGAATACGGAGGTCCTCGTCAGCTATTGACTGATCCAACCATGTCTCGCCAACACCAAAAATATCAATAGAATGTGTACTAGCCAGAATAGAGATTTCATCAAGTTTGGTAATTCCGTCCTTAACAGGCGCGAGAATGCTACGTACATTTAAATAACTTAACAAATTTCAGATACGGTATCGTTAACAGATCGAGGTCCGGGATTTTTATGAACATCACCTGACTTTGCAATGATGAGTTTGTAATAAAATGTATAAAAAATGTAACGTGGCATTATGACAGTAGCAAAGAAAAATTCAGAGGCAAGACGATTTTTTTGCCCACCTCTGAATAAAACGTGCATTCCGATTGCAAATCTATACTGTACTATATCAACCATGATGTAAATAGTAATTATAATGTGCAGTAAAAGGGAAATGTGCTATATAATCTTACAAAAAATATATTTATTTAATAAAAAGTGCAATAAGTAGGCGTGGTTTGTTCACTTGTGCTTGTTACTAACAAAACACAGTACGAAAAACGACACAGCAAATATAATATAAATAAAAATATTGCAGTGGCAGTAATAATGATGGTAAATAATGATACATGATATTCTCCGATAATAATTTCTATCTTGGGCTGTTCTTTACTGATATCAACAACATTATTAATATTCACCAGAAGACAGTGAATCACTTTTGTTTCTGTTCTGGGATGCGGGTGGCCATGGGCTTGTTTGGCCGTGGGCTTGTTTGAGTGTTCAGCAGGGCGGGTGGTGGTGGTCTTGTTCGAGTGTTCGGCACGGCAGGGGGTCAGAGGCAGGGGGTGGTGATCTTGACTGTGAATTGCTCTGGTGGACGCACGAGGGGTGGTAACCTACTTTGCTGGGTGGTGATCGTCGTGGTTGTTGTGATGCTACAGGTGTAAAAGATCTACTCATCGGCGGCCTGTGCTTGATGAGTCGAGGCCAGGCAGGCCTATTGTTATTATAAGCGGGCCTAAGGGACGCACCATTTGATATCTGGGGGAGGGGGGCTAGAGTTTTTGTTGCTTGCAAACTTTTTTTTTTACCTCCGGTGAAAAACAAGGTGTTTTTTTGGCGATCAACATCCGACAATTTTTTTTTATGATATGTCGAAGAAATTTTTTGTCGTATGCTTTCCCTATTATGTACGTTACCATTTGGTGTTTTTTCTGGTCAACATATTTTTCATCAATTTCGACAATAAACTTTTTTTTTCTGCTCATATTTTCAACAAACTTTTTTTTCTGACTTTTGTGGCGACAAACTTTTTTTTAAATTTTAATCTAGCCCCCCCCCCCCCCCAGATATCAAATGGTGCGTCCCTAACCCAGGGTGCGGGGCCCGGGGGTGCCTGACAGGAGTGCCCCACCTCATAGGTGGTGGACCCGTGGCAGAAGGTGTGGCTGGCCACGTACAACGTGTGTTGAGGCTTGCTGACTGGGGTCTGTTGATGTTCCTGTTTTTGGACGTGCTCCTGTGTCAACCTCTGTACTGTTTGCTGGACGCTGATGTTGTCGTTGATGTTGCATCGGTGCTGGCTCAGTGCTTCTTGTCAGTGTGCTACTAGAAATCAGCTGCTCGCACGCCTCTTTCACACTCTGGTTGACCAGGTCACTACGTTGCAAATAAACCCAATCTACCACTATGCTGCTTTGTTATCAGGGTTTCATCTAGGATTCAAAAGGGGCATGGCGCCTCCAATTATTACCACTATGTACACACATGCCGTTATAAGGTATTGCGTCATATAGTGCAGAGCATTAGGGTTCAACCTGGAATAAAATTGCAGAAAGCTGATTTTTTCAGAAATCATACCTGGACATCTCCCCAGACGAATGCTGAAGAGGCCCCAAAAAACCCCTTTGTGCATTTTTTTTAATTCAAGATGGCCGCCACCATGTAACACAATTTTTGAAAAAAACAGGAGTACACCCTAATTCCTCACTTTTGCAGTTAGACAAAAATATTCAGATGTCTCTAATTATGTTTTAAGGCACACAGAGTTCATCCAGATGATCAGAAATGATATCAGTACTTTTCTCACTACCAAAAACCAAGATGGCCGCCATATTGTTCTAAGTATGTCAAGCGATCTTTTAAAAAACCCGAAAATATGAGGTAACTATCTCGTTGTTGAACCTAAAAAGTATTTTTTGTCAAAGCCATGGAATCTAGCACTTATTTATATTACCAATGCTTTATTATATTGAATTTACCCACCTAAATCACACATAATAGTTAATTCTATGTAGCACCATGTAACGCCATTTTTCGAAAAAAAACAGGGGTATACCCCAATTCCCCACTTTTGCAGTTAAAACAATAATCTCGGTGTCTCTAGTCTACTTATGTTTTAAAGTACAATGAGGTTATCCAGCTGATCAGAAATAATATCAGTACTCTTCTTAATACCACAAATCCAAGATGGCCGCCATATTATTCTGTTGGGCGATAACTATCGCGTTGTTGAAACTAAAATGTATTTTTCAGCCGAACCCATGTAGTCTAGAACTTATTTAGATAACCAATATTTTATTACATTGAGTTTGTCGACATAAATCCCACATGCTAGTTATTCTACCATGGCGGGTGATGCTTTTTGGAGTGTTTTCGAACTGCTTTTAAATTAGAAATATAGATTGAGATTTGTCAAGTTAACAACTTAATCTCTGGTAAATAATTAATTAGAAGCAGTAACAAATCTAATTCAAAAGGTACTGGTATTAAAAAAAATGAATCAGAGATTTTATATCAGAATATCAGAATATAACATTAAATTAATTGATGTGACAGTTTATAGTCAGGATATAATCTTTTTATGTCAGGATAATATCAGGATATAATAATACGAGGACATGACACATTAACGTCACGATGTGGTGTTATAATGTTCAAATATTGCTCTTTAATCTAGTAAAATGACTCTATGATGTCTGGATGCAGCTTTATAAAGGCAGGATATGGTGGTTAAGCATCACGTTATGATATTAAAGTGACAGGATATTTTTAGTGTATTGTCACGATATTATTATAATATCATGATATCGTATATTAACATCACTATATGACATTTTAGTGTAAGAGGAAATGAAAGTAAGAGAGGGCAAGGACACATGCTGTGCAAAGGGCGTGTGTCCTAGCCCTATCTTACTTTCTATTTTATTGAATCTTCCGAAGTGCTTTTGTTGTTGGCAGTTTTGGTGTATTTGATGAATGTAGAGCCTGAATTATATTGCGATATTTATGTTGAACTGACATGTGCCATCCTGATATTAGACTGTTCTATGTCGATTTTGTATTACCATATGGTAACGTGCGTCTGTCAATATAATGTTATTGAAATGTTATACCTTGACATGACAATAAATATTCTGACATTAAAATGCCATATCCAGACTTTATAATGTCATTATAATGTCACATTAGAATGCCGCCATATCTTGATTTGATAATGTCATTTCCTATCATAAAAAATGGATTAGCTTGACATTCAAGTTTTATTTTGTGATATTATTTGGACATTATAATACAATATCATGACGTTAACGTTTCATATTCTGATATTACAATCCGATATCCTGGCATACAAATGCCATATCCTGACTTCAAACTGTTACATCTCCTATTTTAATGTCATATTCCGACAAGTCTATTATACAATATTTGATATTATAATAACATATTTGTCATTACAATGACACATCATCACATTACAGTGCTATATTGTGACATCAATGTGTCATTTCATCAATGTATAAAGTCATATCCTAATATTCAAATATCATATCCTGACATTAAAATGTCGTAGTGATGTTAAACGATATATATATCACGATATTGTAATGCATTTCGTGATAATATAATGTCTATACTTCTACAGAGGGAAGGAAACTATCAAGTCTTCGTCATTTTAAAATGAGAAATGGACTATGTAGACTTTTTTTTCTACCAAACAAATCCTACCATGTCATATCTAGTTCTTGTAGCAAATTATTGATGAATTTTCAAACGGAAATCACATAATTTACGTGCATTAATACACATTATACGAGCTCGATTCTGACAGAAGCACTATTTCCAACAAATTGCGAATTGTAGTGAATGATACACTGCAGTATTCAGCTTACTATTATAGTGAGAAGTTACTGCCTTTTGGGTTTACACGATCGAATAGTGGAGCTGAATAGCCCCTATGCTGTGCGTGCGTGCCTGCGTGCGGGCGTGAACAAATAGGCCTAGTATGTTGAGATTGTTGCTTCCATGATTTCCATGAGTTACCGACCTTGTATAGAAAACCAATGAGCATGCTGACCCTATCCCATTCAGCTGTGCTATATACTGCCTTTATAAAGCTGTATATGACCATCATAAGGTGATCTGGATATGTAAAACACTAATGTTTCGACATTATATTACATATCATGATATTAAAGTGTCATATCCTGATATCATAATCAAATATCCTGACATAAAACTGTCACATCCCCTATTTTGATGACATATTCTGACATTTTACTGTAATATCACATTATAATATCATACAATGCCATATATTTATTACATCATATACCAGTGTTCAAATAAAATATCTGAATATTCAAATGTATAATCCAGGGTATTAAAATACAATATTGCCATTTCCACGAAATTTACAAAATTACGTAGGCTTAGAGATGGCCAAACTCTGCCAGCAAAATGCTGTGATTTAAAACATTTTCTTATTTAGTAGTACATGTAAATAACCAACAGTCAAATTTGCTAATATTCATATCTTAGAATAATCAAAGCCAAAAATTAACCAAAATCGATGAACATTTGATATACTATATAAAAGACCTACAATGGAATTAGTCTCTGGGTTTTAGACAGGAATCTCTTCAAGTGAATCTTAAATACCATTATTTAAAAAAATTAGACCTGTTAGAATTTTTAATCAATGATTTCTGACATTTGATCTTTTGTAAATTTGATAAATCTATATCTATATTCCCATATATGAAGAAGCAGTTGGACATCGCTTAATCGCGGCACCTGCGCTAAAAGAGTTAACCAATATGGCAGCTATGTTTGATTTTGTGTTGATAGGCACACTATATGAAAAATTTCGGTGATGGAAATATATTCTAGTGGAATCCATGGCTCTGAAAAAAAAAGTTTTAACAACATGATGATTATGGCATGTAAGTGATTTTCTGACATCATGGTCGCCATCTTGAATTTGTGGTGATAGGAAAAGGAATGATATAATTTCTGCTCATATTGATGAGCTCTTTGTGCCTTAAAGCATGTGTAGAGGCACAAAAAACATTTTTTTTGACTGCAAAGTGAGAAATTAGGGTATACCCCTGGGTTTTTCGAAAAATGGCGTTACATGGTGCTACATGGAATTAACTACTGTGTGGGATTTATGTTGATAGATTGAATATAATAAAATATTGGTGACCCAAATAAGTGCTAGATCCCATGGGTTTGGCCAAAGAATACATTTTAGGTTCAACAACGAGATAGTTACCTCATATTTTCGTTTTTTAAGAGATCGCTTAACATACTCAGAGCAATATGGCGGCCATCTTGGATTTTTGGTATTGAGAAAAGTACAGATTTCTGATCTGATCATCTGAATGAACTCTTTGTGTCTTAAAACATAAGTAGAGACATCTGAATATTTTTTTCTAACTGCAAAAGTGAGGAATAGGATATACCCCTGTTTTTTCGAAAATGGTGTTACATGGTGGCGGCCATCTTTAATAAAAAAAATGCACAAGGGGGATTTTTGGGGCCTCTTCGGCATTCGTCTTGGGAGATGTCCAGGTATCATTCCTGAAAAAATCAGCTTTCTGCAATTTTATTCCGGGTTCCTCTGTTTTTTTTTCACTAATGCTCTTGCACTACATATGTGTGAACGCGCGACATCAGTGACTGGGGTATTTTTGACTGTCACATTGGCCTGGGTGGGTTGATTATTATTACGTAGCAATAGTTAGATAGGCAGATCACCTTCTGAATATAAGAAAGGACAACATGGCGCTCATGAAGGGCAACATCGCGCTCTCAAAAGGCAACATGGCGCTGCGCCATGTTAGAAATAGCTAGATGAAACACTGGCTATAACAGCTGTAACGTTCACAAATCCTTCATTTACCAAAAAATTTAAAACTATTCGCCCCATCCCATATTCCCCATCATCTGTCCAACCTTTGTTAATAAAGTTATTTCTGTCATTTTTTTTACTCTGTAGACCAATGTGTTATGGGCAGCAGAAGCAGAAGAAGGAGTTTTAAATGTATTGGTGTAGGCTGATCTGACTTGTTGCATAGAATGGGTTACATAAACACGAGCCTGTACAGTGTAGCCTTTATCTGTCTTCGCCTTGCCTGTAGCGCTTGGAATGTCAATTTTTTCGCTTGTAAATACATTGTTTAAATCAGGAAATTGCACTTTACTGTTGATTTTTTCTCCATTAATATATATATCATTGTTTTTAATAGTTGACGTGGCCAAGGTTGCAGGAACAGTTTTTCTTATTTCTGACAGTTGAGAGGTTAAACTTCTCCTTTTCTCCAACCTTTCCTCTGGTATTTGTGGGGTTACAAAAATATCAGTGAAATTACGCTTTTCGTTTTTTTGTGCAGTTTTCTGGCGGGTCCAAATTTGTTCAGTACATTTTCTGTTTAGGAAGCGTGTAACAATGCGGCGTGGACGGGCATTTGCTGAACGTGGCTGTCCAATTCTATGACAAGCTTCAATGTACATTTCAATTTCTTTAGGATATATCTCCAATTTATTTTGAATAAAATGTATGACTTTTTTTCGTAACATTCTCGCTCGTCTTTTTGAATGTTATGGAACAATATGTTGTTCTTCATAGATCGCGCCTTTAAATCTACTACCTCAGCGCTTGAAGAGTCAATACGCTTGTTTTGGCGTGTCACTGTGGCCTTCATAGTTCAAAATTAGACAATAGCGACTGATAATTACCTTCAGTTTCGGTATATTTATATGTGGCATCTCCCACTTCAGCATCCAGTAAGCATAATCGGCTATCAATACCGTTCTGACTATGTAAATCCTGATAGATTGAATCGTAGTTGGATCCCAATGCGTCCACTTTGGCATGTAGAACGTTCAATGATGTTTCGATCTGCGTCAAGACTGGGTGTGACGCCATTTTGACAGCCGGATTTTCACAGTCATCGCTAGTGTGATCAGTAGAATCTTTATTTTCTGAGCTATCGATCATTGAAGTAGAATATGAGGCAGATTCTTGTTTTCTCTTTCCCTTGATGTGAATCATTAGTATATAATATTTAACAATATTTAGTGTTAACTACCAAAAACTTTCAAAATATTATGCGTGTCGTTTTCAACGTGTTCACTCTGCCGCCATCTTGAACCGGTCAATAAACTTATTTTCAGAGTGATCTGATGTGTGCCGCCATTACCGAAAAATGTATGTCTATTTATAGCTCGTTCAATATCACAGATCACGGCACACGAAGGGTTTCTACACCCAAGTTTTGAGGGTCAAAGAAGACAATAAAACCATTTTTAGCGTGATCTATGTGTCATAAAAAATTAAGTATGCAATTTAGCGCCGCCATTACCGAAAAATGTAGGCCCCTATATATAGTTACAGCTCGGTCAATATCACAGATAACGGCACAATAAGGGTTTCTACATCAATGTTTTGAGGGTCAAAGAAGACAATAAACTCGTTTTTTAGAGTGATCTGATGTGTGCCGCCATTACATAAAAATGTATGGCTTTTTTATAGCTTGTTCAATATCACACATCACGGCACACAAAGGGTTTTTATACCCATGTTTTGAGGGTCGATGAAGACAATAAAATCATTTTTAGAGTGATCTGATGTGTTTCAGGAAATTAGTATGCTACTTATTGCCGCCATAAGTGTTATAGAAAATTAAGTATTAAAATTGGCGCCGCCATTACCGAAAAATGTATATGAAGTTATAGCTCGGTCAATATCACAGATAAGGGCTCAATAAGAATGTCCACATCCATGTTTTAAAACAAAAAGGACACTAAACTCATCTTTAGAGTGATCTAAAGTGTGCCGCCATTACCGAAAAATTCATGTCTATTTTTATAGCTCATTCAATATCACAGATCACGGCTCACAAAGGGTGTTTACACCATACTAATGTTTTGAGGGTCAAAGACGACAATAAAACCATTTTTAGAGTGATCTGATGTGTTTCAGGAAATTAGTATGCTACTTATTGCCACCATTACCGAAAAAATGTATATTTAGTCATAGCTCGGTCAATATCACAGATCACGGCACAAAAAAGGTATCTGATGGGTTGCAGAAAAAATAGTATGCAAATTAGTGCCTTCATTACTGAAAAAATCCCACGAAACATCACATGCCCAATATTTCCTGTAGCACACACTGAGTATGGCTGCTAAAAAAATTGTAATATTGCATCTCATTCCTAAGTTACGAAGAAGCTAATCACTCTTGTAGTGACTGAGATCATGTTTTACTGGTTAACATCGGTAAAGGCTATGATATTATAACTTCTTCAGTGGCCAAGATCACTTTTGTAGTGACCGATATCATTTTTGCAGTGGATCGCATCAGTTTGTTATGGTCAAGATCACCTTTGTAGTGACTGACATATTTTTAAAGAGGGTGTGGTCACTTTTTCAGTGGTCATGATCACGTTTGTGGTGACTAAGATAGCCTTGGCTCCCCACTATGTGAAAGGAATGTGCTATCTAGCTTCAGTTTAGACTAGACTACGCATAATATTAAAGTGAGCTACCACATGACATCAAACACGATATAGTGCCAATGTAACGTTAGCAATGTCAAATCTGTTGTAGCTATGAGAATAAATCCTCTAATGTGTTTTACGTTTCATCCATTTAGTGATGGAAGGAGACATAGTAGGCCTAGTGTTGTGCTCATGCGACATTCAAATGGGATTTGGTTTAGAAAAAAAAGTGTCTAATTGTGTTTCTGAAACTTCCAAAATTTACCACATGTGGTTCAAAATTTAATTTTGCTGCACCAAGGCATTGTAAGATCTCTGTTTTTATATAGCGATTTTCATGTAGAGATGTTTTTTAAAGAAATGTGCATGTTAGAATCACAATAAGAACTTGTCGTTCCAACTTTTCACAGGCGTGCAAAAAAACAACAAGAAAGTGACATTTGAGTGTCAATGTATTTTGTCACGTTAGCATGAAGGAAATACACATAACAAATGTTTCCAATGTGTCTGAAAGTGTATCTCACTTTGATATTAAAATGCCATTTTTTCTCTAATATAGTTGTGGAATATGCATATACATGTAAATAGAAGGAATGGCATTACTTACAACGTTATCGTGACAGTGTCAAAACCCTAAATTCGTTCAGGTCTGATAAGTGCATTGAAATATGAATAAGATTATTTTTTTCTGACTACTTACCATCATGGCAAGTTGCCGGAAAGAAGGGTAATGGAGAAATGAAAGTTGCAGGTTAGTTGAAATTACTTGCTCTAATTTTTTATGGTCAAATAAAGCAGGTATTAATATAGGCTGTAACATTATCATGACACAGTACTGTAAACATAATATTAGGTGTGCAATTAAATATTTAAACACTATGATGCTGTGCATAATAATATGCATGGTCCATTCACACAATACTCTGAACATAGGCTGCATTTGTATATGAGCCACATCACGTGCTAACGTGAGAGCAGTTTGGACATCTTTATTGTTAATGTGACAATATAGTTGACACATATTAGTGTATCGTGACATGCTCTTTGACCCTTCATTTGTTAACGTGACACTTTGTGTGACACTGGAACTGGCAATGTGACAGTGTCATTTACAGGGTAAGTGGGATCCTTCTTCTCATCCCTCAAAATTAAGGTGTCCAAATGTGAAATCCAAAGATTTGTGTTTAGTCCAATTGTGTTCACATATCTAGTATTACATCAATGGTTGTAAAATGTTATTTTACAACAGAATACTTTGGGAAATGTCATTGGCATCTGTTACGTTAGCACTTGTTTATTACAAACAGCAAAAATAAAATCCTGTAGCCCTCCAACAATCTGAAACCAGCCATTCGTGTGTGCATATAAATTCTGAGCAAAGATGCGACTTCTATTAGCACTATTGCTAAGGTGACATTAGCAACATGTAAAAAAATGTCGTTACGTTAGCAAAACACACTTAGCTTTAAAAGATATACTTGCTTAAGCAGAAATATATTCTTCTGTCTTTTAGTTTTCAATTGAAGCTGCGTCGTTGTCTCTACATCTTTTCATTTTAATTATACTTCTTTACTACGACAATACTTTGAATCATTGACATTTATCAGATATCAAGTGTCTTGACTTATGTCACGTTATATGTTGCTGTTTATTGCAAGCCATCGAAATACAGTTATTTTAGCCATTCTGCAATGCAATAATCTAAAACCAACAATACATACACTTATTTCTGAGTGGGCGCGGAAAGACTCTAGCCAAGACATTAACAAAGTGTCAACGAGAACGTCACGTTAGCATACTTTAAATTCAGCAAAAAGGACACTTGACATTTAGCAACCTCCTTGTCTGATCACAAATACAATCCACTGTCTTTTAATTTCAATTTGAATATCGTTTACGGTTGCTTCATCGCTCCTGATTCTTTCAGCATATAATTCTAATAAATCATTTATATTTTTTTCACCAAAGAATTATGGTCGGGAAGTCAATGCGTCATATAGCCTGTTACAGCCTCGACTTTACTTTTTAAATGTGATAAGCCTAACTAGCCTTACTCTACTCTTCTTTTCGGAAATAAGCATAGGCATATCCATCTATGTCATGCATGTAGCTAATGCCAGTTCAAATAGCCTACCAAGTTTGGTCTGAGCCTAAACCCCAAACCTATAATAGGCCTACCCTGTGTTATCTTCCAGTTGTAACTTAACTTTATGGTAATTTTTAAAATGGTTCTGCGTGGTCATTTTCTAAAATGTTGGAAACGCAGTTAGTGTTTTTCAAGCTTCTTAATTTATTCCTCGATATTTTAATTGTGCTTACTAACCTCAGAAACCTAGGGGTAGAAACTTTTAACTGTTTAGTTATCAACGATAGGCTTATTGAGCGACATATAAAGTTAAATCATTTTTTTAGTAATGGATTTTTTTCTGCAACGCACCAGACCACTTGAAATGGTTTATATACTCTCTTCACCGACCCTAAAACATGGGTGTAGAACCCTGTGTGTGCCGTGATCTGTGATATTGAATGAGCTATAAATAGGTTTACATACATTTTTCGGTAATGGCGGCGCTAATTTGCAAACTAATATTTTTTAAACACACCAGATCACTCTAAAGATGGGTTTATTTTCTTATTTGACCCTCAAAACAGGGATGTAGACACTCTTATTGTGCCGTTATCTGTGATATTGACAGAGATACAACTACTTATACATTTTTCGGTAATGGCGGCTCTAATTAGAATAGCCTACTAATATTTTTTAGCACATCAGATCACTCTAAAAATTGGTTTATTGCCTTCTTTGACCCTCGAACCATGGGTGTAGACACCATTATTGTGACGTTATCTATGGGATTGACCGAGCTACAACTAAATATACAATTTTCAGTAATGACGGCACAAATTAGCATACACATGGTATGTGGGACATTTTCTCAGCTTGGTAACATAGCTAATCATTTTCTACATGGTTTCTACAAGGTAGTTGCTTATTTAATTAACCGCCCCCTTTTCTTTAAATCCTGAATCCACCACTGATCCACCACTGATATCAATCTATTAATCTACATTTGTGATCATGGTGATCTAGACCTTATTTATTAGAGTGAATAATCACAATGTACAATTTATTCATGGTGAGATACAAGCATTGTCAAGAAATGCAAACATTTTTGTTGGCGAGTATTATGCATAAATATATGAGCCTACAATGTGTTCAATCTACTAGTGCAAGAGCATTAGTGAAAAAAACACAGGAACCTGGAATAAAATTGCAGAAAGCTGATTTTTTCAGGAATGATACCTGGACATCTCCCCAGACGAATTCCGAAGAGGCCCCAAAAATCCCCCTTGTGCGTTTTTTTTAATTCAAGATGGCCGCCACCTTGTAACGCCATTTTCGAAAAACAGGGGTATACCCTAATTCCTCACCTTTGTAGTTAGAAAAAAAATATTTTGGTGTCTCTACTTATGTTTTAAGGCACTAAGAGTTGATCCAGAGGATCAGAAATAATATCAGCACTTTTCTCAGTATCAAAAATCCAAGATGGTCGCCATATTGTTCTGATTATGTTAAGCGACCTCTTAAAAAAATACGAAAATATGAGATATCTATCTCGTTGTTGAACCTAAAATGTATTTTTTGGCCAAACCCATGGAATCTAGCACTTATTTAGATCACCATTATTTTATTATATTGAATTTATCAACATAAATGCCACATAGTAGGTAATTCAAAATAACACCAGGTAACGCCATTTTTTTTTAAAAAAAGGAGTATACCCCAATTCCTCACTTTTGAAGTTAAAACAATGATTTTGGTGTCTCTACCTATGTTTTAAAGTACAAGGAGGTTATCCAGATGATCAGAAATAATATCAGTACTTTTCTTAATACCAAAAATTCAAGATGGCCGCCATAATATTTTGTTAAGCGATCTCTTAAAAAACCCGAAAATATGCGATAACTATCTCGTTGTTGGACCTAAAATGTATTTTTGGGCCAAACCCATGGAATCTAGCGCTTATTTAGATCACCAGTATTTTATTATATTGAATTTATCAACATAAATCCCACATAGTAGGTAATTCAAAATAACACCAGGTAACGCCATTTAATAAAAAAAGGGGTATACCCCAATTCCTCACTTTTGAAGTTAAAACAATGATTTTGGTGTCTCTACCTATGTTTTAAAGTACAAGGAAGTTATCCAGATGATCAGAAATAATATCAGTACTTTTCTTAATACTACAAATTCAAGATGGCCGCCTTAATATTTTGTTAAGCGATCTCTTAAAAAACCCGAAAATATGCGATAACTATCTCGTTGTTGAAACTAAAATGTATTTTTTTAGACGAACCCATGGAGTCTAGAACTTATTTAGATGACCATATTTTATTATATTAAGTTTATCGACATATCCCACATGGTATTTAATTCTACCATGGTGGGTGACGCTTTGGAGTGTTTTCGAGCTGCTTTCCCACTAGAAATGTAGATTGAGATTTGTCAAGTTAACAAATTAATCTCCGGTAAAAAATGAAATTATTGCGTTTCAATCATCCGAGTTGTCAGTTTCTAAATGCTTGGCCAATCGTTGTACAATATAGTCTAGATTTGTGAGATCCCCCCCCCCCCCTTTGAACAAGCCACTCTGCACCCGCAACTCACTCTTTTTAGAACTCTTTCTGGAGCGACTGCTCTTTCAGTTTACGTTGGTGACAAACGACCATGAAATAAAATCCGTTCCCAGACTGTAGATTCCACACCCTCCTGTACAGCAAAATATGCTCTGTATCATAATGGAGTTTAAACACGAGGCATTCATCCAATGCTGTTTTAATATTGGCTGACCGTCTTCGACGCTGGCCCAAAAATTAAACAGAATTGGATTAATGCCCCGTGTTGGCTGGGGCAGTAGGTGACGTTGAAGGGAGGCTTTCTAGCAAAAATCAATAACAAGATAAGGACTTCTAATCTATAATCAAAGGTATTTATTACCATTTTCAGGAAATTGACCAAATTACGTAGGCCTATAGATGGCCAAACTCTGCCAGTAAAATGATGTGATTTAAAACATTTTCTTATTTAGTAGTACATGTAAATAACCAACAGTCTCGTAGGACACGTGTTCAAGCTGGTGTAATATTGTACTTTGCTCTGTTATTATGTACATTCACACAAAATTAGCTAATATTCATATCCTGGAATAATCACAACTAATACTTAACCGAAATTGAAAAACATTTTATATAGGCCTGCTATGTAAAATACCTACATTGGAATTAGTCGCTGGGTCTGAAACTGGAATTTCTAACGCTATCTCAAGCTTCAAATGAATGAAAAATACCCTTATATTTAAAAATGAGACATGTTAGAATTTTTAATCAATGATTTCTGACATATGATATTTTGTAAATTTGGTAAATCTATATCTATATTCCCATATGAAAAAGCAGTTGGACATCGCTTAATCGTGGCACCTGCGCTAAAAGAGCTTACCAATATGGCAGCCATGTTGGATTTTGTGTTGATAATCAAATTCTATTAAAAAATTGGTGATGGAAATATATTCTAGATTCCAAGGCTCTGAAAAAAAGTTGCAACAACATGATAATTATGGCATGTAAGTGATTTTCTGAGGGGGGGGGGACGCTTGACATAATGGTCGCCATCTTGGATTTGTGGAGATAAGAAAAGGAATGATATCATTTCTGACCCTGTTGATGAGCTTTTTGTGTCTTAAGACATGTGGAGAGGCACCAAAATATTTTTTTTAAACTGCAAAAGTGAGGAATTGGGGTATACTCCTGTTTTTTTTTGGAAAAATGACGTTATATGGTGTTACATAACATTAAACTATGTGGGATTTATGTTGATAAATTAAATATAATAAAATATTGGTGATCTAAACAAGTGCTAGTCTCCATGGGTTTAGACAAAAAATACATTTTACGCTCAACAACGAGATAGTTACCTCATATTTTCGTTTTTTTAAGAGATCGCTAAACATACGCTAAGTATATCAATATGGCGGCCATCTTGGATTTTTGGTATTGAGAAAAGTACTGATATCATTTCTGATCATCTGGATGAATTCTTTGTGTCCTCAAACATAAGTAGAGACACCTTAATATTTTTTCCTAGCTGCAAAAGTGAGGAATTATGGTATACCCCTGTTTTTTCGAAAATGGCGTTACATGGTGGCGGCCATCTTGAATTAAAAAAAATGCACAAGGGGATTTTTGGGGCCTCTTCGGAATTCGTCTGGGGAGATGTCCTTGTATCATTCCTGAAAAAACAGCTTTCTGCAATTTTATTCCAGGTTCAACCCTAATGCTCTTGCACTATACAGATAAATTGATGTGTAGGCCGCTACAACATTATACCCGCCGTAGATTAACTTGTATCGTATGTTTTTCGCCGATTTCACAGTCAATTCTCAACCGATTTTGTTGAAATTTTGCAAGGACTATTTTCGTGTCACACGGCGACTACCGTGAAATTTTTATCGGACAATATTGTATAGCTAAGTTAGACCATCTGGCATGTAATGCAATTCAGGGCTAAAAAACAAACTTTAATTTAAGCAGTTTATTGGTTTTATAGAGGGACGTCGTAATTACAAATTTACTACATGTCAAAAGGTCTAACTTTTGAACTATATAATATTTTTTAATGAAAATTTCACGGCAGTCTTTGCAAAAGTTTATCATAATCGGTTGATAATTGACTGAGAAATCGGCGAGAAACATGCGATACAAGTAATCTTGTAAGTGTAGGGCTTCTCAGCAATAGGGGATTGGTGGGACCAGCCCCAACTCACTTCACTTCAGTCTCCATTCCCGTCGGGGCGACGGAACACAAATAACTCCGGTAATTCATCTTTTCAGTTTATTTTTATTTATTTAGCCTAGACGTTGTAACAACTTTAGTGCACACATTTCCACGCAGAACGCGACAATCTAGCCAGCGGCTCGGCGCTTGAGTCTAGCGAGACGTCTGCTCAACTCGGCAGCCTGGGAGTAAGTAGCGCGCATCGCTTGATGCAGCGCGATTCGAAATTGAGGCTGGGCGGGCTACTGCCTCTCGTCAAAGGTCGGAAACGCCCGAACCAGCCCGAAAGGTGAGACGCAGGTTCCCACATTACCCCCGGGTTTAGTGCAAATGTATGAACCAAACAAGCTTGTGGAGACTGCGTCGGTTCCGGTTCCGCTTGGAAAGTGCACACAAACGTATACATTAAGCGAACAATAAAACAGTCAGGTTTGAAAATACAGCGTGGGTGGTTGGTTACATCATAGTCGCAGCGTTATGAAGTAAGATTATTGATCAACACCAGAGTTCCAATCCTCGCAACACCAAAGTTCCAATACTCGTAACACCAAAGTTCCAATCCTCTTAACACCAATGTTCTTTGAATAATTAATAATGCTGCTGCGCTATGTGTAACGACCAACCGATATGACTCTAATTAATACATATAACACTGAGTAGCAAAAGTATTTGCTAATGTGATTTAGTTAAATTGTATTTGACTTATTCAACTTAGTTTTGCCAGGCCTGGCGAATTTATATTTACAAATTATAACTATTATTTCTTCGGTACTTGCGGTTGGCCCCGCCGTAGCTGTCGTTAGGCGCCACTACGGCATGGACCATCTGCACGAACCGGGCGAGAGTTTGGATTGTTCGTCCAGCTCTAGTCGTCCTCGCGGGTACGTCCGCTCTAACTTTATCGCTATCGGCGATTGTTGAATCGTCCTTAACATTCGATTGTTTTCGCGTAGCGCTTGTAGGGGGGGTTCACCCCATAAATGCAAAGGTACACGTGAATACGTTCGCAAACCGCCGTCGCTTTTCTGGTTTAGCGAAATTAACTATAGCGTCAATTGCACTGGGTAACGGCGAAATCCCCTCTGAACAAACGTGGTGGCCTAAAAAGCTTAACTCAGCTGTACCAAATTGACATTTCTCAGGTCCGATTATAATACCGTATTCGGCTAGTCGGGCGAAAAGTATTTTCAAGTGCTTCTTATCAATCCTCTTAACACCAATGTTCTTTGAATAATTAATAATAATAATGCTGCTGCGCTATGTGTAACGACCAACCGATATGACTCTAATTAATACATATAACACTGAGTAGCAAAAGTATTTGCTAATGTGATTTAGTTAAATTGTATTTGACTTATTCAACTTAGTTTTGCCAGGCCTGGCGAATTTATATTTACAAATTATAACTATTATTTCTTCGGTACTTGCGGTTGGCCCCGCCGTAGATGTCGTTAGGCGCCACTACGGCATGGACCATCTGCACGAACCGGGCGGGAGTTTGGATTGTTCGTCCAGCTCTAGTCGTCCTCGCAGGTACGTCCGCTCTAACTTTATCGCTATCGGCGATTGTTGAATCGTCCTTAACATTCGATTGTTTTCGCGTAGCGCTTGTAGGGGGGGTTTACCCCTTAAATGCAAAGGTACACGTGAATACGTTCGCAAGCCGCCGTCGCTTTTCGGGTTTAGCGAAATTAACTATAGCGTAAACTGCACTGGGTAACGGCGAAATCCCCTCTGAACTAACGTGGTGGCCTAAAAAGCTTAACTCAGCTGTACCAAATTGACATTTCTCAGGTCCGATTATAATACCGTATTCGGCTAGTCGGGCGAAAAGTATTTTTTCAAGTGCTTCTTATGGGTACTACGATCCGGGCTGGTTACTAATAAATCGTCTAAATATACGAATACGAAATCTAAACCGCGGGTAACGTGATCTATGAAACGTTGGAAAGTTTGACCGGAATTTCGTAGACCAAACGGTGTCCTAGTAAAATTGAAAAGATGAAAAGGTGTGGTAACCGCTGTCTTATGTACATCAGACGGTTCAACTGGAATTTAGTAATACGCTCTTACTAGATCAATTTTAGAGAAAATTTTCGAACCAGCCAATCGCTGCGTAAAGTCTTGAATGTGCGGGATCGGGTATCGATCTGGTACGGTCTGGGCGTTCAAACTTCGATAATCGCCACATGGTCTCCAGTCGCCATTTTTCTTTGGGACCATATGAAGCGCTGTGGACCATTCACTGTCGCTGGGTTCGATAACTCCTAACTTCATCATATCGTCAAACTCGCGTTTCGCAGTGACTAGGGCGCGCAAACACAGGGTGTCCTTTAGTCACTATTTTATGTGTAATGCTGTGTTTGACGGTCTCTCCTTTCGTCGTGGGGCGAGTCAGTTCCGGGAACTGACCTAATAGTTTAGTATAGTCGTTATGTACTGCGTCCACTCTATTAAGTGACAATGGTGTAATTGATAATAGTGAAGCAGGAATAGCTAGACCGGTTCTCATGTCTCTTAGACACCGACTTCGCAAGTCCACCAGTGAACTATAATGTATGAGGAAATCTGCCCCTATAATGGGCTGTTGCACGTCTGCTACGATAAAATTCCACGTGTAGTCACGTTTAAGTCCGACGTCGACGACGCGTTTGCTATAACCGTAGGTATTAATAGTGGTATTGTAAGCTGCAACTAGGGGGAGACAGTCAGCGTCTGAAATCTTGTTAGCGCAAGACATGGGTAAGACGCTTACTGCTGCGCCCGTGTCTATTAAATATTTGCATTTATTGCTTTTGTCTGCAACATACAATAACTTGGAGGGAAATAACTTGGGAAGTGTAGCTTCCGCGGAGTCATGTCGCGTCTCGGTTATTTCGCCAGGTGCAAGAGTCGCAACCTTGCTCTGGCCTAACAGTTTAAAGAGAATGCACAAGGGTCTCGACATGTGCGTGCTTTATCACCGAAAGTCTGGTGATAATAGCAGACGGGTGTATGAGCCGTATCGGTCGGTGTCGTAGTATTTTTCTGCGATGCGTTTGGCAGCGTACTTTTGGAAGTCTAACTTCAGTAGGATTATTTAAAGAACCTTGTGTAATGGGTATAAATGGTTGTGCTTGCACATTAGGTACATATTGAGCCCTAGGGGTGCGATTGGCATTTGTTCGAGCACTGCCAGTATTTCTCCTCTTCTCTGCGGCCATGGTGTATGTCGCTGTCTCTAGTTTTTTTAATCGACGAGACAGGTCTTCTAAAAGACCAACTAACTTGCCAGTCTCGCTTACTTTTATTTCGGCAACCCCAGGTTTAATTTCTTCCACGTCTTTCTCGGAAGCTAGTGCCCGGTCAGCCAACATGGCCAAACTCTCTAACGAGGCACTATCTGGCTGTGTGGCCAAGTGGGCACGTATCGAAGCGGGCATCTGTCGGATGAAAGCCTGACGTATCACAGCTCTACCAACCACAGCTTTCATGCCGAAGCCGGCCGTCTTCTGCAATCTTCGAAGGAATCTGGAAGGTATGTCGGTGCCAATCTTCTCCCCAGAAATTACTTTGTTCACTCTTTCAGGTGTAGTGAGCCCTCGTCTCTCTATTAAGATTCCTTTGAGGCTCTCATATTTATTTGTGTGGAAAGGTTGTAGAAGCACATCTCTGACGTCTGACGCTACCTCTCCGGAGAGTGCTGCACAGGTGAGACTATATCGTTCGTCATCATCCGTAATATGGTGTAATTCGAACTGGTTGAACCATAGTTCTACGTCTGTAGCATAGAAGGTAGCTATCTTGAATTTCGGCAGATTAGCTGAGCGCCGCATGCTTTGTCGTCTGACTGGCGAAGGGCTTCTGGAATAGTCGCTCTTTGAATGACTGCGCTGGCGTCTACTGCGTGTAATTCGTTCAAAATCTGATATCAGCTTTCTGTATTCGCTATCAGCTGCACGAAACTGCTCCTCATCTGCTTCACTTGCCAGAAAAAAAGAGTCTTTACGACGAACCCCTTGTCCTTTGAGGGGTGAAGACACGAAACCTTCGCTATCAGATCTGGTAGCCATCTTGAAATGTTTCTAACTTGAAATTATTTAAATAGTAAAACGTTTGAGTCGCAGGCCTATCGGCTACTGGGCAGTACTCAAACGGTTATTGACATGGTATGCATTTAAAACATACCAACTATTTTGGTTGTCGCGTTCTGCGTGGAGAACTGTGTGCACAGTTATCTAGACCAATGAATAAGTCTTAGTACGTGCTGAATCTGATTTTCTTTGTTTTGAGAAATGTCCATGCTATGTCACATAATGCAGAACACGGGGGTTGCTGAAATGTCGAGAAATCGCTGTTGCAGGAATTGCGTTTATATAGCTTTCTATATTATTTTAACATATAAATTGTGAAAACTGTAGGTCACAAAATGTATACAGAATGCCAGAATAAAAGCTAAGTTGCTACTCTAAGCTATGATACTATAGTACTTTTTGTAAATCGACCTGTGTGGAAATGCTTTCCGCGCAAGTCGAAAAACACATAGAAACATCAAAATGGTCACGATAGCACAACTGTCAAGTCATAATCCTGTGAAATAATTAACGATTAAAACTTGCCCATCATAAGAAAGTTTCATTTTCTTAACGATAGGTCTAATGCGACTGTATATTTATCCGGGCTACAGTTCGACTTGATTTTGAAATTATTTTATTCAATTCTTGACTGACAGTAGTCTATAAAGACCATGTAGTATAACTTCGCCAATTAATATTTTCCATAATGAACACCCGATTTTTTTTTAATATAAAATGTCCATCATGAAAATCATTCACTGTGACGTCGAAATCGATCGCTCGCTTCGGTTCGCAGTATGACGCGTGGATCTGTGCCCGTCGGTTTATGTTGTTCGGGGGTGAGGGTTTTGTGTGCTTTGTGTGTGCAGCGGCGAGCTGATCTCACTGAGTGAGTGATGTGCGCACCGATTACAGCAGCCAGCCGTGAGTGACGTACATGATCTTTATCATGTAGGCTTGTGTGTCAGCATTTGATAGCGCGTCGCTGATAATCGAGTGTCGTGTGCGGTGGGGCCGCCAGCTTCAACTCATTAGCATATTCATAACTAGATTCCGCGCCGGCTTAGGCGCGAGACGTAGTCTAGTAGCTACTGACCGCCAGAGGGCAGGTCAGCGCGAAAATATGCAAAAGTAGAAATATTAAATTTATAATCGAAACTATTACACAATGTGTAATATAATCTGGAAGTCAATTTGACGCTAAAATGCGTTCAGTCTCACTTTGAGAGAGAGCTATGTTTGAAAAGAAATGTCTAGATAATTTTCCAGACAACGTGTAGCCTAAATATGTAGGTGGGGTTATCAATCACGCCACTGATTCAAGATGGCGGCTTAAATTATGCTAATTATGTCTAGTTGAAAGCGTGAACTGATCCTCGCAATGAATGCCGTTATGGCGGGTTTGAGCGCGGCTATCGATAGCCAATGGAGCTAAGATTAGGGATACCGCAGCAAGATGGCTGCCTCACCAATACATAGTAAAATATTTCTCCTGCCGCTGAAAATAAAATATGATTGTAAATGACAGAATGTTGACCTACGGTCCTAACAATGATGTTTTAATAGACCAAATAAGACCTTTTATTCACATACATTTCAGGCGAGCAATTTTAAGTGGACCTAGGTCTATCGAAAGTTCTCTGGGTCGAGGCGATATTTTGTTTGAAAATTTTACTTTTCTAATTTTTCGACAAGAAACCTAATTGCATTTTTTGAAAAAGGCCGTAAAAATCGAATCACCCAATTATGGTGTATTACGATTTTAAAAATATTTGCCTCCCAATCGCCTACAGTGTGGTAAGAAGTAAGAGATATATTCCAAAATTCTAACTTGATAGGGATGAATCGAGAAGATTCTAATTTAGTGTCGAGCAAAAAACGACGTGTCCGCCATCTTGAAAAAATGGATCGCACGTGGTTATCAATTATAATTATTAAAATTTTCCCTGTTTTGCAGCGGAAACGCGCGTGCCTCTCTTCGGATAACCTTCCTAGCTAATCCTTACTGGCATATTTGATTATGACCTACAATTTTCACGTACCTTGGGAAAAATGATGTGTCATTTTTCCGAAAAATCCCCTAAATTTTATTTTAAAAAAACTATCCTTGAAACCAGTGGTTTTGCGTCGAGCAAACTGCTGTGGTCACCAGTGTAAGTATTGGTGACGATCGTCCAAATCAGAAAGGTGCGTGTCGATCAAACTTCGGGGGCATCAATGTAAGTGTAGGGCTTCTCACCAATAGGGGATTTGTGGGACCAGCCCCAACTCACTTCACTTCAGTCTCCATTCCCGTCGGGGCGACGAAACACAAATAACTCCGTTAATTCATCTTTTCAGTTTATACTTATTTACTTAGTCTAGACGTTGTAACAACTTAGTGCACACATCTCCACGCGGAACGCGACAACCTAGCCAGCAGCTTGGCGCTTGAGTCTAGCGCGACGTCCTCTCGACTCAGCAGCCTGGGAGTAAGTAATGCGCGTCGCTTGATGCCGCGCGATTCGAAATTGAGGCTGGGCGTCGAAGGTCGGGAACGCCCGAACCAGCCCGAACGGTGAGACGAGCGGTGAGACACGGGTTCCCACAATCTGACGGCGGGTATATAAACCTACACCAGGGTTAATAATGTAATATGTTTATTGTAATATTAATGTGAATCTACATGCTATCAAGATAAATGGCCTCCTGGCTCGTTGTCTTTCGTGAAGAAAACTCATGCTCCCTGTAATGACATGTCGCGCCATCTATTGAGTTATAAGCTAAAATGCCAGCTACTTCCTTGGCGGCCATTTCCATGGTGGACAGACCACATCGTTTTTCTTTTATGGAGTATATATTAATATTGGACTTAACAAAATTAGTTAAGCAATGCGGGGAATTTAAAAAGTAGTAACAAATTGTTTCATGTACATAAGAAATTTCAGAAAAACCCGCATTGTTTGTCGAACATAAAATACATGGGCAGGTTACAGGCCTCGCTGGCTGTCAGTGAAAAGCCATGAGAGGACTGTTGCACAGGCTACTAACTAATACGCCATTTACCAATTGTATACTATCCAATGATGATGGTAGGCCCTACGTACCATGCGAACCTAAGTTTGCGAAATATTTTGGAACACTAATTACGGACAGTTCTTAATTGCCAAAATAAAATGACAATACTGTAACAATTGTGGATTTATGCTATGTATGTTATTCTGCAGTAATAATTTCATGCAGACGACATTTTTCAATCAATAGAAAATACAGTAGGCATATAGCTGTAACTTTCTACAAGATGCCATTAATTTTCGTATGAATTCCGCTGTACCTTACTTAGCCTGACATTTTGATTACAGACACATAATATAAGATAACAATGCATGCAAACGTTGGTGTCAGCAGATACAAAGTTTCATATCAACAATAAATAACGGCTTTTTGTCTAAATCGTGTTTTGCTAAGATACTGTTGAACATACATTTTACATTACCAATGTGACTGGTTTGAAAATGTACCAAATCGTTTAATGACAAATAATTATAGGGTGAGGTATAATACCTTATTATATACACCTACATAACTTTATTGCTACTCAATAAATTAGCAATTATTGTGTGCTTTTATTTCCTACACTGGAAAAAAAATCCCAGCTTACTACTACACAAAAGAGTTATAGAACTTAAGGGTAATCTCATTGTTTCTGCAAGTCTCATGGCAAGCAGCCACACCCCAACAACACCCCCCCACCCCCCTCCCCACGGTGGATTTCTCTTTTGATGCCTCATTCTTTCCCTTGGGCTACCATTAAGACCAATCTCAATCAACCCTGTGGATATTGCCCGGCACAATGCAAGAAATCACAGCTCTCATGATGCGCAAAAGCTCTTTTTTTTAGCAGAATGATTTATTGTATTGTGTAGTATACAGGGGCGGATCCAAAAGGGGAGGGGGTGAACACCCCCAAAGTGTCTTAGATTGCAGGAGAAAGACTATTATTTCTCAAGTGTTAACCCCCCCCCCCCCGTCAGTCAAAATCAAGATCCGCCCCTGGTATATAATTTGTATCTACGACTGTAGCAAATCTCGTTCGTTCTCCTTGTCGCAATGGATGACTCTTTTTTAAAGGAAGGACAGAATAACGCATAATGATTTAGACTTCACCGATTACCTGATTTTATCTGTCTATCGATCACATCTAATATGTAGTTCTTCCGTTGTAGTCATGGTTTTCACAAAGTAAAACCACGCCAGGGGTCTCACCAATGATTGATTTTTTGTTGTTAAAATACTTTAGTTTAATATAGAAGTAGAAATATTAATGCTCCAAACTATTTTTGACAACCATGATTAGGTGGTGGGCAAGTCACTTTAACTAAACAGTAGACCTATCCTTGTATTCACATAACATTTTAGTCTCGCCAAGATTCTGTCCGGCGTTACGTTTTCTTGTGGGCGCAAAAACTCAAAAACGACTAGTCAATTTTTTTTTGAAATTTTAACATGACATTCCTAGAACATGGGGATGTGCAAGTGATTTTTTAAAGATGCTACCAAAATTCAAAATGGCGACCGTGGGTCAACTACTGTCTTTTGACAATTTTATAGTTGCTGTGTTTTTGAGAACTATCACCGTTGTATTTCGCATTTTCATCAAACCATTCACGTTCACTATGTCACCTTTATATCTGCTGCCGATGTTTTTTATGTCAACCTCTTTTACTATCAGAGATAGTGAATTTAAATTATGCTCCACACGGAAAACTGACTGTTTTGAATTGACAGATCGAATTGATGTGTCTATTCCAACCCTTAATCAATTGCCATGCCTCACGGTATGCACAGATCGAAAATTATCACGGATTCGGCTATCAAATCCAAATGTTGTAGTATCACTCCTGCTTTTGCTTTCAGGAGATATCAGTCTAAATCCTGGTCCATCCCCTAGTCCTATTAATAACGTAAGGATGGCGACAATAAATGTCAGATCTATATCTAATAAAATTGCATCCTTCTGTGAAGAAGAAGAAGCTTGACGTTGTCGCAGTAATGGAGACGTGGTTGTCTACAAAGGAAACATCTGCATCCCTTGCCGACGTAACACCAAATGGGTTTAAACTCGTCCAGAAAAAGGGGTGGCGTGGCAATTATGGTAAACGAGCTTTTTAATCTTACCCCATGTGATATACCAACTTACACAAGTTTCGAGGCAGTAGCCTGTAAGATAGAGACGTCTTCGTTCTCTGCGCATGCTTGTATAGATTGAAAGATTATCCGTCAGAATTTTTCAAACAATTTGAAGACCTCCTTGTTAACATGTCATCTGTGCCAGGAGAGTTATTTATTTTAGGAGATTTCAATTTACATCTCGATACGCCATCTAGTCAATTTCCCCACTCATATTCATTGGTATTGGCTTGACCTATTAATCAGCCGTTCAACAACTCAAACACTTTCTTCTATATTTCCATCTGACGGGTTGTCTGACCATATCCATGTAATTGCCGATTAGAAAGTAAAGATACAGAGGAAATATCTCAAACAGAGAAATACTTACAGAAATACAAAAAGTATTGATCTTGATAAATTTAAACTAGATATTCAGAACTCCGATCTTATTACAGACCCGAAACATTCAGTTGCCGAACTATACAATCAATTTCACAAAACACTAGAATCTTTACTTGATTGTCATGCTCCTCTCAAAACCAAAACTGTCGCGCAAAAGCCACAAAATCCCTGGAGGACAGACGAAATTGATGTTGCAAAACGCAAGCGCCGTCAACTTGAGCGAGTCTGGCGGAGAACCCGTCTTCCGACTGACAGGTCGAAATATTCTAAACAACTACATCTGTGTAACAGATTGATGGCTAATGAGAGACGGCAGTACATCCGCAAACAAATACATGAAAGTGAAAAAAATCCAAATAAGTTATGGGCTACTGTAAACAACATCCTGCACAGAAAGGCTATGCCATCTATGCCAGATTCAACAGATCTACCCTCTCTTTACGCAAGTTTTTCAACTTTTTTTGTTGACAAGATTGAAACAAATCGATTGAAGTTCCGCACTGATAACCGTAAACCCGAATTTGTTCCACCTCCTGAAATAAAATGTCATTTGACATGTTTTGTACCAGCTACCTCAGAGGAGGTAAGAAAATTAATTCTGACATATCCAACCAAGACATATGCGTTGGATCCAATACCCATCAGTCTATTAAAATCATGTGTGGATGTACTGCTGACCCCTATTACCAATATAGTTAACCTGTCTCTGAAATCGGGTGTTTTTTTCAGACACGCTCAAGCTGTCGCATATAACTCCGCTGTTAATGAAACCTTCATTATCGAAGGATGACATAAAAAATTACAGACCTGTTTCAAATTTGAATTTTATATCTAAATTGCTGAAATTTTTTTTAGCAAAACGTATTCGCTCTCACTTAGAGTCAAACGACGTTCTAAATCGTTATCAATCAGCTTACAGACCCATGCATTCTACTGAGACTGCGTTGCTGAAGGTGCAGAATGACTTATTGAGGAATTTAGATGATGGCAAAAAAACAGTTTTGGTTCTGTTAGACCTCTCGGCAGCTTTTGACACACTGGACCACAGTGGAGTCATCAGCCTGTTGGAGAATTTGTATGGCATCTCTGGAAATGCCCCCCAGTGGTTTGCCTCATATCTGATGGATCGACAGCAAATGGTTAAAGTTAAAAAATGTGTGAGTGAACCTTTCCAGACAAAGTAGGGTGTTCCCCAGGGATCTGTCCTTGGGCCGCTCCATTTCACACTCTATACAACACCTCTTAGTAAAAATCATTTCTAGACATAATGTGTGTCACCATCTTTATGCTGATGACACGCAGATCTATATCACACTATCCAAATCAGAACCAGATATGTCATTGGCACTGTTGCAGGATTGTCTGTTAGACGTAGGTTACTGGATGAGAAGTAGTAAACTCAAGTTAAACCCAGATAAAACAGAGGTTTTACTGTTTGGAACAAAAGTACATCGTAAAAAAATTTATGAAACATTCACCCGCAAAATTATTAGATCAAGAAATAACACCAACAGACTCCGCTCAAAATCTTGGAGTCGTGTTTGACGGCGGTTTGAATTTCAGAAAACACATATCATTGCTACTATCACATTCGTGACTTACGTCGCCTGCGTCGGTGTTTGACATCGGAAGTCTCTAAAACCATTGCAACAGCGCTTGTTTCAAGTAAACTGGACTATTGCAATGGTCTCTCTATAATGTTACAAACCGAGAGTTAAACAGGCTTCAGGGAGTTCAAAATTGTCTGGCCCGGGTAGTGACACGTTCTCCTCGTTTTTCCAGAACAACACCCCTTCTAAAGTCGTTGCATTGGCTTCCTGTCTGTTTTAGAATAAAATTAAAGATTTGTTTAGTAACCTATAAGGCCTTATGCAACAATCAGCCAATCTATCTTAAGGAAATGCTTGAACCTCCGAAACGTACACGTGATCTTCGCTCATCTGACCAAAATGTGTTATTTGTTCCTCGGATTAAGACCAAGAAGGGTGAAGGGTCTTTTTCTGTGGCGGCACCAAAATTGTGGAATCATCTCCCTGGTGAAATTAGAACTACAAAACAGTTTACTCTTTCAGAAAGAAACTAAAAACTTTTTATTTTAACCAAGCTTTTCCGACCTAGTTCTTTTGTGTCCTGGCATGCTCAGTTGGTGACCCGGAATGAAATAACGACTACGGTACTGAACACCTCTTCTGATTTTTGCGCCTATGAGCTCGGGACACTGAGGATTTAGGCGGTATAGAAGTTTATATATTCATTCATTCATTCATTCATTCACAAGTGATTTTTTAAAGATGCTACCAAAATTTAAAATGGCCGCCAGAGGTCAGCTCCAATATTTTTGTGGGTGCAAAAACTCTGAAATTTATTGTCAGAAATTATTCAAATTTTACTATCCCATTCCTCACGAAATGGAGATGTGCAGGTGATTTTTTTTAAGTTTTGCTGAAATTCAAAATGGCCGCCATGGATCAACTTCAATTTTTTTGTGGGCGCAATAACTTGAAAACTTAAAGTCAGAAATTACTCAAATTTTACTATCACATTCCCACCTCATGGAAATGTGCAGGTGATTTTACTGAAATTTAAAATGACCACCACAAGTCGATTTTTTACGTATTTGTGACCGCAAAAACGCTAACCTAATTTATGGCGGGGGATGATATAGGACTTCAGGCCTCTTGCTGGACTTCATATTATATCTGAAGCTATATCGTTCTGCCATCTATCATTCGTTTTGCCATCTATCATTTTGTTTTACAGAGTATCATGATAATATTATTATTATTATTTGTCATCACTGCCATTGGCTATGGTGAGCTATTTTGTCATTTATTCAGTTTGTATGGTATACTTTAATGTGTAATATAAATGTTTGATAGTCCTACTGGTTAAAATTAGTGTTAGGCGATAAACAAGCATTTTGTAGATTCTTAGTTTCGATGCTTCTTTATTGACCTTAACAGCTGTACTATATAATGTCGGTACGGAATAAGTTTCAAGCTGGCGACTGTCAGGTTCACTACGTACTTTTGTAGGAAGTCGCTCCATTTTTTGATGTCTATTTTTTGTAAATTAAAGATTGAAGCCATCTTGGCTTTCAAAATAGCCGCCAAATTTAGCATATTTAGGGGCCTTGTCAAAATTTTTTTTTTTAAAATCCGAGAAAAACTCACCCACCCACCCCACTTTGCAATTTTATATTTTTTTTTTGAAACAATTGGAAACATGAAAACAACACAAAAGAGACAGAGAAAGACAAAATTTCAAAAAAAAATTAAAATCCGAGTTGGGGCTTGACCCACCCACCCACTTCCGAGTTTTTCTCGGATTTATTGATTTTTTTTAACTTGACAAAACCCGTTAGCCTATATCTAGAAATGTTGAAATCTCTCATAAATTCTACTTTAAATTCCCTATCCTGATCTGTAATGATGTCAGAAAATTATTTTCCAGCTGAGGACCGAAGCAGGCGTGATATATTGCGGTGCAAGGAATTGACATTTCATTCAATGTGAAACATTCAATCTCTAAAACAGCTGACACAATCCTGAACAAACTTCTCATCAATTTACCTCTAATTTATTAGGTACTTAACATGTTTCATTACCTGTTTCGTACATTGTAAATGACACTGACCAACAACTTGAATGCGAATAACGTTTTTGGAACTCCTTCGGGTACAAGTTATATCGTAGGCTTCGGTTTGGCCGAGATGGCCATCTTGTCCATTCCGAATCCTACGATATGTTCTGGAGTTCAGAAAGGAGCTGCTTTTCATCACCATTAAGTTAACCTTCATCTTGAAATCTTTGTTCATTGTGCTCTCAGTCTACAAAATCAGTGTTAGTGAGGATAAACACTGATAAAGAGGACATTCCTTTCATCGAATTGACGGCTCTCTGGTTTGCCCAGTGGGGAAGGCCTGAGAGAATCACACAAAAGGCAATGGCTCTGCCACGGGAGCACATGATGCATCGATGTCACATAACAGGTTCAGTTGTACATATCCATCAATATTGAGTTCTTCATGTCGACAAATAGACTCCAGTAACGTTATATTGCCATATTAACAGTTTCACGCAATTTTAATACATTTCCGACTGGATATGGAAACGACATATTTCAGTTATAATCAGTTGCGTCTCAATACAGGCCCTGTATCGGGGTCTTATCCTGAAGGCAACAATAGCAGAAACCAATTATTTGGCACTTGTTATCCATTACAAACTCAAAGAAACTACTTGCGATCATGTCTAACACGATTTCTAAGATACTTGATCACTTAATTATTTATCAATTGTACATAGGGATATATCCTGAAAAATCTAATAAACAGTTTTCCAGAAAATATGATGTTAACCCCCTGGGTGGTAGTTTTACGTACTCTACAACATAACAGTGCCGTATTATAATGTAAATGATACGTTTATTTACCTTTTATATCGCTGTCATACAAATGTAATGTATATGGTTTAATTTATATCATGTTGGTATGTGAATTCAGAACAGTGTGCGGATGATAAACTCATTCTGAGAGGAAGTCATTCAAATATGACTATGATGGCGTAGATGGATCACACAATTTTGCCAAAATATCAAACTATAGAGATCAAAAAGACTTAAAAATCCCCTAAAAATTCATTTGGCAGTATAATGATGTCTGACAATGTATTCCTTGATCCAAAAAAACCCAATCTAGATACTAAGATCTCTTAAATATGATATCTAGAAGCTAAGATATCTTGATTTTAGGTTCGGCTGGCGGCCATTTTAAATTATGGCGGCCATATTTTAATAATAAATATAGTCTTGTGTATGAGATGTAACTCTCCGAAATTAAATACATATTATCAGGCATTCAAATCATCATTTTATCACAAAAAAATCAATTTGTGCACTTTTTGCTAAAACGTAAAGGTGGGATATGGTATTTCAATGTCCACGTGACCTATGACCTTCCAATGACCCAAAAAATAAAGTTCTCGTCAAAATGGCATTATGGGATCTCAAAACTCGAACTTATGGCCAAAGAACACATTTCTAGGATTGCCGGGACTGTATCCATAGCCGATTACTTTTTTTGGCGGCCATTTTGGAAATATGCAAATTAGCTAATTAAATATACAAAATCTCGAATGGTATCTGGCAGATTTGAAATCTACGGGAAAAAATACAATAGAAACCGTTGAGAAAAGTGTGTCAGACATGTTTATTAGATTGGTTAGGATATATCCCTGTCTATGAAGAAGAGAGTTGTATATTAGAATGGTCCTAGAAATACATCAAAGTGAGATGCAAATGTAAAACGGCATCTCAGAAGCTTGTACTGCAAATGATATATGCTTTTCGTTGGTGATCTTGTTCTTATCAGTATATGCATAACATCTTGTATTGTGATCTCTGTGGATGGAACTGGCTAAACATGATAGTGAGCCTTAGATTGTGTTAAAGAGATAAATGCGTGAAAAGAAGTGTAACAATATAATACATTTTGATGACATCCAACATCATAATTTTCACGTGAGAGCTTGAGAGTCGTAGGCCTTTTTGTCATACTCAGTCACAACTATTTGTAATTAAAGCGACTCAATCATGTTAAAATCGTCAAAAAATCGGTGTTTTTATTTTGGCTTCTTGGCTGCGCATTTACCAGTTAAGCGAGATATAGAGACAAAATTCACGTATTTCTTATTTTGGACATGCATTTCCAAAATAAAAAATCGGGAATTTCGTCTCTATATCTAGTCTAACTGGTAAATGCGCAGCACTCAAATTTAGAAACTTTTGCAGTTCTAGTCTATAGACATATTTATATCATATGGTCATATTAAGAAGCAAAAATAAAATTACCGTTTTTTTTTTACATTTCAGCCTGATTAAGTCGTTTTAATAAATCACATATGTATTTAAACCTACAATAACAGTCATCTTCATAATCACAGGCACGTCAACATGTTGAAAAACGGCATACAGGGCTTCACAAAATTGCTTGAAAAGAAGCATTGACAGTGCTCTTGTGTATTTATTTTTAAAGGTGGTAAGACATAGTCATTCTACATGTTGAGTACTGCTGCAATCAGCCCACCATTTCATGGGAGACGCATGAGCTATTTTTTCAAATTAATTATGACATCGAGCATACTACGATCTGACCCTGCCAGAGATCATTACATAATTAGATTAAGTGCAGTGCGTTATTGTGAATGTAAACACAACTTATTGTAGACATTTATATTATGTGACATATCCATCCATTATTCTACTGATATTAATTCACGACCATTAACATGGTTAATTATAATATTAATTACAATTTGTAATAATGTGTCCCAATTGTGATTATAGACGTTATCGTGGATCTGGTGTTTGTTAAATATTTTCCAAAATTGTCTGCGAGCTGTCTGAATTGATTCTGTGACCACCAGATTAATTGAAATGGTGCATTACAAAATCAATTGAGCTAAAACTGACCAGTTTACACAATTTGCTATATCTGACTATATGATGGCGGCTATCTTGGACGCCATCTTGAAAAAACTAAGACCATAGTTATTATACTTGTATCAATCCATCACCATTAATAATAAATAATTATTATAAATAATAATTTTGGCCTAATTGACACAAACAGACAGACAGACAGACAGACAGATATAACAATAAATGTGTTCGCTTAAAAACCTTGGTGTAGAAAAATACACGTGGGATATAAGAGATTGTGCCTCGTGGAATACAAGTGGAAAACAGGTTAAATGCGCAAACACGTTTTACGTGTTTATATCACGTGTTTTCCACGTGTTAATCTACTTATAATACATGTGAATGAACCACGTGTTTTCCACGTGTTAAAGCCACCTATAATACACATGATACATGTGAATAAACCACGTGTTTTACACGTGTTAATGCCACCTAAAATACACGTGAATAAACCATGTGTTTTACACTGATGTATAAGTGTATTATTAAATAATTAATTTATTGTTTATGTAATTCACCATTCCTGCACTTCCACCTCTGACACTTATCTGATCCGAAACATACATATAATATCACAAGTCAAATTATTATTATCAACATTAATATTTTTTCATAGACCCAACTGAGCCGTGTAGATCCTACTAATTTGGACAATACTATTATCAACCTATTTATTGTCATTTCCCAGCGGGCACGGAACTGAATTTCCACTTGGAAACTCCATTCTGTGCCTCCAAGCCGAGTTTTACGGTCTCGCACAACTAATTTCCATCATTTTATTTTTGGCAAATGTCGGTAATCAGGGGCCGTATTCTCGTACGATAATATTTACGATAAGATCTTATCTTAAAACCAAGTTAAGATTCTCGTAGCTAAGTAAGATCTTAATTTGCTATTCTCCAACGAGCTACGCTTAATCTTGGCTAAGATCTTAACTCACTCTGACTGATAGGCTGTGTTTTACTAATAATCGCTAAATTTCTGTGTGACGGAAACGTGTAGTCTACAATTTATGTGCCTTGTCATATCGCTTGATAACGCCCAATAGGCAATAAATGTGATTTTAATTTGATCTGTTTTTTTCTGTATTTGATATGTTTAATTTCTCTGTTTTAGATCAGAAAAAATCCAAAATCTAATGAGGGAGGGCGGTAAAAAAAAACATTTAACCTATTTTTTGGAAAAGTTGGGCGACGAAATAAACAAGCAAAAAAACATAGCTGCAAAAACGTTTTTTTATCTCCTGATAGAGACTTTTTTTTCGAAATGTTTTTCTTATCTTTTTTTTAAATCGGCAACAATCCAATGGGCGCGCTGGGCAGAAAAAAAGCACATGGTTTTTTTTTATAATGTGTAAAAACCCACGTAGAATACACATCAGAAGGAAATCTAGGCTCAAACATCACATGATATCCATGATTTCCATGTGAAAAATACACGTGGAAAACAAGTAAAACCAAATCAGGTGGCATTCCTCACATGATATCCATCCATCCATGTTTACGGGTGGACCATTAATCCACGTGAAACAATTCACGTGCAAAACAACTGATAATGTACACCAATAATCCACATGAGAAATGCAACATTGATTACACGTGGGAAAAAAAAGGCTTAAACATCACATGATATCCACCAGATATACACGTGGATAGGTAAACCAATAATCCATGTGAAAAAATTACACGTGGAAAACATGTGAAACATTATCAGGTGGCATTCTTCACATGATATCCATCTGATATCCTCGTGAACAGGGACACCATTGATCCACGTGAAAAAAATCACGTGGAATACACCTGAAAATGTACACCAATAATCCACATGAGAAATGCAACATGTATTACATGTGAAAAAAATAAGGCTTAAACTTCACTTGATATCCACGTGTAAATCAACACCAATAATACACATGAAAAAATCCACGTGGAATGCACCTGGATGTTTAGTGGAATACATGTTCACTAATTTCCCACCTCAATTACACGTGGATTCCACGTGGTGTACCTGCTGTGTCAGTAGTAGTAGTAGTAGTAAATCATTGCTTTACGTCACTTTTCGGCACAAATGGTCTTTTATGTGACATTTAGTCAATTGATGAGATGAATGATGTACAAATGATGATGTGAGGATGGGGGTGATAGGGCATGGTGGGTTATTGAGAGCGTTTTCCTTCGCTCGCCCGATAAAGGGGTTCTGGGCATGTCGCTGTGCAATTTAATGCTGAAACACCGTGGCATTTCGCGCAGCTCCGCTATCCTCGGGTCGGATAGTCCCCAGAGTGACGATAGAAAGGATAACTCCTTCTGGGTAACTCCATTCATCCCACGTGAGAGACCTAATGTCAAACACGCTATTGCCAGTTATTTAAGGCTACCACGGCCTACATCAGCGCCAGCACTGATGCGGGTGCTGCATCGGCTCCGCTGTTGAGCAGACGAGCCAGGGTACGCCACTGGCAATCCGCCCGAAGATTATGGCCAGATACGAGGAGGCTGCAGCTGCCCTTGGATGATTGCTGTAGACTAGTGCTTCCGTACAATGCCGTACACAGCATACAACAGACGAAACAGATCGCTAATGACCCTCCCCGGATGGGGGCAAAAAAGTACTACTACTAGCAATCATCCCAGTACCCCGCCTGCTGGGTCAATGATGCTAGCTTAGCATCATTCAGATTCTGATTCCACAAAGTTTCCTCTTCCAGAATCAACAATTATTTCGTTTAGGGGTATTTTTGCAAGGTCGAGTCAAAAATGCATAGGGCCTACTTGGCAACTGGACTATCCTGCCACTCTCCCCAGAAAACAAGGGGGGCTGCTCATACCTAAGGTTCACTTGGGTATTATTCAAATCTTAAGAGTACTGTAAACCGTGGCTACTTTGCCACCCTATTTACATATTTTTGCATGTATAAATTGCATACTTGGCATAGTTTGTATTAAGGCTCGATGATATTTAGATGATTTTATGCTACCCCGGCGACAGGGGCTGCTTTGTCACAGTAACTAAAGCTCATCATTTTGCAAATCAGAGCTATTTACATGTCGGAATCAAAATAAAACTAGTTTGGCATATATATACTTTCTTTACTATGAGCAGGTAAAAAAAAAGGATCAAATTAACAGTCTGTAACCGTAGACATTTTTTCAATACATTTAATATTACATAGATCAGATTAGTATACACTACCATACAGACATAGACATTATATATTCAGTATACAGACAGACAGACAGATATTTTATTGACAGAAAAGAAAAGTCATTACAGACTTATTTGTCATAGAAATGAAAGATATATATGTACATGTATATACAGGATTGTTAGTTTGTTAAAAACATATGATAATATGCATGGTATGACATACACAGCTAAAATCATGTTAAGTGGCATTGCCAAAATAAAAACTGGGTATTTCGATAATATAAATGACTACTACTAAAAATGAAATAAAAGGCATTGCCAAGATAACATAGAGGTCTATCATTTTGTTTCCCGCACCAAAACCAGAGATAAAATAGCTACTACGTATGACATACTAATTATATATAGTAGCAAAAAAGACACTCTGGAAAGCGTAGAAACCTAAAATATATACAAGTGCATGATTATGCTACAGTAACTGGAGTATGCAATAAGCCAATGGTAAAAATTATATGGTATTTTTTAAAATTAAATATAATATCATGCAAGTACAATAAATATGGCATAAACAGGTAGCTCCGTGTCATGTGACCATGCAAGCACAGTCGCTATGAGCGCGGAGATTCCCTGAGATTGACTAGTGGTGCAAACTTAACGACGTAATAACAGTAGTAATGGCGGTTAAAAATTATTTGTGCAATTCACACAGGACATTGCCCTCGCACAAAAACATTAGGCCTTTTTATAATTCACTATATTGTTTAATTCATACTGTTTCAATCACGACCTAGTTAGAACCACATACTCGGAGTTACAATCGAAGAAAAAACATTCCCGACCTCATGGAGAAAATCAGTTGACTTAGCAACTCTGAAATCCTCCATAAGGCCCCACCTCGTCTGATAACAAAGGCGACGGAAACGTCCCTAACCGGCCCCAAAAAGCCAAATAATAAGATCCGAGAGCAACAACCGTCTTGATATGTGGTAATACCCAAGTCAGATCATGAGGGCATGATAATATGAATAATATAGCGACAGGTGACAGATTTATTATACTCAGTAGTTTTAGCCCTTAATTTGTTTAAAGCAACCATAAATAAATTGCGCTAGTGACTTCACCACTGTTATGTCTCTAGATGTCATAATGCCTAGAAACATTTCATTTGTCGGTTGTATATTGATAATTGCGGCTACAGAATCATACAAGATTTCCCTATAAAAAGGGTGTCTTGACACCTATCATATTTTCCCGTCTGGCCAGCCGTTATAACTGTTTTATTTCAAACCTGGGTAAACTCATTTTAGCACAGGATAATACTTCCATAGGATTCACTAAACATCACTAAAATATGGATTCAGCACCAAAATATTGTTTCTATATAATGATTATTACTTAATACATTCTTAATAATTACAATAGTTACCGGGTCCTGAATGTTTATTTTAAAGAGCAAGTCCACCGTAGTCACAACTGAACATACACATATTGTTATCATTTTTGCGGCTGCCATCTTGGATTATATCGTAAAGTACTTTCAGTGGATTAATAAAAGTAAAATACTAAATAATATACCAAAACTGTGGTTGTAAGATTATTATTCGGCAAAAAAATTGAAATCGGCCATAATTATTAATTACTTAATCAAACAGTGATGACCTAATTAATACTCAAGAGATATATCTACACCAAATTGTACCGCTAATTGAAATTTTTGTGCAAAAATGAACTTGTTGTCATAAGCTATTTGCAAAAAAATGATTTTTTGTTTAACTTGGAAAAAATGCATTTTATGAAACATTACCAATATCCAAAATAGTTCTTCCAGGTGGGATATTACAACAAAAGTATAGTATCTTAAATTATTTTATCCTCATAGTAATATGATCTGATGGGTAGCAAAAACTAGATTAGGCAAAAGTACTGGGTCAACATCTAGGTCAAGGTCAAGTACCGTATTTATTCTGATACAAAATGAAGTTGTTGTCATAAGCTATTTGCCAAAAAATATCTTTTTTTTTAATTTAGAAAACATGCATTTTACGACATATTATCAATATCCAAAATAGCTGTTGCAGGTGGGACGTACACTACAGCAAAAGTATATTATCTATTTTAACTCCATGGATATATGACCTGATGGATAGAAAAAACTAAATCTAAGTCCCTGCTAATATTTCATTTAAATGGTCCAATATTCTGATAAAGTGAAAGAGACTGGAAAATTACATTTTAAATAATATTTAATAAAAAATTGGGCAGGTGTACAAATAATTCTAAGACAGCCCCGATTTCTGAAAATGTCATCAACCAAACTCTATATCTATATACCCCAGAGCACAATTCTAGGTATGCGGACAACGTTGTACAACAGGTTTAGGTACCCCCATTTGGTATTTCAGCTGCTGTACTAATCAAAGGTTTAGTGACTAATGAAAGGTTTAGTGACATCTTACGTGTTTATTGGATGATGATAAATGTTTTCATCATAACTCTGAAATATGTTTTGTTTTCTTTGCATACAGATTGATTCGTCATTTCTCAAAACAAGAGGAAGCTACTGTCAGCAGAATATACAAGTATGACAAAGCCATATTTTGTAAAACAAAGACAGACAACACGTACATGGGAAAACTCTCACTGCAGCTGATAATGGTTTCGTCTCGTAAAGCCTCTTTATAGGTTTTCTGGGTGTCCAATGATATATTTTACCATACCTGCTTTCAAATTTCAAACATCTGTCATAGCTGACCAAACCTTCTCCTATCTACCGGAATGACAAAACAACAATATAGTAATCAAATATAATTTAATGAACATCATCCCAATATTACATGGTTGTGCCCATAGTGGTCGGCGCTGGTCACCACCGACAATTTCTGTCCACCATTCAACAGTTCAATCTGTGTGACTACCTCCATTTCACAGATGAGGTAGTTTCATGTACAATGACGTATATAGTAGAAACATCACCGTCAACACCCTGGGAAGGGCATCAATGTTAATAATATTTCAAGACAAAAATCAAGTAACCATTTACCAAGTTATGCTAAACAAACTTAATGAATGTTCAAACAAACCTTGAGGCAATTTATTCTGAGTTAAGGCAAATTATTTTGTTGCTGGGGTTGTAAGTAATTGTCATTGTTTAAAAGCCATCAATTATTTATACACGTTATAAAAATGTATTTCTCGCTATGCAGAATATGAGTAACAATATCTTCTGATCAAAATTTATCTCTACGGCGTTATCCTTTTCCAAGTCCCACTGTCTCACACACTCTAACATAGAGTCTGTAATCATTGCCCCTCGTAAAGTTGAGCCCCAAAAATCCGGTGCGCGCACGATCGATTGCGCAGTGAATTACTGCATCAGTGTTTGATCAATAATTTTTATATCACTCTCTAATGACAGATTTACATCTCATCAGAATAATGCCTTAACGTGGGGACTTAAACCCCTGTCTTTATAGATTATTTTATCATCTAAAAAGGGCTACCCTCACATTTTTCGTGAAATTTTTGGTCTCAGCGTACACTGACCACCAGCATGGAAAACCACCGTTTTTGCTATGCTGTCCATCTCAGTAAGAGCTACAAGTTAATGTGACAGTGACAATCCGGAGCAGGTACTTTTATCATAATGGGCTCGGGGCAATACGACTCAGCAAAAATTCACAACAGAAATTGTCTCTGAGCCGGGGAGAAGGGCAGCCTGCGAGTTAATGTGACAGTGACGTTAGTGTCTAATTTGGGGCGGGGGGTTGGGGGTTGTAAAAATAGGGGGGCAATATTAGTATTTGCAATATTAGTATTTAATATTACAGTTTGTCAAACGGTGGAGGATTAACTGCCATCTGTATACCACTAATATTGTACCTGTTGTGTTGCATTTTCTTAAAATAATTTTATTTTATACTTGATTAAGAC